>CM065743.1:11244588-11254588 GCA_033310375.1 Conus canariensis
TCCGGAAGACTGGCAAAGTGCGTGAGGAGTATCAAAGAAGAAAACCCTGATCTGGCCATCATAGTCAGTAAGATGGCTCCTACATCACACCCCGAACTCAATATCAAAGGGGACTTGTACAACGCACTTTTGGTGTCAGAGCTGAATGATGACAAAAACATCACCTTCATCACTCACTCAAACCTACAAGCTGCCCGCTTCAACCTCCGTGATGGGCTACATCCCACTGCAAGAGGAGCTAGCATCCTAGCGGGGAATATTGGCCGGCATCTGAGGAACCTCTTCTGGGAACGGCCCCGGAAGACAGCGCGACGTCCCCGGTACCTGCGCCCCACACCCTTCCCTGAGGATTCCTTCTACGGCTCTGCCTGGTCCAATAGGTTCAATGTCTTATACAACTGGTGACATTTTATGTTGCTTTTGGTCGGAACGAATGTAGCATACCAGCGTACGTCTCTGTGTAGCTAAGCTCCAATTGTGTTAAAGCAACATATTTTTATTTAATTGATCTAGTTGCAAAGCGAGAGGACTGCAGGCGGAAATCTAAACAAATCTTAAATAAATGTTAGCGAACCGCCCAGAGAACGTGGACAAACGAGTCACAAGACGAAACACAACTAGTTTCGACCTCTTAGGTCTTCATCAGGTGAGACATTAACGAATAAAACAATGAAAATTCACTTAGCTTTGATCGCTTCAGATCACTTGGTAGGGTTCAGCGCAAGGAAGAAGGCGTTGAATGAGAACGAGGCTGTTGGAAGGGAAATAGTGAGCGAGTCAAAGTCGTAATGAAGATAATAATATTACTGATAGGAATACTAATAATGGTCAAAATACTGAGAAAAAAAAAAAAAAAGGGACAAGATTACTACCAATCTGTGTCAATAAGTATGGGTATGGGAGAAAGGAGAGTGGGTTAGAAGATTCTTAAACAGCAGGGTTGCCGTGGCAACAGTCCCAGAGGCGAAGGCGATGGTGATGTCAATGCCAGTGGTAGTATCAATACTAGCAATAGTATTACTGAATGATACTGCTAACAACGATAGTGAAGGTTAAGGTAATGAAAGCATGATACAGAAATATATTTAGAAAATACAATTTTTATAATAATCAAATAAATAAATAAATGAAACATTAAAAATAATAATAAATTAAAAAATCAGTAAATAATAATAATAATAATTAAAAAAAATAATTAAAAAAATAATAATAATAATGATAATAAATGCATAAATAACATAGCTATAAGTTGTGTGAGGTGAATAGTGGGAGATAAGGTAGTATGTGTGTGTGTGGTGGGAAGATATTATGGGCTGAGATAGAAGTGGTGGGTTGGTACATGTTACTTTAAGGTGTAGATGCTATGAGGGTGGAGGGAAGAAGGGGATGGGTTTACGTACTAACTGGGGGAGGGGAGGGGCAACATATTCACACCTATACACAATCTCTCTCTCTCTCTCTCTCTCTCTCTCTCCTCTCTCTCTCCCCCCCCCCCCCCCCCCCCCCCCCCCCCCCCCCCCCCCCCCTTTCACGACCAACGATAAAGGAGCCAGCATTCTATTAATTATGTGTGTGTGTATGTGTGAGTGTGAGTGTGTGTGTGTGTGTGTGTGTGTGTGTGTGTGTGTGTGTGTGTGTGTGTGTGTGTGTTCCATTTGTAATATCAGCCTTATTCATTGGTTACCCCCACCTCCACCCCCAGCAACCGCCATATCCACCAACACCCCTACACACATCATTACTAGGGCAGGGGGAGGGGGGAGTAAGTCGATTGATGTAGCAAATGGAGAGACTCAGAGAGTGTAGGAAAAGGGAAGATGATGATAGCTGCAACCTATGTCTGAGGTAAACAGAGGGAGGTAGGGTGGTATGGGTGTGTGTAGGTGGGGGATATTTCAGGCTGGAGCTGCAGAGATGGAATGGTACATACTACTTTTGGACGTTGATGCCATGAGGGTGGACGGTGCCCAGTTTGGCAATGAGATGAGATTCCTGCATAAGGCGTTCCAAGCTGTCACTCTTAGATTGCCAAAGTGCCAAGACTTTGACATGGTTGATGTTGTGTTGGGCATGGTTGAAGTGTAGAGCGACTGGTTTGGGCCGATGGTGGCGGATGTCGGCCAGGTGTTCAGAGATGCGCGTCTCAAGAGTGCGAGATGTCTCACCTACATAGATCTTACCGCACAGCTGACAGTGGATGGCATACACAATGTTGTGGCTCTGGCAGGAGAAAGTGCGTTTAATAGTGAAAGAGCCTGTGGGGCCATGTAGGATGGTGTCTGGTTTGGTGAGAGAGCAGATTTTGCAGTTGGGTTTTGAGCAGGGGAAAGTACCTGGTGGCTTAGGTGTTGAGATTTTGTTCAGCTTAGAGCGCACCAGTAGGTCGTTGAGGTTTTTGTCACGTTTGAAAGTGATCATTGGTGTGGTCTCAAAGGCAGGTTTATGGTTTTCTACTATGTGCCAGTTAGACTTCAGGATCCTGCAGATGGTCAGATTGTGAGGATGGAAGAGAAGGCAGGCAGTGGGTCTGTCTGTCTCTTTGGGAGGTTTAGTTTCCAGAGTAGATGTTCTGGATTTAGCTGCAGTGCGGCTGAGAGCATCACTGATGACGGCACTAGGGTATCCACGGTTGGTGAAAAAATCAGACATTTTGGCTGCTTGTATAGTGAAATCCTCTTCGCTAGAGCACAGTCTGCGTAGGCGAAGGAATTCAGAATATGGAATGCTATTTTTAGTGGACTGGTGGTGGGAAGATGTGTAGTCCAGGTATGAGTGCGCATCAGTAGGTTTGTAGAAGACTGAGGTTTGAAGCAGTCCATCTTTGAGGGAGATAGTGATGTCCAGGAAATTAACTGACTGTGAAATGGTGTAGGTCAGCTGGATGGATGGATGGAAGGTCTGTGCAAAGTTGAGGAAATTCTGGAGGTCATGTTCTGGCATGGATGTGGCTCCCAATCCATCATCTATGTATCTTTTGTAGAGCTCTGGTGTTGGGCCTGTGTAAGAGGTTAGTAGGCGGTGTTCTAGGTGTCCCATGAAGAGGCAGGCATAGGATGGTCCCATTTTGGTTCCCATAGCAACACCACTGATTTGTGAGAATGTGTGGTTGTTGAATTCAAAAGTATTGAGGGTGAGGACTAATTCTGCAAGTCTGACTAGTGTAGCTGTGGGAGGGTGTTGTTGGTTGGGGGGCCGTTTGTTAAGAAAGAATGCGAGGGCCTTCAGTCCATCAGCATGAGGGATGGAAGTGTAGAGAGAGACGACATCAAGGGTAAAGAGGAGGCTGGGTTTGAAAGTGGGATCTGTGTTGTATGAATTAATCATGTTGAGTGTGTGTGTAGTGTCTTTGAGGTATGTGGGGAGGCCTTGTACTATGGGTTGGAGGAGAGAGTCTAAGTACTGTGAAATGTGTTCTGTAGGGCAGCTGCATGCAGATACTATGGGTCTGCCGGGAGTATTGGTTTTGTGTATTTTAGGGAGCAGGTAGAAGGTGGGTTGTTTGGTGTCTGTCATTATGAGGAGTTTGGCTGTCTTCGGTAAGTTGTTGTGTTTGATTTCTTGTTTAACTGTGGTTGAGATGAGTTTCTGGTGTTGGGGGAGGGGTGATGCTGTGAGTGGTGTATAGAAATTTGTGTCTGACAGTTGTCTGTGTGCTTCTTTTATGTACAACTGTTTGTCCCAGACCACCACTGCACCACCCTTGTCTGCTGGTTTGATGACAATGTCTTGTCTTTGTCTCAGTGATTCAAGGGCTTTTTGTTCATCCCGTGAGAGGTTGGAATTGCGGACAGGTTTGGATTTAACTTGAGAGATTTCTTTTCTACACTTTTTGATGTAGAGTTCAACTTCAGTGGATTTGTCAAGAGGTGGCTGGCGAAGCACTGGAGTTCGAAAAAGGTGGGTAAAAATGTCTGAGCTGTCTGGTAGAGGGGGCTTGGGCACACCGTCAAGTGCAGCCATCCATCTTAATTTTCTAAAGAATCTTTCAACATCAACGTGGTTTTGATATTTATTGGTGGCAGGCTGAATGGGAATAAATTTCAGACCTTTTGCCAGGACTGATCTTTCATCATTAATAAGGCTGATATTACAAATGGAACACACACACACACACACACACACACACACACACACACACACACACACACACACACACTCACACTCACACATACACACACACATAATTAATAGAATGCTGGCTCCTTTATCGTTGGTCGTGAAAGGGGGGGGGGGGGGGGGGGGGGGGGGGGCGGGGGGGAAGAGAGAGAGAGAGAGAGAGAGATTGTGTATAGGTGTGAATATGTTGCCCCTCCCCCTCCCCCAGTTAGTACGTAAACCCATCCCCTTCTTCCCTCCACCCTCATAGCATCTACACCTTAAAGTAACATGTACCAACCCACCACTTCTATCTCAGCCCATAATATCTTCCCACCACACACACACATACTACCTTATCTCCCACTATTCACCTCACACAACTTATAGCTATCTTATTTATGCATTTATTATCATTATTTTTTTTTTTTTTAATTTTTTTTTAAATTATTATTATTATTATTTACTGATTTTTTAATTTATTATTATTTTTAATGTTTCATTTATTTATTTATTTGATTATTATAAAAATTGTATTTTCTAAATATATTTCTGTATCATGCTTTCATTACCTTAACCTTCACTATCGTTGTTAGCAGTATCATTCAGTAATACTATTGCTAGTATTGATACTACCACTGGCATTGACATCACCATCGCCTTCGCCTCTGGGACTGTTGCCACGGCAACCCTGCTGTTTAAGAATCTTCTAACCCACTCTCCTTTCTCCCATACCCATACTTATTGACACAGATTGGTAGTAATCTTGTCCCTTTTTTTTTTTTTTTTTCTCAGTATTTTGACCATTATTAGTATTCCTATCAGTAATATTATTATCTTCATTACGACTTTGACTCGCTCACTATTTCCCTTCCAACAGCCTCGTTCTCATTCAACGCCTTCTTCCTTGCGCTGAACCCTACCAAGTGATCTGAAGCGATCAAAGCTAAGTGAATTTTCATTGTTTTATTCGTTAATGTCTCACCTGATGAAGACCTAAGAGGTCGAAACTAGTTGTGTTTCGTCTTGTGACTCGTTTGTCCACGTTCTCTGGGCGGTTCGCTAACATTTATTTAAGATTTGTTTATTTAATTGGTTATTTTTTTATTTTTATTTTTTTTTCTCAAACATGAAATTTAACAATAATATAAAAATACTGCAATGGAACTGCCGCTCTCTCTATTCTAATATTGACTGCTTACGCCAATTTTTAGTGTCATCTGACTGCCACGTTCTTTTATTCCAGTCTGTTAATATCAGCAAGAACAAACTACCAAGACTGGAACAGTACTACTATCCACCAGTAGTAGATACAGATAAAAATGGTAATAGAGTAAATTGTGCTATCTATATTCATACTGGACTACAGTATTGTGACAAACAATCACCTGTGCCTAGTGGATTACATGGGATTTTTTCATGTGCTGTAACTGTCAAGTTTTCGGACTCCTTAAAAGTGAACTGTGCTTCTGTATATTTACCTAAGGGTCCAGATAAAGCTAATACTGAATGGATGAAAAATATCAAGAATGATAATGACAAATGGTTAGTAGGAGGGGATTTTAATGCTCATTCTCCTTTCTGGGAAAAAGAGTGCACACAGGTCAGTAGTAATAGGTTTGTGGAAAATGTTGTAGACTCAACTTTATGTTTACTCAATGATGGTTCTTATACCAGAGTTCCTGATATATCTACACATAGACCTACTGCTATTGATTTAACCTTGGTTTCACCTAAAATGGCTTTGTCGTGTGCATGGGAAACTTATAGTGAAACTCTTGGGAGTGACCACATACCAATCATCATCACAATTAATCAGTCCCCTAATTTTGAAGACACAAAACCTGATGATACAATCCCAAGATTTGATTATAAAAATGCCAAATGGTCTCAATTTTACAATACACTTAAAGATCTAGACATAAGATTGTCCCCAGATGATGATATTGATACTATGTATGACACGTTTTGTACTTCTGTTCTAAAAGTGTCTGGTTTATGTATTCCTAAATTGAAAAATCAGGGATCTAAAGGGGGTAAACATCTTGGTAATGTCTGGTGGACTGAAGATTGCGATAAGGCAGTCAATGAGAAAAAAAGGTTATTCAAAGAATACGTGCACACTAAGAAAAGTCAAGATAAGAAAATGGTTGATAAAAATTTTAAGGAAATGAAACATTCAAATATACATAGTAATAGAGTTATGGAACAAGCCAAAAAGGATTATTGGGATAATTTTTGCAAAAGAAACACATTCGATCATAAAGATAGTAGAATGGTATGGACAGAGATAAAGACGATAAAAAATGGAATCAAACTCCCAGAATATCCTATCATTCTTGATAATAACAAGTTACCATCATCTACAGACAAAGCAGAAGCGTTTGTAGACCAGTTTGCTAAAGTGAGCAGGTTAGATGGGTTGTCTGAAAATCAAAGAAAATTCAGAGAGGATAAAGAATCTACCCATGTCTTTAATGATGTATCTGATAACGACACAAGCGACATCAACGCCCCAATTACATTACAAGAGGTGAAAGATGCTATAGATTCTCTCCCAAACAAAAAAACAGCTGTTGGAGTTGACTCCATTTCTAATGAAATGATTAAACATTTTCCAGACAATTGGATAAGCATTTTACTCAGCATATTTAAAAAATGCTGGAACTCAGGTCATTTGCCTCAAATATGGAAAGAATCAGTAATAGTACCGATTCACAAAGAAGGTAAACTGAAAGAAAGTATAGATAGTTACAGACCTATTTCATTAACTTCTCATGTCTGTAAACTTTATGAAACCATTGTTTTAAATAGACTAAACTACTTTTGCGATAAGAACAAAGTCATCCCAACAAACCAAGCAGGTTTTCGAAAGGGCAGAAGTGCTGTTGAACATTTGGTCAAACTTACCACTCAGATTAAGCATCAATTTTCCAGGAGACAATCTTTACTAGCAACCTTTTTTGATATCACTAAAGCTTACGATCAAGTGTGGCACTCTCGTTTGCTTTATAAACTTAAAGAGATTGGATTATCAGGAAACATTTATGATTTTCTTAAAGACTTCTTAGAAAATCGATATATTAGAACGAAGGTAGGGAACTCCTACTCTACAAGAAGAAAATTATACATGGGCATTCCTCAGGGGTCTGTTATTGCCCCTTTACTTTTTAGTATTCTGATGTACGATTTACCCACAAAAATTTCTAAAAATATAGAATTAGCCCAATATGGAGATGATATATGCATATGGATGAGGGTGACATTAAAAAAATGTACATCTGTCAGATCACAAAATTATATTAAAAAGTTATATCAAAAAGAATTAAATACCTTTTCTGCTTACATGAATGAAAATGGTTTGCAAATATCAACAGAAAAAACACACATGATGTTATTTAATACTGGATTTGATCCAGTTAATATGCCTTCATTTCAAGTCAACGGCATACCCATCAGATATACAAAAATAGTGAAATTCCTTGGAGTAAATTTAACATCAAAGTTGTCATGGAATTTTCATATTGAGCATATTCTAACAAAAGCTCGAAAAACTTTAAATTTATTAAAGATTATTAGCAAGCATGCTTGGGCTCAGGACACAGTTACTCTTTTGCACCTTTCTACTGCACTGGTTAGATCAAAATTAACGTATGCACAAGAGGTATTCTTCAGTGCACCCAAATACTTACTGAAAAAACTTCAAAGTATTGATTCCAAAGCATATAAGATAGCATTGGGACTACCAGTCCATGCCTCTTGTACAAAAGCATACAGTGCTGCTGGGATATTACCACTGGAGGAATATAGGAATCTCGCATGCACCAAGTTTGTTATAAGAAGTTCTGCTATAGACAACAATATAGGCCCTGAAATAAATATTAAATCGGACACTGATTTTCCCAAAAGGGCTAAAAATATTTCATCTCAAACGACTCTAAGAACATATACTTCCTCGATTTTAGAATCCTCAGATATCAAACTAACATCCATTGCAAAAAGATCTATTGTGTCTCCTATCCCTCCCTGGAAACTAATACGAGCACATTTTGATATTGAGCATACAGACCTAACAAAGGCTGAAAATACTAATTTATTGTTATCAAATATCAAAATGCATTTGCATGATCACTATTCCAACAATTTTAAGATATACACTGATGGATCTTTAATTAATGAACATGCAGGTGCAGCATACATTATCCCAGGTCTTAACAAAGAAAAGTCTTATTATCTTGGAAAAAACAAATCTATATTCACTGCTGAGTTAACTGCTATAATTATGGCTTTAAAGTTTGTTGTTGATTACCCTCAAAATTTATTTAAAGTTGTTTTATGTGTAGATTCCAAGTCAGTTCTTACTGCAATGAAGAATTTTAATTTAAAAATTCGACCTGAGATGATCACTGAAATAAATAATTTAGTACATTTCCTCTCAGTCAGAGACACTGAAATAACATTTCTTTGGGTGCCCTCCCACTGTGAGTTATATTATAATGAAAAGGTTGATGTTCTAGCAAAGAGAGGAGCAAAACGATCATCAGATTCACATTTTCTAAACTTCTCTATGTCTGTACAAGAGTGCTATGCTATGGCAGAAAAAGTACAATTTTCCAATTTTCATTTGATAGAAAGAGAAACTGGGTGCTTTGGGTTACACGATGAAATGAAAAATATTCATGAAAAGTTAAGTAAGTACGATCAAAACATTTATCGAAAGACGACAGATAATTTCCTTAAACTGAAAGAGGGAAAATTTGGGAAATTGCTTTAAAACAAAGTATGTAAAAAAATATCCATTGTATATGTGGTCATAGATATCAAATGATCACATTCTGTTATGAAACAAAAAAAAAAAAATTCTTTCCCAAAAATACGTCTGTACACCTATTAAAAAGGGTTTTCCCCTTTAGCAATAAACATATCTTTTTTTTTTTTTGGGGCTTAGGGTAAAAATCCAATTGGCAGATACTTATTTAAAAGATTTAAAAAAAGTCAGGGGGTGAGATTAGACAGAAGAGTTATATGTTTTTGTATTTTGGGTTTTTTTTTTTTTTTTTTAAACCCTTTTTGTTTTTTCTTTTTTTTTTGTTTAAAAATTCTTTTTAATTGGTTCCTTTTGGCCCCTTTTTTTTTTTTTTCAAAAAAACGTTTTGTTTGGAAAAGTTTTCCCCCCCCCCCCCCCCCCCCCCCCCCCTTCTCTTTCCCCCCTTTCCCCTTCGCCCGTTTTTGGGTTCCCTTTTCCTTGGGGTTAAAAATTTCTTCTTTTTTTTTTTTCCCCTTTTTTTTTTTCCCCTTTTTCCTTTTTTTTTTTTCTTTTTTTTTGGGGTTTTTTTTGGGGGGTGCGCCTTTTGGGGAAAATTTTTTTGGTTGTTTGCCTGAAAACCCAAAAGGGAAAAAGTCATGAAAATTTTGAAAAAGGGAAAACCTGTTTCCGGGGGGCCCCCAATTTCGACCCCGGATTTTAAAAAGGTACTCAGTAGGAAAAACCTTTTAGTTTTTAAAAACCCCTTTTGGGGCCCTTTAAAAGGTGGTGGGTTTTTGGGTCGGGGGGTTTGGAAAGGGGGAAGGGGGGTGGGGGGGAGGGGGGGGAAAAGGGGGGGAAGAGGGAAAAGGGGGGGTTTGGGGGGCCCCCGGGTGGGTTTGGGGGGGGGTTTTCTGGGGGCAATAAAAGGGGGCCCCTTTTTCCTTTATCCTTTTTCCCCCCCCTTTCCCCTTTTCTTTTTTTTTTTTTTTTTTTTTTTCATTTTTCCCCGGGGTTTTAAAATTTAAAAAATTTGGAAGTGCCCAAAGGGGGTTTGGGGGCCCGGGGGGACCCGGGTGTGTTGGGTTTTTTGGGGGGTGGTGGGGGGTTTTTGGGTTTTTGGGGGAGGTTTTTAACGGGCCCCCCTGTTTGTTGGGTTTT
>CM065743.1:11259588-11267088 GCA_033310375.1 Conus canariensis
ACACACCACACACACATTTTGCAAAGAAATTGACAAAACAGTGAGTATATATGTATCTACAGTCTCCCTGTCACTCACTCACAGACAGACAGATAGACAGACAGACAGACAGACAGACAGACCCCCCCCCCCCCCCAAAGAATGCTTCCCGGATGTGTAGAGACTACCGAGGATCCACCTACCTCCACCTCCTCCCCCTTCCCCCTCCCCGATCCCATGCCCCAGGCCCCTCCTCCTACCCTCCCATCAACCCCTTCCGCCCCCCTCCCCCCACTATCCCCCCCATCCCATCCCATCCCTGACCCCCACCCATACACCCCCTCCCCCTCCCTAGACACTGCTCCCACCCTCCATCTCCCAACGCACATGCAGCTTTCGCCATCCGGCGAGTGGATGCACTCGTTGGTCAGACTGGGCAGCGAGGACTGACAGGCCCGATCCACGTGAGGTCCACACGCGGACTCCCCCACCGACCTCGCGTGGGGGACCCCATGTGGCTGATGAGCATGCGGATGACACATCTCCGAGTCACTCAGCAGCACGCGCGAGTCCCTCTGCGAGGACGTCCTGGGGTACCCGCTCAAGGAGGAGGTGGTGGAGGAGGAGGGGGGAGAGGTGGGGAGGGTCCCCGGACGCGGGAAACCGTCGTCCACATCACTGTAACAGCCCTCGTAGTGGTGGTGGTGGTGGTGAGGGTGGGGGAGGTGGGGGTGGGGGTGGGCGAGGAGGGGGTGGGGGTGGCTGTGGTGGTGAGGGAGGTGGTGATGGTAGGGACACCCCCTTTCCACCCCCACCACCCCTCCCTCTGGGCAGGCGGGAGGGGCGGCCAGGCAGTGAGAAGGAGGAGGAGGAGGATGATGGGGTAGCACCCCCTCCCCGAGCCCCATCCCGCCCTCGGCCGTCATAGCCACCTGCGGAGCTTGCGCCCCGAGGGTGGAGGCGTGGGCAGGACGAGTGATGAGGAGGGCCCAAGGGTTGGGTAGCGGCAGGACCGGGGCTGGGTCTGGGAGAGACCGGCACCCTGGTGGGTGATGTTGGAGGAGTGACAGGGCGCTGCCCTGCCAGACACAGCCACCGTGGGGCAGGAGGAGCAGGCGGGGACTTGGGACAGAGACATCAAAGGGCAGCGACACTCCAGGAACCCTTGCGACCCGTCAACAGCCCCTTCGTGGAAGGGGCGCTCTGGAAAGCCTCGTTCCCCTCCGTTGTCGGCGCCCCCACCGTCCCTGTGCAGAGAGTTGGTGGAGGGGCGGTCCCCCTGCAAGGATGAGTCCATTTCTCCGAGGGGTGGCGGGGGGAGTCCCGGGAGAGGCGGCAGGGGCAGCCTTCGCTGGAATCTGGGCGGTGGCGCGTGCTCGGTCAAGATGGCTGTGCTCCTGGGGAGGCTGTGGTGTCTGGGGAATGATTCCCCGTTGTCTGTGTTGCTGTGGTCGTTGTGGATGTTGTTGTTTTTGTTGTTGTGGAGGTTGTTGTTGTTGTTGTTGCTGCTGCTGATACTGCTACTACGTTCCATAGACAGGGCTCCTTGGGCAGATTTGTCGTGGTGACAACCTGGTTGATTGAAACAGATCTTCAGTCAGTACCATATCAGGCCAAAGATGCAAGCAGCACAATTGTGACATGACAATTGAAAGCCATCACCGCTCCATCATCCTCTCTCTCTCCTCTCTCTCTCTTCTCTCCTGGCTTTCTCTTTCTCTCTTTGTCTCACAAACTGCCATTAGGATTGTCTGTGTACGTCCTTTTTCAGTCTCTGCCTTCACCCCCTCCTCCTCGCACACTCTTCCCTTGGTCTGTCGGCCTGGTGTTTGACATAAGCCGACACCATTTCTGATCAACACCCCCCCCCCCCCCCCCCCGATTATTAACACCCCCTTCTTTTATATAGTGGTACTATTGGCTGTCAAGTTTCTTTGACAGCTCCACCAAAAGCTGTGAGACGGATCACTGTCAGTGACACTGTGACATGACAATTGACAGTGACACCATCCTGTACAATCCCCCCTTCTTCCCCCCCCCCCCACCCCCCTCTTTCTTTCTCTCTCCCTTTGTCTCACAAACGGCAATATAGATTGCTAATCTTCGTCAACGCTTGGTCTCTCTCAGGGCCCACTGCCCACTGTAAGCTGGCTCTTCTTTGACGTTGCCGACCACACAGAATCAGCTCATGGCTTCCCAAACAATGACGGGGGGGGGGGGGGGGGGGGGGGGGGGGGGGGGAGGTGACGTCACTTTGCGAGCAGGTGGCCCATTCCTCCCTCTCCTCTCTCTCTCTCTCTCTCTTTCTCTCTTCCATCCTTATCACCATGCACCATGGCAACCGTGCTTGCCTTCCGCCAGTGCATGACGCAGTCATGTTAAACGGCGCTTTGTCAGTAAGCATGAAGGCTACATACGATCAACGCCAACTGCTAAGATAGAGAATTCTCGAATCTTCTACACCTTCCTCACCCTGTAGGTGGTGGGGGATGGCCACCCCCCCCCCCCCTCCTCCCCTTTTCTTTGTCTTTAGTGACATAAATCAAACCGGAACCGGAACCTGCATATGTCGCTTAACAGACTGAAAAGGAGAAACTCAGCGCCTCCAGTTCTCTGTGCCACAGACGGCTGTAAGACTGATCACCACCAGTGAACAATAGAAAACACAGCCAGATTGGGGAAAGATCACGTCTTCCACCCTGAGACACCCTGTGTAAGATTCACAGGTTACCAAGAAGAACTGTAAATTGAAACTATGTTTCAAAATTTGGAGACAATGCATTGATTGTATGCAGGCTATGTATCTCAACAGTATAACTTTTATGCCAATGCTTGGTGACATCTATCAAGACGATGAGGGAGTATTCTATTGTAATAGTTTGTTTGCCACAACTGGGTTAGAAACTGTTAACCATCTGACTTTTGCCAAGTATTCAATGCTGTCTGTTAGGATGGTAATTAAGTGATAAATTCTGACAGGAAAAGCAGTGTGCCTGTACTAGGTGAAAACTGTTAAGCTGATTTATGTATACTGTTGATTGTCGGAATGCTTTGTAGTAGGTCACTTTAAGTCTAATCAACATGTGTGCTTGGGCTAAGTTTATTCCAAGTTACTTCAACTTAATTTATAAGAAAAACTGAGGAGTTGTTTGGCTTCAATTGTTCAGTGTTGTATTACTGTCTCCTATCCTTTGTTAAACTCTACTCAAAATCTGAATGAAAGAGGATACTGAAAATTATTGCTGATACATTTATGCTAGTCTTATACTTTGTTGGCTGAGATCTTACACATTTACTGAAAGCTAGAGGGCAAGTGTGAGAACTTGACAAGCCAGACTCTCAGCTACTTAACTACAGAACAGGTCCTGTTTATTTGCTCAGATCCTGGGTTCAGATCTACCCCTGGTGTGCATGTTATCGGCCCAGCTGAGACAGCACCCCAACAAGATCAGCCTGCCTAAAGAGAAGGGGGACCAGTCACCAGCAACTAGAGAGAGACCAACACTCCTGTCCAACATCTAGGTAAGTTCTGATATTCCAAGTGGACTCCAGCTCAACTCATCCAGAACTCTCCCTCTCTTAATGATGATAAAAAGTGGGAACAACGTCAGCTAGAACTGAATTGGTGAAATTGATTTGAATATTCTACCCTTTGCTAGAACTGAATTAGTGAAATTGATTTGAATATTCTACCCTTTGCTAGAACTGAGTTAGTGAAATTGATTTGAATATTCTACCCTTGTATAAACAAGTAAAGTTGATGCATGAAAGTGCACTTAACTTGTGTCAGTTCTTTGTTGTTCATTCAGTAATGAATGTTTGAACTTCTCTCTAATTCTGTTTTTCAGAGCTACAAGCACTTCTAACGGTACAATCCTAAGGAAAATTATGCCTGAGCCACTCTTGAGAAGTTATAACAGTCCGTAGAAAAATAAAACTTTCTTTCAAAGACTGGTAACAGTTATAACAGTCCGTAGAAAAATAAAACTTTCTTTCAAGGACTGGTAACAGAGAGTTGGTCCTTTCATTACTGGTAAGAGAGAGGGTGGAAGTGAAATTTTTAGCAGAACTCTATTAGAGAAAATATTCCAAGTCCTTCCCCTGGAGGACAACACCGACCCATTCCCAACTCTCGTCACAGACACACAAACTGGTGTACATCAGATAGGGGAACGTCATCTCTCCAACTCTGAGATCCCGTGTCAGGTTTCACTGATTTACAGTTTCTGAGTCTTGAGACTATGCATTGCTTGCATGTATGCCACATGTTTCAACAGTCTAACTTTATGCCAACACTTGGTGACATCTATGAAAATGAGGGATGAGTACTTTATTGAAACAGTTTAACTTTCTGCCACAACTTGATAAAAACTGTCAAGATGCTTTATTAACATTCCATTTTAACAATAATTATGATTTTTTGCCAGCATTCAACACTATCTCTTAAGATGATCACTGAATGCTGTCTTCTGACAGGATGACAGTATGCACATAGTGGGTGAAAACTATGTTGATTTGTGAATACGGCTGATTGTCTTAATGCTTTGTAGTAGGTGACTCCAACATGTGTACTTGAGTTTGCAACTAAAATTGAAGACTTTTTTTTTGCCTTATTGTTAAGCACTTTCTCACTGTTTCCTACCACTTGTTAAAATCCACTCAAAATCTGAGTGAAGAACTAAAATGGATGCTGATAATCATGGCAGATACCGTTACGCTAGATTAATCTTTTGCTGGCTGAGATCTCACGCATTTACTGAAAGCCAGAGGGCAAGCGTGAGGACTCACCATGCCAGGCTCTCAGCCACTTAACGAGTAACAAGTTCTGTCTTGTGACCAGTTCCTGGGTTCCTGTCTTCCTGGGCTCTCTGACACTGGCCCAGCACAGGATCAAGATTCCACCCTACCCCATGGCCAAGCAGACCCAACAGATCAGCCTGCCTACAGTGAAGGTGGACCAGTCACCAGCAACTGGAGAGAGGAGAGAGAGAGAGAGAGAGGCTACCGTCCTCTCCAACACCAGATAAGTTACGATATACCGAGTGGACTGTAACTCAACTCATCCAGAATGTCCCCTGTCTTTATGATGAGATAACATGGGGGAAAAAGTCATCCCACACAAAGACTGGTCTGACTGAAGTTCTAGTGATTTGTATATTTTACTCTTGGATACACAATTAAAGCCAGAATAATTGGGAGCTGGAATAGCTCAGTTGGTAGAGCACCGGACTCGTGATCCTGGGGTTGCGGGTTCGAATCTCCGCCGGGCCGTTTCGGTACAGGGGGATTTTCCCCTCGGAGTTAATATTGGTTCTGAATCCATTTCCCAAACAGTCCTTCGAATGAGACTATAAACCGAGTTTCCGTGTGTGAACGCACGCATAACATCTTGCACATACGTAAAATCCCATCAGCAACTTTCGGAAGAGTAGGCCAGTTTGGCCGTTGGTATGGATGACACGTTAACATAGCATGCACCCTGCGTGAGAAATGGAAAGAATGAAGGAAGTAAGGAAACTGAGTGTACGATATTGAAGATATTGACTGGATGACACAGGAAACGACTGAATGAAGCGCCAGCTGGCAGCTCTTCGGTCGGCACTGCCCAGGTAGGCAGCCCGTTGTGTAAACGAGTGTGGATTGTAAAGCGCTTAGAGCTTGGTCTGTAGCCGAGAATAGGCGCTATATAAGCTTCATTTTTATTATTGTTATATGTGAAAGTACGTTTAACTTGTGTCAGTTCTTTGTGGTTCATACAGTACTTCATGTTTGAACTCATCCCTAATTCTGGTTGTCACCAGGAGCTACAAGCACTTTTAAGTGTACGATCTAAGGAAATTATCCCTGTGCCACTCTTAGTATTCCTAACAGTCCCGAGAAAAAAAAACATTATCTCGATGTCTAGTACCAGACAGTTGTTCCTTCCATCACCAGTGAGAGAGAGGGTGGAGGTGAAATTTTAACATGCAAACTTCACCAAAACTGCACGGGAAAAAAACAACAACAAAACATTCTGAGTTCTTTCCCTTAGAGGGCCACACCTGCACCCCCTAAACTCGTCACAACAATAATAGCGACAAGATGCTTGTTGTAGCTGATCGTATCCTCTACAAACATGCAACATCTACTTCATCGCCGTCTTCTTCTTCTCGTTCGCAGTCACACAGCCAGTCGGCATCTCTGTGCAGAGTGAAACAATCAATCGGCATCTCTGTGCAGAATGAAACAATCAATCGGCATCTCTGTGCAGAGTGAAACAATCAATCAGCATCTCTGTGCAGAGCGAAACAATCAATCGACATCTCTGTGCAGAGTGAAACAATCAATCGGCATCTCTGTGCAGAGTGAAACAATCAATCGGATCTCTTTGCAGAGTGAAACAATCAATCGCATTTTGTGCAGAGTGAAACAATCAATCGGCATCTCTGTGCAAGTGAAACAATCTCTGTCTCTGGCAGAGGCCTGCTATGCTGCCAGAGGTGATACATCAATGGATCTCTGTCAATGAAACACATCACTCGCATCTCTGTCAGTGAACAATCAGGCACCTTGCAATAAACAACGCATCTCTGTGCAGAGTGAAACAATCAATCGGGCATCTCTGTGCATAGTGAAACAATCAATCGGCATCTCTGTGCATAGTGAAACAATCAATCGTGCATCTCTGTGCATAGTGAAACAATCAATCGGCATCTCTGTGCAGAGTGAAACAATCAATCGGCATCTCTGTGCAGAGTGAAACAATCAATCGGCATCTCTTTGCAGAGTGAAACAATCAATCGGCATCTCTGTGCAGAGTGAAACAATCAATCGGGCATCTCTGTGCAGAGTGAAACAATCAATCGGCATCTCTGTGCAGAGTGAAACAATCAATCGGCATCTCTGTGCAGAGTGAAACAATCAATCGGGCATCTCTGTGCAGAGTGAAACAATCAATCGGCATCTCTGTGCAGAGTGAAACAATCAATCGGCATCTCTTTGCAGAGTGAAACAATCAATCGGCATCTCTTTGCAGAGTGAAACAATCAATCGGCATCTCTGTGTAGAGTGAAACAATCTTTTCCAGGGCCTGCTAGCTGCCCCAGAGCGTGGTCGTCAATGGAATCACTTCTGACCACATCCCTCGCCGCTCCTCTTGAAGATCGAGGCACCTTCAACAACGCGGTCAGCCGTTTCATCTCCCTGACCGCAGGGGCAGGGGAGACAACCCTGAACTTCCGCTTGATGTGTACCTTCAAAACAGCTAGCGGCGGACAGTTCAGAACTTCCCCGGTGTTACGTTCCGTGATCACTCCCTGCCCAGATCAACTCCACCCCCCCCCCACCCCACTCAACCCCCCCCCCCCCCACACACACACACACCCCCAGGAGGTGGAGGATCGCGGGGAAGGGGATTGGGGGGGGGACGGGCGGATGAGATAGGACACGTGTCCAAACAACTCATCCCCTGCAGAGTAAATCCAGACTGATTCCCGTCCCTCCAACCCCCCCCCCCCTCCCCCCAGCCCCCACCCCCACTTA
>CM065743.1:11277088-11279588 GCA_033310375.1 Conus canariensis
GAACAGGGTCACCCTAGTTTTGCCCCATTTCTGGCCCTTAATCTGAACAGTCGTCACCCTAGTTTTGCCCCATTTCTGGCCCCTAATGTGAACAGTCGTCACCCTAGTTTTGCCCCATTTCTGGCCCCTAATCTGAACAGTCGTCACCCTAGTTCTCCCTCCTGATGCCAGTTTGAAGAGTGGTGTCTTGAGGGTTTTGTGTCGTCTCACAACAGCGTATGAGATCGGCAGGTGTGCTGAAATATCCAAAATTTTAAAGTATTTACACACACTGAACGATTTGTTCTCATTTGGCAAAACTTTAAAAGAAAAAGTTATCGGTTCCGCAAGACGCTCCAAACAAACATATTACAGGACAATCTATCAATCTCTTTGTTTGGATTGTCTCGCAGGACCGATAACTTTCCTTGTTCAAATTTGCTTCGATTTCCCGCCTTCAGTTACCTCGCTTTGAAAGAGATTTTGCAGGCGAAACTACCAGACCTATAAGAACATTTGATTAGACCATTGCAAACAGTCATCAATCAGTTAAATGCTAGAGTACAAACCTGCTCAGACATAGCCGAGTCAGACTGGTTAATGATGCAATTATGAATTGTGCATTTCTAATCTTCCTAGCTTTCGGTTCGTGAATAACCTAACGTCGTAACCATCTTTTTCACTTAAGTTTAGCAGAGAATTGAAATCTTAAAACAACAACAACAAACAAAACAAAACAAAACAAAAAACAAAACCAAACAAACCTGAAAGGATTCTATGAAAATTGATGGGAAATATGCCTTTCAGGTAAAATCTGTAAATTTAGGGCGCACAAGCAGAAATTGACATAAATCCTCCATAACATGTCAATTAAAACTTGGAAACATGAGAGACTTAAAGAGTCTGGAAAACGCAAAAACAATTGATCATCAACCCACATCTAGAAATATTTCCTGTTCTACAAGTTGGAGACATGAGAAATAGCTCAGTAAGTTAGAAAGACATCAAGACAGCAATAAAGAAATCAATGACAAACAAGAGAGAGAGAGAGAGAGAGAGAGAGAGAGAGAGAGAGAGAGAGAGGGGGGGGGGGAGGTGGGAGGGACAGACAGACAGATACGGAGAGTTTCATCATGTTTAGGCCATTGGCCCAAATGAAGGGGTGCAAATATACAAAGGTTTGTCCAACCTGGCATTTAGAATCAACGACATTCTTCATAATGCACTTTGCAATCATTTCAATTAAGAAAGGAGAATAGAAGAGACTCAAGACTCAAGACTCAAAAACTTTGTTACTCAAGGATAGAGATTTTAGGCAGTGCCTATTCTTCCAATCTGTCCTTGCTATTCTACAACATTCAACTTAACAGATTGCACATACTAATAATGACAGAAACAATGAAGAATATAGCAACATTATAATATTAACAATAACAATAGTAATAAGAATAATAATTATAGAATTAAAAAAAAAAATTACAAAATTACACAACACAATCAGACACGTATGCACGCGCGCTCACATGCATGCACACGCCCACACATACACGCACTCACGCGCACACCCACATCCACCCCCCCCCCCCCCACACACACACATACACACACACACACACACACACACACACACACACACACACATTTTCATTAGCTAATATAGAGGCAAGCATAAAAGTAGGGCGTTGAGACTATGATCAAAAGGTTAGATTTATTGTTCAAGTAAATGTTTAAGTATTGCTGATTTGAAGGACGGCAGTGATTGACATGTTTTGGCAGACGGAGGAAGAGAGTTCCACACAGATGGACCAAAAAATGCAAAACTAGATTTGAACAAATCAATGCGGACACGTGGTAAAATGTAATTATTTGAATCATATCGTGTTGTTGCCATTTGGATAAACTCAGCAAGATATGTTGGCGCCATGTTTGCATGGACTTTAAACATTAGTACTGCCTTATTATAGGTCAGTTGGCTCTGCAGTGGTAACATCATTAGTTTTGCGAATTTGCCCGTGGTTGATAGAGACTTGTCGGGAAGAATCAGCTTAATTCCCCGTCTATGCATAGAGTTGATCTTTTTTATGTGATTTTCACCGGCACCACTCCAGACAGTGGACGCATAGTTGATGTGAGAGAGGCAATGGGCTTCAAAAAATAATTTCCGGATGTGTGGTTCAACATAATAACTGAGTTTATTGAGTAAAAACAAATTGCGAGCCAACTGTTTGCAAACATGATTTATATGTGATTGCCATTTAAAGTTCTCATCAATGATCACGCCTAAGACACGGTGTTCGGTAACCTGCTCGATCAAGGTTTCACTCATTTTTAGGCTCAACATAAGATGCTGTCGTTGATGTTTCTGTCTTGATGCTAGGACCATACATTTTGTTTTGTGCGGATTAAGCACCATTCGGTTTTGGTTGCACCATTCTAAGACATCAGTTATACTTTGTTGTAACGATATTTGTACACACATGATGTTTGTATCACTACAGTGAAGAGAACTATCATCAGCGAA
>CM065743.1:11299588-11307088 GCA_033310375.1 Conus canariensis
ACACACACACACCACACAAACACACACACACACACACACACACACACACACACACACACACACACACACACACACACACACACTCATCCCTCATTCCTTGTGAGTACACAACGTTACACACACCGTATCATTTCGGGTCCTTCGCCAGAACAAGATTAAGAGAGTGAACAGTTCATACACTGATCAGATTTCGTCGCTGCATGGAAGAAAGATGTCTTCATCTCAAAACACTTTTTTTCCCTCAAGAAAAAATCCCACACTCTGGAACGTACCATGTCCGGAACTAAAAAACGATACTGGAACAAAACTTTAAAATCACTGGCACTTCAACTGTTCTGCCAAACCTAATTTTGCTCTGTCAAATCTTTCTTTTTTGTTGCTCTACCAAACCGTGTTTTTGCTCTGCCAAAGCTTTCTTTGCTCTACCAAACCTTTCTTTGCTCTACCAAACCTTTCTTTGCTCTACCAAACCTTTCCTTTTTCTACCAATGGTTTTCCTTGCTCTACCAAACATTTCGTTGTTCTACCAAATTTTGCCTTGCTCCAGGAAACCTTTCTTTGCTCTACCAGACCTTTCTTTGCTCTACTAAACATTTCTTTGTTCTATCAAACTTTTCTTTGTCCTACCAAACCTTTCTTTGCTGTGCCAAACCTTTCTTTGCTCTATCAAACCTTTCTTAAGTCTACCAAACCTTTTTAAAGCTCAACAAATGTTTGTACTCTACCAAAACCTTTCTTTGTTCTACCAAACCTTCGTGTGCTCTACGAAACCTTTGCTTGCTCTGTCAAACCTTTCTTTGCTCTACCAAACCTTTCTTTGCTCTACCAAACATTTTCTTACTCTACCAAACCTTTCTTTGCTCTACCAAACCTTTCTTTGCTCTACCAAACATTTCTTTGCTCTACCAAACCTCTTTCTTTGCTCTACCAAACATTTCCTTGCTCTACCAAACCTTTTCTTTGCTCTACCAAACATTTCCTTGCTCTACCAAACCTTTCTTTGCTCTACCAAACATTTCCTTGCTCTACCAAACCTTTTCTTTGCTCTACCAAACATTTTCTTACTCTACCAAACCTTTCTTTGCTCTACCAAACATTTCCTTGCTCTACCAAACATTTCCGTGTTCTACCAAATCTTTCTTTGCTCTACCAAACCTTTCTTTGCTCTACCAAACATTTTCTTGCTCCTACCAAACCTTTCTTTGCTCTACCAAACCTTTCTTTGCTCTACCAAACCTTCCTTGCTCTGCCAAACCTTTCCTTGCTCTACCAAACCTTTCCTTGTTCTACCAAACCTTTCTTTGCTCTACCAAACATTTCCTTGCTCTACCAAACCTTTCCTTGCTCTACCAAACCTTTCTTTGCTCTACCAAACCTTTCCTTGCTCTACCAAACCTTTCCTTGCTCTACCAAACCTTTCCTTGCACTACTAAACCTTTCTTTGCTCTACCAAACCTTTCTTTGCATTACAAAACCTTTCTTTGTTCTACCAAACCTTTCTTTGTTCTACCACCACTTTCTTTGTTCTACCAAACCTTTCCTTGTTCTACAAAACCTTTCTTTGCTCTACCAAACATTTTCTTACTCTACCAAACCTTTCTTTGCTCTACCAAACCTTTCTTTGCTCTACCAAACATTTCCTTGCTCTACCAAACCTTTCTTTGCTCTACCAAACATTTCCTTGCTCTACCAAACCTTTCTTTGCTCTACCAAACATTTCCGTGTTCTACCAAATCTTTCTTTGTTCTACCAAACCTTTCCTTGTTCTACAAAACCTTTCTTTGCATTAGAAAAACCTTTCTCAAGATATGCACCAGGTTGTTGCTGTTCACACTTGGGACAGTTCGCTGTAAAGTTGCATCTGATTGGAAACTGGAACTAAATTTACGTACACTGGAAATTGGAAATAAATTCATGTATATCGGAAATAGGAAAGAAGTTAAGGTAATATTAAAAACTTGAAATAAATTTCGGTGTATTGGCAATTGGGAATACACTGATGTAGAGCGGAGACTGGAAATAAGTTTATGTATATTGGAAATTAGAAATAAATCTACGTCTATTCGAAATTGGAAACAAATTATATATATTAGAAATTGGAACAAACTTTTATATACCAGGACGCCAAACCTTTTTTTTAGGACACCAAAGGTTCAACATACATAGGCCCTTTCGACGACCAGGAAAATTAAGCATAACAAACAACCCCTACCCTCAACCTTATCTACCCCCCCCCCCACCACACACACACACACACACACACACACACCACACACACACACACACACACACACACACAGAGTGACTGACCTTTGACCTCGATGGTGGCTACAGCCTCTTCGGTGCCCAAAGCGTTCAGTCCGTGGCAGACGTAGCGTCCGGCATCCCCCTGACGGACGTTCCGGATCCGTAACGTACCGTCCTCGGACACTACGTATCGCCCGTTCTCGTGGTTGGGGAACATCAAATGCTGCGTGTATGTGTGTGTGTATATGTTTATAACAATTATAACAGTGGCGGAAAACAAGCACGCAAACACACAGACACACACACTGACACACACACACACACACACACGCCTGTGTGTGTGTGTGTGTGTGTGTGTGTGTGTGTGTGTGGTGTGTGTGTGTGTGTGTGTGTACATACCTATAAATATGTGTATCTATCAATCTATCATCTACCTATCTGTCTCTATATGTACATCTCTCTGTCACTCTCTCTGTCTCTGTCAGTCTCTCTCTCTCTCTCTCTCTATATATAATATATATAACACACACACACAGACACACGCAACATTTTAAACCTCTCTCTCTCTCTCTCCTCTCTCTCTCTCTCTCTCTCTCTCTCTCTCCTCCTGACCCCCCTCTCTCAATATATCTATTTGTCTATCTATATATATACAAACACACACACACACACACACACACACACACACACACACACACACACACACACACACACACACAGAGACACGCGCGCGCGCGAGTTGAAACACACTATTTTCCACTGGCCCTCCCTCCTCCTCCGCCTCTCTGCTTCTCTCGCTCTCCCTCCATCCTTGTCCTTCTGTCTCTCTCTCTCCTTTCTTCTCTCTCTCCTTTCCCGCTCCCCTCCTTTCTCTCTCTCTCTCTCCTCTCTCCTCTTTCTCTCTCTCCTCTCTCTCTCTCTCTCTCTGTCTTTCTCCCTTCCCCTCTCCTTCCAACTGTCCTCTCTCTGCTTCGTTTCTCCATCCCCCCCCCCACTGTCTCTCCACCTTCTCTCTCTCTCTCTCTCTCCTTCTCTCTCTCTCTCTCCCCTCCTTCTCCCCTCCTTCTCCCTCTCTCTCTCCCTCTTCTCTTTCTCTTCCTTCTTCTCCTCCCCTCTCCTATCTCCCTCCTCTCTTTCTCCCCTTCACTCTTGCTTCCCTCTTCTCTTCTCTCTCTTCCCCTCTTCTCTCACCTCCCTCTCTCTCTCCCACTCCTTCTCTCTCCCCCTCTCTCCTTCCCCTTCACTCTCTATCTCCCTCTCTCTCTTTCTCTCTCCTTCCTCTCTCTCTCCTCCGCTTCTTCTCTCTGTCCCTCTTTCTCTCTCCCCTGCTCTCTCCCTCCTCCCTCTCTTCTCTTCTCCCCTTCACTCTCTCTTCTCTCTCTCTCTCTCTCTCTCTCTCTCCTCTCCTTCTCTTTCTCCTTCCCTCTGTCTCTCTCCATCCTCCTCCTCTCTCTTTCTTCCCCTTCCTCTCTCTTCCCTCTCTCTCTCTCTCTCTCCCTCCCTCCTCTCTCGCTCCTCTCTCTCTCTCTCTCTCTCTCTCTCTCTCTCTCTCTCTCCTCCTCTCTCCCCCTCTCTCCTCTTCTCTTTCTCTCTCTCTGCCTCTCTCTCTCTCTCCCCTCTCTCTTTCTCTTCTCTCTCTCCCTTTCCTTTCTCTCCCCGTCATCTCCGTTCCTCTCTCTCTCCCTTTGCTCTTCACACCTCTCATTTAGCACGTGACTACCCCCGCCAAACACTCGGCGGACGTAGACACCGAGATAGCCAGCGTCCTAGACCGACTTTCTGATTGGTCGGTTTGATCAGGAAAGAGGGCAGAGCTGTACGAAGGACAAAGATGGCGGACATGACTATATAATTTCTTTTTTTAATATTTTTTTTATTATTGAAAACAAATATGAAAAGGGAGGTGAGGGGGGGGGGAGGGGGAGGGGGTAGGAGGGGTAGGAGGCGGGGGGGGGGGGGGGGGGGGGGAGGGGGGATGGATGGAGATGAAGGCTTGAGGGGTAAGGCAGAAGAAGAAAGAGTACAAGGGGGGGGGGGGGGGGGGGGGTCGTCATCGTCATCATCATCATCATCATCATCATCATCATCATCACAGCAGCAGCAGCAGCAGCAGCAACAGCAGCAGCACTATATTTTTGATTGTTGGGAGTGTGAAGTGTATTGTAACCCCCACCCCCTCCGAAACAAATAAACAAAGAAACTATGCTGATATACCAAAAGTGTCCAGACTGGGCGCATACCAGCAAAGCTGTCAACACACTGCAGAGGCTAAAGCTATCAACATACTGCAGAAGCTAAAGATGTCAACACACCGCAAAGACTAAAGATGCCAACACACTACAGAAGCTAAAGGTATCTACACACTGCTGAGGCTAAAGGTGTCAACACACTGCAGAGGCTAAAGTTGTCAACACACTGCAGAGGCTAAAGGTATCTACACACTACAGAGGCTAAAGGTATCTACACACTACAGAGGCTAAAGGTATCCACACACTACAGAGGCTAAACGTATATACACACTACAGAGGCTAAAGGTGTCAACACATTGCAGAGGCTAAAGCTATCCACACATTGCAGAGGCTAAAGGTATCAACACACTGCAGAGGCTAAAGGTATCTACACACTGCATAGGCTAAAGGCATCCACACATTGCAGAGGCTAAAGGTATCTACACACTGCATAGGCTAAAGGTATCTACACACTGCAGAGGCTAAAGGTATCTATACACTACAGAGGCTAAAGGTATCTATACACTACAGAGGCTAAAGGTGTCAACACACTGCAGAGGCTAAAGGTATCCACACATTGCAGAGGCTAAAGGTATCAACACACTGCAGAGGCTAAAGGTATCTACACACTGCATAAGCTAAAGGTATCCACACATTGCAGAGGCTAAAGGTATCTACACACTGCATAGGCTAAATGTATATACACGCTGCAGAGGCTTAAGGTGCTAACACACCGCAAAGGCCAAAGGTAAAAACACATTGCAAAACTTAACGATACCAACACACCACAGAGGCTTAAGGTGCTAACACACTGCACAGATTAGAGATGCCAACACACTGCAGAGGCTAAAGGTATCAACACACTACAGAGGCTAAAGTTATGAACACGCTGCTGAAGGTAAAAGTATGAACACACTGCAGAGGCTAAAGGTATCAACACACTGCAGAAGCTAAAGGTATCAACACACTGCAGAGGCTAAAGGTATTAACACACTGCAGAGGCTAAAGGTATCAACACACTGCAGAGGCTTAAGGTATCAACACTCTGCGAAGGCTAAAGGTATCAACACACTGCAGAGGCTGAAGGTATGAACGCGATGCAGAAGCTAAAGGTATCAACACACTGCAGAAGCTAAAGGTATAAACACACTGCAGAGGCTAAAGGTATCAACACACTGCAGGGCCTAAAGGTATCATTACACGCTGTGGAGGCTAAAGGAGCCAACACATACTCTGAACTGTCAGTCGGGCCACAGCTTGCACAGAGCCGGCCGAATTTTCGGCGATGCACACGTACATTCCCTCGTCCGACGGCTGCACGCGTTCAATCCACAACGTTCCGTCATCCAGCTGCCGTGCTCTGCACAACAATCCATCCACATCAATCCAGAAAATTGACGAATCCCTCGATCGATCAGCCGATCACTCGCTCGTTGGCTCACCCTCTCTTTCACTCTGGCCACTCACACACTGTAGAGGCTAAAGGTGTCAACACACTACAGAGGCTAAAGGTGTCAACACACTACAGAGGCTGAAGGTGTCAACACACTACAGAGGCTAAAGGTGTCAACACACTACAGAGGCTAAAGGTGTCAACACACTACAGAGGCTAAAGGTGTCAACACACTACAGAGGCTGAAGGTGTCAACACACTACAGAGGCTAAAGGTGTCAACACACTACAGAGGCTGAAGGTATCAACACACTGCAGAGGCTGAAGGTGTCAACACACTACAGAGGCTAATGGTGTCAACACACTACAGAGGCTGAAGGTATCAACACACTGCAGAGGCTAAAGGTGTCAACACACTACAGAGGCTGAAGGTGTCAACACACTACAGAGGCTAAAGGTGTCAACACACTACAGAGGCTGAAGGTATCAACACACTGCAGAGGCTAAAGGTGTCAACACACTACAGAGGCTGAAGGTGTCAACACACTGTAGAGGCTAAAGGTGTCAACACACTACAGAGGCTGAAGGTGTCAACACACTGCAGAGACTGAAGGTATCAACACACTGCAGAGGCTAAAGGTGTCAACACACAGCAGAGGCTGAAGGTATCAACACACTGCAGAGACTAAAGGTGTCAACACACTACAGAGGCTGAAGGTATCAACACACTGCAGAGACTAAAGGTGTCAACACACTGCAGAGGCTGAAGGTGTTAACACACTGCAGAGGCTAAAGGTGTCAACACACTGCAGAGACTAAAGGTGTCAACACACAGCAGAGGCTGAAGGAGTCAACACACTGCAGAGGCTAAAGGTGTCAACACACTGCTGATGCTAAAGGTGTAAACACACTGCAGCGGCTAAAGGTGTCAACACACTGCTGATGCTAAAGGCGTCAACACACTGCAGAGGCTAAAGGTGTCAACACACCGCAGTGGCTAAAGGCGTCAACACACTGCTGCGGCTAAAGGTGTCAACACACTGCAGCGGCTAAAGATGTCAATACACTGCAGAGGCTAAAGGTGTCAACACACTGCAGTGGCTTAAGGTGTCAACACACTGCAGAGGCTAAAGTTGTCAACACACTGCAGAGGCTGAAGGTGTCAACATACTGCAGATGCTAAAGCAATGAACACACTGCAGAGATACAGGTGTCAACACACTGCAGAGGCTAAAGATGTCAACACACCGCAGAGGCTGAAGTTGTCAACAAACTGCAGAGGCTAAAGCAGTCAACACACTGCAGGGGCTAAAGGTATCAACACACTGCAGCGGCTGAAGGTGTAAACACACTGCAGAGGCTAAAGGTGTCAACACCCCGCAGAGGCTGAAGGTGTCAACACACTGCTGATGCTAAAGGTGTCAACACACTGCAGAGGCTAAAGGTGTCAACACACTGCAGAGGCTAAAAGTATCAACACACCGCAGAGGCTAAAGGCGTCAACACACTGCAGAGGCTAAAAGTATCAACACACCGCAGAGGCTAAAGGTGTCAACACACCGCAGAGGCTAAAGGTGTCAAGTTTATCTCAAATTCTCTCTCATTTCTTTCATCCGTCTTCTACTCTGTTTAT
>CM065743.1:11309588-11319588 GCA_033310375.1 Conus canariensis
ATTCCGTTTATCTGTTTTGAATAAAGTATCCTATGCATTTGAAGTTTCACTCGAAGAAAAAAAGTTCCATCCATTTAATGTTTTATTCGAAGAAAACACCCTACCCACCTAATGCTTTATTCGAAAAAAGTATCCCATCTATCTGCTTTATTCGAAAAAAGTATCCCATTTATCTGTTTTATTGGAAAAAAAGTATCCCATTATCTGTTTTATTGAAAAAGTATCCCATTTATCTGTTTATTGGAAAAAAATATCCCATTATCTGTTTTATTGGAAAAAAGTATCCTATTATCTTTTTATTGAAAAAAGTATCCATTAATTTTTTTATTGAAAAAGTACCTATTTATCATGTTTTATTGGAAAAAAGTATCCCATCTTTACTGTTTTATTGAAAAAAAGTATCCATATTATTGTTTATTGAAAAAAGTATCCCATTTATGTTTATCGAAAAAAGTATCCCATTTAATTTTATTGAAAAAAGTATCCCATTTATCTGTTTATGGAAATAAGTATCCCATTTATTTGTTTTATATGAAAAAGTACATTTATCTTTTTATTGAAAAAAAGTTCCCTTTATCTGTTTTATTGGAAAAAAAGTATCCCATTTATTTTTTATTGGAAAAAAGTATCTCTTTACTGTTTTATTGGAAAAAGTATCCCATATTATCTGCTTTTATTGGAAAAAAAGTATCCCATTATCTGCTTTAGTCGAAAAAGTATCCAATTATATGTTTTATTCGAAAAAAGTATCCCATTTATCTGTTTTTGGAAAAAGTATCCATTATTGTTTAATTGAGAAAAAAGTTCCCATTTATCTGTTTTATTGGAAAAAAATACCCCCATATTATCTGTTTAATTGAAAAAAGTATCCATTTATCTGTTTAATTGGAAAAAAGTATCCCATTTATCTGTTTTATTGGAAAAAAAGTATCCCATTTATCTGTTTTATTGGAAAAAAGTATCCCATTTATCTGTTTTATTGGAAAAAAAGTATATTCCCAATTTATCTGCTTTTATTGGAAAAAAAGTATCCCATTTATCTGCTTTATTGGAAAAAAAGCATCCCATTTATCTGCTTTATTGGAAAAAAGATCCATTTATCTGCTTTATTGGAAAAAAAAGCATCCCATTTATCTGTTTTATTGGAAAAAAAGTATCCCATTTATCTGTTTATTGGAAAAAAAAGTATCCCATTTATCTGCTTTTATTCGAAAAAAAGTATCCCATTTATCTGCTTTATTGGAAAAAAAGTATCCCATTTATCTGTTTATTGGAAAAAAAAGTATCCCATTTATCTGCTTTAGTCGAAAAAAGTATCCCATTTATCTGTTTTATTGGAAAAAAGTATCCCATTTATCTGTTTTATTGGAAAAAAGTATCCCATTTATCTGTTTTATTGGAAAAAGTATCCCATTTATCTGCTTTATATTCGAAAAAAATATCCCATTTATCTGTTTTATTGGAAAAAAAGTATCCCATTTATCTGTTTTATTGGAAAAAAGTATCCCATTTATCTGCTTTATTGGAAAAAAAGATCCCATTTATCTGTTTTATTGGAAAAAAGTATCCCATTTATCTGCTTTATTGGGGAAAAAAAAGTATCCCAATTATCTGTTTTACTGGGAAAAAAGTATCCCATTTATCTGCTTTATTCGAAACAAATATCCCATTTATCTGCTTTATTAAAAAAAAAAAGTATCCCATCCATTATTTTTATTTATTTATTTTTTAAGAAAGTATCCCATTCATTTAATGTTTCACTCGAAGAAAATATCCATTCATTACACACTTTATTCGATGAAATTATCCTGTTTATCTGTTTTATTCGAAAGAAGCATCGCTTTCATCTTTCATTCGAAGACAGTATCGCTTTCAACGCCCTTCCTTCCCCCCTCCCTTCCCTCACAACCTCCCCCCTCCTCCCCCAGCACGGTCAACACCCTCTCTCTTCCCCTCTCCCCCCACACCCTTTCCCCCCTTGCCACTAGCACGATCAACATCCTCCTTCCCCCCTCCCCTCCACCCTTCTCCCCTCCCCCACACCGTTCTCCCATCCCGACACCCTCCCCCCCCTCCCCTACACCCTTACCCCCTCCCTTCCCACACCCTTACCCCCTCCCTTCGCTACACCCTTACTCCCTCTCCCACATTCTTCCCCCTCCCCTCTCCCCCCCCCATACCTTACCCCCTCCCCCCCCCCCCACACCGTACCCCCCCCCCTCCCCCCCTCCCCCCCCCTCCCACACCTTACCCCCTCTCTCCCCCCCCACATCCTACCCCCTCCCCTCCCCCCCACATCTTACCCCCTCCCCTCTCCCCCACACACTTACCCCCTCCCCCCTCCCCCACACCTTCCCCCTCCTCTCCCCGCACCCTTCCCCCTCCCCACACCCTCCCCCCTCCCCCCTCCGCCACACCCTTACCCCGCTCCCCTTCTCTCTCCGCCCCCCCCCCCCCCCCCCCCCACCTCCTCCTCCTCCTCCTCCTCCTCCTCCTCCTCCATCTTCCTCCTCCTCCTCTTCCTCCTCCTTCTCTTCCTCCTTACCAAGCACGGTCAGAAAGGCCGGGGCGCTCTCCCTCTCCCCGCCCTTGTTCAGCGCAAGACAGGCGTAGTCTCCGGCGTCGGAGGGGACCACGGCAGCCAGCACTAGGTCCCCCTCCCCCGTGATGCTGACCCGACCCCCCGGGGTCAGGGGGACCCGTCCTTCCGCCACAGGACCTTGGGCTCCGGCTCTCCCCTCGGGGGCCGGCAATGCAGGGTGGCCGTCTCTCCCGCGACTGTGGTGACCGGCTGGGGTTCTCTCGGAAATCCTCTCGGAGAACTGTTTTAATGAATTAAGGAAGGTATGAAGAAGGGGTTTCAGGCTGAAGAATGATGCGCATATTCTGTCTGTCTGTTTGTCTGTCTGTTTGTTTGTTTGTTTGTTTGTCTGTCTGTCTCTGTCCGTCTCTCTCTGTTTCTGTCTCTGTCTCTTTCTCTGTCTGTCTGTCTGTCTGTCTCTGTCTTCTCTCTCACTCTCACTTCTGTCTCTGTCTCTACTCTCTCTGTCCGTGGGTGCGTGAGTGAGTGAGTGTGTGAGTGTGTGTGTGTGTGTGTGTGTGTGTGTGTGTGTGTGTGTGTGTGTGTGTGTGTGTGTGTGTGTTCTCTCTCTCTCTTCTCTCTCTCTCTCTCTCTCTCTCTCTCTTCTGTCTCTCTCATTAACAATACTCGAGAGAATGACAGTGTGGCGGACAGTGTAAGTTAGGAGTTCTTACTCTCAAGGCAATGAAGACACAGCATATTAAAATACATTGGCCCTATTTCCTCATTGTCTTTAGAGAAAACCAACTAGCTGAATACAACATTCTCGATCTTTTTTTTTTCCAGGTTCAACGTATGTTTCATAATCCCCCCCCCCCACACCACACACACACACAACACACACACACACACACCACACGCGCGCGCGCGCGCGCGCACACACACACACACACACACACACACACACACACATACACAAAACCACAAGAAAAAAAAAACACACCCGAAGGTGCGGATGGGACCCAGAGAAATACTGTCCTCAACTGCCGAACAAACCCAGCTGGGAGCACTCCTGCACCACCCTTGGAACCCTGTGTTCACATAGGGTGCAGGCACGCACAGGGCTTTCTATTAAGTCAAAGAAATATACTTGCTCCCTGGCAGATGCCATTGTGTAATGGCCACCGGAGGAGACACGACAGAATAGAACCTCCACGGGAGCGTTCTCAAAGGTGTATCAGCCTATACTTCATGACTGCAGAGCCCGCCGGCGAAATACGCCACTGTCAAGCCACTGCCGTGTGCATCCCGCAGCCTCACTCGATGCTGTTCCACTGGCAGTTGCAGACAGTACAACTCCAGACACGGCCAGCCGTTCGCCACGAGGTCTTAGGTGCACCCCGAAGAGAATCCCGGGTTACAGTCTTTCTCGCTGCCAACAGGACTTTCCCTGCGATCAGTGAGTCTTCCCCAGTGTCCCCACACAAACGCAATGTTGCTCTCGAAGGCTTAATGATGATGGCAGTACGTACGTTACAGTGACTACCAAAGAAAAAGAATCTGCAATAATTACAACGCAGAGACATCCCCCCCCCCTTTTTTTTTTGTTGTTGACAAATATTATAACTTTATAACGACGACGACGACAACGACAACACCACCACCTCCATCAACAAGAACAAGAACAAAACAACAACAACAACAGCAACAACAACCCCACCCTATGACAAGTCAAGGAACTCCACAGTTATATACACTCATATTCGAAGAAAAACGAAAAAGACACGGAGCAAGAGACGAGCCAGGGAGAAAATGGAAGCGTGAGGAAGACAGGGCAATACAGTATGCTATCTTCAAGGGATGTTTGCGCGTTTGCGCGCACATACACGCACACACACACACACGCACGCACGCACACACACACACACACACACACACACACACACACACACACACACACACACACTCACACACACCACACACACACACACACACACACACACACACACACACACACACACACACACACACACTGTTGTCAAAATATCCTTATCTCAAAAAGCACAGCAGCCACCTCCAAAAACAATACGATGACTGCTTCAGAAACGTCTGGAAGAAAGTTTACGTTTCGCTTCCCTCTTCTGCCTCCGTCTATGGCAGGCCCACCATCACCATCATCCCATCCAAAATTACCCCCCCCCACCCTCCCTTCCTCCCCCCCTCCCCCCCCTCACGCTTCCTCCACTCCCTTCATTCCCACCCCTAATTCCTTCCCTCCTCACCTCATCCCCAGCCCCTATCCTCCCGCTCCACTTTGCCCAAGAACTGCCTTCTAACCTAAACGATCGAATAACACGCACGGTCCATACCCTCCCCCCCCCCCCCCCCACCCCATACCCCCTGTTTTTAAGGTTGAAAAATAAAGAAGGAAGGAAAGAAGTGGACAAAAAAAAAAAAACAATCAAAAAGTAACGAGAGAAAGAAAAAAAAAGAAACGTAAACCAAACAATACAAAACTAAAGACCAAAACTAAAAAACAAAACAAAAAAAACAAAAAAAAAAAAAGAAGAAGAAAACAACACAACCCATCACAGAAGGACAGAGAGAAAGAGCGAAATGGAAAGAAAGATTAGACAGAAAGACACTGAAGAAAGACAGAGAAGTGGACAGAAAAAAAAGGCACAGAAAGAAATGGAGAGAAAGACAGACAGGAATGCAAAGAAAGGAAGCAAAGGAAAGAAAGAAAGAAAGAAAGAAAGAGAGAAAGAAAGAAAGAAGAGAAAAGAAAGAAGAAGAAGAAGAAAGAAAGAAAGAAGAAGAAAGAAAGAGAAAAAAGAAAGAAAAGAGAAAGAAAGAAGAGAAAAAAAGAAAGAAGAAGAAAGAAAGAAAGAGAGAAAAGAAAGAAGAAAGAAGAAAGAAAGAAAGAAAGAGAAAGAAAGAAAGAAAGAAAGAAAGAAAGAAAGAGAGCAAGACAGAAAGAAAGAGAGAAAGAAAGAGAGAGAGAAAGAAAGAAAGAAAGAAAGAAAGAAGAGAGAAAGGAAAGAAGAAGAAAGAAAGAAAGAAAGAGAGAAAGAAAGAAAGAAAGAAAGAAGAAAGAAGAGAAAGAAAGAAAGAAAGAGAGAAAGAAAGAAAGAGAGAAAGAAAGAAAGAGACAAGAAAGAAAGAAAGAGAGAAAGAAAGAAAGAGAGAAAGAAAGAGAGAAATACGGATAGAAAGAAAGAAAAGAGAAAAAACAAAACAAAACAAACAAGCAAAACAAAAAAGAAAAAAAAAAACCCAAGAAATGGAAGGCAAACAATAATTAAAAAAAATGGATGGAGAGAAAAATGTTAGAACAGGAAAAAAAACCCAAACAAACAAATAACAAGATGCAAAGCATATAAACGTACTCCCAGTTTATCTTGAATACGCGTGAGATATTCTATAAAGAGGAAAAACCGTTTTGAGCCGTTATAGCCGTTAGTAACGGTATTCTGGTAAACATCAGCCATCATCTGTGACCCATAGTGAACATACGTATAAATTTTCAGAAAGATTGGATATTCCATAAAGAAGAAAAACCGATATGGGCCGTTAAAGACGTTAGTAACGGATATGACGGTAAAATAAACCATCGAGCATCATCCGTGACCCATAGTGAACATACCTAAATTTCAGAAAGATCGGCCAAGTACTTTCTGAGATATTCCATAAAGAAGAAAAACTGTTATGGGCCGTTATAGCCGTTAGTAACGGATATACGGTAAAAAATAAAACATCGGGCATCATCCGTGACCCATAGTGAACATACCTACAAATTTTCAGACAGATCGGCCAAGTACTTTCTGAGATAATCCACAAAGAAGAAAAACCGGTATGGACCGTTATAGCCGTTAGTAACGGATATAACGGAAAAATAAAACATCGGGCATCATCCGTGACCCATAGTGAACTTACCTACAAATGTTCAGAAAGATCGGCCCAGTAGTTTTGTCTGGAGCGAGTGGAACACACTTTGACCACGGACACACACACACACACACACACACACACACACACACACACACACACACACACACACACACACACACACAGACATTTCTTCGTTCCCATTCTAAAGTACTGCCTGTTCTATAAGAACTGGGAGTACAAAAACAAAAAAAAAAAAAGGCAAGAAAGGGAAGAACAATCGCAGAAGAAAACAAGAAGTGAAGACAAAATTAGAAGAAAACATGAGAAACAACAAGAATAAAGAAAACAGGAGAACAACAAAGAAGCAAAGAAAAACAGTAGGAGAACAAAAGAGAAGAAAAGAAAACATGTAGGAGAACAACAAAGAGAAGCAAAGAAAAACATGAAGGAGAAAAAAAGAGAAGTAAAAAAAACATGAAGGAGCAACAAAGAGAAGTAAAGAAAACATGAAGGAGAACAACAAAGAGATAAGAACATAAAGGAGAACAACAAAGAGAAGCAAAGAAAAACATTAGAGACAACAAAGAAAGCAAGAAATCGTAGGAGAACAACAAAGAGAAGTAAAGAAAGAATAAAAAAAAAACAACATAAACAGAGAAGGGAACAAACGTGGAAGTAAAGCAGAAAAAGAGCGAAGAAAAAAGAACCAAGAAAGGCAAGGGGGAGAGAGAGAGAGAGAGAGAGAGAGAGAGAGAGAGAGAGAGAGAGAGAGAGAGAGAGAGAGCAGGGGATGAATGAACAAAAAAAAAAAAAAATTGGAAGAAAGAAAGGAAAGAAGTAAAGAAAGAAAAAAAAAGGAAATGTATACGAATAAAAGGAAAGAATGAACAACAACTAGCAGAAGAAGGGAGAGAGGGAGAAACACACACACACACACACACACACACACACACACACACACACACACACACACACCACACACACACACACACACGCACACACACACACACACACACACACACACACGTACACACATACACACACACCCACGTACACACACACACACACACACACACACACACACACACACACACACACACACACACACACCACCACCACCACCACCACCACCACCACACCACACACACACCACACCACACAAGGGCGGAGTGGGGGGGAGGGGGAAGGGAAGGGAAAGCTAAGAAATCTAAGAGAAAACCAAACAGAAGAGAAAAATAAAAAGAAAAGACAGAACAAGAAAGAAAGAAAGAAAGAAAGAAAAAGAAAAGAAAGAGAGAAGGAAAACGAAAGGAAGGAAGAAGTCTGACCTTTCTGGAACTGGCAATGGAACCGCTTGCTCAGTACAATAAAACACACACACACACACACACACAAACGAAAGCGGAGAAACTAACGAGCACGGTGCTTCCAAATCAACATGTCCTCAACCCTCACTGGGTCTCGCGGTACAACCCAGCTCAGAACAGATCAAGGTAAAGACGGAGTCGATGTAGCAGAGAGCAAGGTAATACAGTACAGTACAACACCACAAGAATATGATTCGAAGGTACAGAGTAGATGCAAACACAGCGTACAACAGAATAATAAATGAGGACTGGAGGCTGAAGAGTAAGACGCAGTGTAGTACAGTAGAGTAGAGGGCAAGACAAAGATGACTAGATGCAACAGACTACGACGCGCAATACAGCAAAGCATAGCACAGAGCAACACAAATATGACTCTCTCTCTCTCTCTCTCTCTCTCTCTCTCTCTCTCTCTCTCTAGCACAGCATAGCACATAAAAACAAATAGAACTCTATATTATATATACACAACACAGGATAACAAAATATGACACTAATAACAAGAGTAAAATGTAATATATATAGCACACAAGCACAGAACAACACAAATATGACTCTATATAACAAGAGTAAAATGTAATAATATATATATATATACAATTATAAACAAAGCAAGCTTTGTTTATAATTGAATATTTCTTGCAGTCATTGCAACACCAAGCTGCTCTGTAAGTTGCTGGAATGGTGCGGTATTTATCCTTGGAATTTATTACTTTATATATACATATAATATATATATAATATATATATTGCACAGCATTGCACAGAACAACACAGATATGACTCTATATAACAAGAGTATAATGTAATATATATATATATATATATATATATATATATATTGCACAACATTGCATAGAACAACACAAATATGACTCTATATAACAAGAGTAAAATGTAATACATACATACATATATACTGCACAGCATTGCACAGAACAACACAAATATGACTCTATATAACAAGAGTAAAATGTAATACATACATACATATATATTGCACAGCATTGCACAGAACAACACAAATATGACTCTATATAACAAGAGTAAAATGTAATACAGCACAGCGTAGGACAATGCAACAGAGAGCAACAATCCTATAACATAACCAACACTTCACAGAAGAAACTCGCCACACCAGAGCCACACTACTTCAAACGTGAAGTCGGTTCTGCTCTACGGCTGCGAGACTTGGGGAATGACCAAGGCAATACAGCAAGAAATTCAGACCTTCATCAACACCTGTCTGAGGCGCATCTTCAAAATCAAATGGCCAGCGAAGATCAACAATGAAGATCTATGGAAGCAAGCAGGGCAGGAACCAGTGGCCAAGCAGATTCTACGGAGGAAGTGGGGCTGGATTGGACACACTCTCAGGAAGCCAGCATCCAGCACCACACGCAAGCCCTGACATGGAACCCGCAGGGGAAAAGGAAGAGAGGCTGACCTCGCGGCAGCTGGAGGCGAGACACTGAGGCAGAGATAAAGAGGCAGGGGACCAACTGGACAGGCATTCAGCGAGCAGCCCAGAACCGAGTGCGATGGCGGAGTGTTGTCGATGGCCTATGCTCACCCTTGAGCTATGGGCCTAAGTAAGTAAGAGCCACACAACTCCACACAACTCCACTTATCACAGGAAATCACACAACAATCATTTTACAGACTTCTGTACCTGATCAACCTCTAAGACTGACCACTAGGAAAACAGATTTGCTTTCATAAAAAAGAATGCTGCCAATCTGGATGTATAGGGTGCAAACTTTCAGCTTGAATACATCGGTATTTAGCCAGCACGTAACTCAATGAAATCACTGAATTTGAAGCGGTCTAATTCTCGAAGTCTTGGTGATCTCGATAGCAGCATTCTGAAGACCGCTCCTAATACAACCTGTGAATGGCTTGTATATGTGTATAACCTCTGCGTTAAAAAAAAAGATATTGCTGTTTACAATCTTTTGAAAACGCCAAAGTCCTTCCATGCTTAACAAATCCAATTAATATTTAAAAAGAAAACAACAACAACAACAAAAACCCCACCTCCCCCAAAACAAAACAAAACAACAGAAAACAAAGGGAGGAATATCAAAAAGACGAGCAGCATGGCTATAAGTTTTTGTTGATGTCCATTCGTTCGTGCGCGCGTTCGTTTGTTTCTTTATCTGTATTCATTGAAGATGGCATGGTTTGGCCACGTCATTCGTCACAACACCCTCTCCAAAACCAT
>CM065743.1:11324588-11327088 GCA_033310375.1 Conus canariensis
GACGAACGAGTTTGACCAATCACGGGGTGTTTATACAGACGCGGGAGCAACCGGGATTATTTGGCTGCCCCCCTTCCCCCCAAAAAAAAAAAACAAAAACAAAACAAACAAAAAAAATCAGTGCGCCAAGGCCTTGCTTAAGGATTCAAGGATATATAGATTGGCGATATTAGATTGTTTTCAGAATTTTTATCGTGTCTGAAAGTAAGATTCTCATCGTTTTCTTTCACATGGCCATCAAGGCACAAGCCCAAGATTAAAATCAAAGGAATGGGACTGTTTGGGCGCTTCCGCTGGCGCAAAGATAAGGTCACGGGGTGAGTGCGAAGCTCTGAAATGTAACGTCAACTAAGGGGAAGGTCATGTCATGTATTTGAAGACTGTTTGTGATTTCATATGTAGACCCCCCCCCCCAAAAAAAAAAAAAAAAAGGGGGGGGGGGGGAATGATTGGTGGGGGAGTTGTTCTTTTGATCAATTATCTTTGTTAATAATCAAACAATTGGAGCATACAGATAGCAGACAGTGCGCAACGTCAGGTACATGAACAGCTTGTCTGCATGTCTTGCTCACAAATAAACACCTGTTAAACCTACACACCAAAAAAAAAAAAAAAAAAAAAAAAAAAAAAGGGAAAGAAAGAGACATCGAAGCATAAAAATGCAAATCAAGCAAAATGCATCTTTAACTAATGTACCTTTCACAGTGCGATATGAAACAGTACAGTACAATACAATACAATACAATACAGTACAGTACAGTACAATACAATACAATACAGTACAATGCAATGCAATACAATACAGTACAATGCAATGCAATACAACAACACAATACAATGCAATGCAATACAACACAACACAACACAACATAATACAATATAACACAACACAACACACTACACTACACTACACTACACTACAATACAATACAATACAATCTGCTAGGTGGAGTGCCCCCCCTCCCCACCCTCCCAGCCTCATGCCACCCCTACTTCGCCACATACACACATTCACAGAGCATCGAGAGGCATCTGTACACCAAACAAAGAAACAAAGAGTATCTGAGAACCTTTTGCCTACATTTTCAGTCATGTGATTACACTTGCAGTCGCAAATAACAGCTTCAAGTCAACAGAGAGGGGGTTATTCATCGACCAGGGCCACTATAGGCACACCATTTCCGCAAGAAGTCTGTGTACTGCAAATTTATTCTAGCTATCTGTTCTTCAGTAGCGTATCTATTTTTAAGTTGTCGTCTAAAAGAAATGTAAATTCTGGAATAGCATTTTCGCATTTACCTTTGTAAAGAAAAAGATTTTGCACACATTAGAATAAAATCAAGTATATCGTCAGTCTTATTTACATCATCGTTACCAAACAACACAAGTTCCTTCGTAAATCTGAAATTGTTGATATTATCACAGCTGTTTAGGACAGCTTGCATTTCATTCCAGAAATTTAATGTCACCTTACATGACCAAAACACATGTTCAGTTGATTCTCTTTCAGTCTTACAGAACGTACATCTGTCATTTTCAGAGATGTGCATCTTTTGCAATATAACATTTGTCGCCAAGATCCTATGAACCAGTTTGATCTGAAACCATTTCAGTTTAATTTCTTCTATTTTCTGAATCTTCAGAAATGTACTATTCCATCTAATGCTCTTGGACATTTCGTTACTCCATTTATTACAGCAGTTCGGTTGATGCTTGTCTGCCACAAGGATGTTATAGTATAGCTTTGTCCCTTTTCTGACAGGAAGTATGGTATTAAGAGATCTCGGTATATTTCTTATTCTACTGCCGTCCAGGTTCATCCCGGTTTTCTTGCAATATTCTTTCATTGTACGCACGCACCCTAAGAACTCCATAAGTTTGTTTGAATGTCGTATTTATCTTTAAGCTGTGGAGATGTCATAAGCGTTCCCTCCGCATTGACAAGATCTGCTACACGATGCACTTCCTTTTCTACCCACGTTTTAAATTCGATTTTGAAACTGTTGTTATAGAAAATGTTTTCTGCCATCAAGTCAGCAGCATCTTTGGTGTCATCTTTAATACAAAATTCTCTGTATGCGTTGAAAGTATCATTCCAAAAGGCGTTTCATTTGAGTTTGTGTATAGGGAGGCATGCCCCATATTTGTCTAAATCTTGTATAAGTGGACATCTTTCTTTAATCATGGACATCCATTTGAATCTGCCCACTAAAACTTTTCTAATCCACGAGATTTTTAATGAGGCCATAAAATGTCTAATAGAAGGGATACCTACGCCTCCTTCTAGTTCGTTTTTTAACAGTATTCTTTCTTGATATTCTGTCTTGTTTGTTGTTCTAAATGAATTGGAAACATTTTGTTTTCTTCTGAAAACTGTCTATGATATGAATTGGTGGGTTTGGTAACAATATCCAGAGATACACCAATTTTGACAGAACTAGTGATTTCAGGACTGCTACTCTACCACGTGGCGTGATATTTCTTTTTGCCCATATTTTGA
>CM065743.1:11332088-11337088 GCA_033310375.1 Conus canariensis
ACGTAAAATCCCATCACCAACTTTCGGAAGAGAAGGCCAGTTTGGCCGTTGGTATGGATGACACGTTACACACAGCATGCACCCTGCGTGATAAATTGAAAGAATGAAGGAAGTAAGGAAATTGAGTGAACGATATTGAACGATATTGACTGGATGACACGGGAAACGACTGAATGAAGAAGCGCCGGCAGGCAGCTCTTCAGTCGGCACTACCCAGGTAGGCAGCCCGTTGTGTATACGAGAATGTGGATTGTCAGCGCCTAGAACCTTAGGCAAGGCGCTTTATAAATGCTCTGTTATTATGGTGATGATGATAATGATGATGATGATGATCATCATCATCATCATTATCATCATTATCCATTATCATCATCATCATCATCATCATTCTTATTCTTCTTATTATTACCGTTATTGTTATCATTATTATTATTATTATTATCATCATTAAGAAGGAACCACACAGCGAGGCGTATAGCAGGGGGCGCTGAGGGAGAAGTAGCAGTTCTTTCTTGAAGAACGCTGATGTGAGAGGTCAGTGTCAGGCGGCGCAGTCAACCTTCCAGCCCGTATGGGTGATAGCGAGAGTCTTGCCTGTGTCGGCGGGGGACGGCTTTTTAGAGACGTGGGGTGGGCCGGCGATGGAGCGGCGCCTGACTGCGATAATCGTGGCCTGGGAGACCATGTTTTTCGGATCGGCACGGTGGGCATGCCCTCCGGGGGTTGGGCTGAAAAATTGAGGCCCCTCGACTGTAGTCAGCGAGGACCTTCTAAGGACCCTCGTACATCGCCCTAGCGACGTTCATGCTGCTCCCTTTCTGGAGAGGCCTCACAGAGCACAGAACCATCACCCCCTCCCCCTAACCCCCCCCCCCCCCTGCCCACCCACCCGATCATGAAGAAAGCCGCCTGTTAGCCCTGAAAACAGACCTTTTTTTGTTATAGGGGAGACGAGGCCAAGAATACCGGTGCCCTCGGTCGTTTGATCAACATTGCGCAGTGGACACCAGTTCACATGGAACCAGAAGCAAGTGCTGGACACCAGTCCAACACCAGTCCAACACCAGTCCAACAGGACGAAAGACGAGAAGCCAGACTCCACAGCCTGGGAGGAAAACCAGAACAAGAGAAGACAGCCCTACCCCCCCCCCCCCCCCCCGCTCCCCCGTCTGGAACCAAGCCCAAGACTTCTGCCAATGACCAGACATCCTGTCACTGAAGCTACAGACTTGGGTCTGGGACACCATGTCCTGAAGGGCCTCAGGCTTTAACTCAGCTTAGCTTAGCTTAGATGCTCCCGCGTCTTGCGACGCATGAAGCAGTCAAGGCGCTCCACTGTGCACGGTCCTCAGCCAGTTTGCTAGTGTCACTCCATCCTCTGTCAACGAGTCTGAGGTCTCTCTCTCTCTCCACTGTCTGTCGCCAGCTCATCCTGGGTCGTCCTCTTTTTCTCTGGCCTGCTGGGGTCCATGTAATGGCCTGGTTTGCAGGTCTTCGTGATGGTAATCTCAAGACATGACCCAGCCAGTGGAGGCGCCGTCTGCAGATGATGGTTGACACAGGCAGCTGTTAGGACCTCTTCAAACACCTCTACCCATCTATACAGTGAAGAAGCTGATTAAGTTGCCGTTTTCTTTAAGCGGTTCACACGACCCTCAATCAGAAGCAGATAAAGAAGCATAAGTATCAAAGCTGTGGACACACGCTGTCCCGTTTCCAGGTAACTCCCCAAGAGGTGATTCCCCTGTGTCTATTTTAAAACTGAGTGTTTTCCACCGTGTCTATTTTAAGACTGAGTGTTTCCCCCGTGTGTATCTGAAAACTGAGCACCGCCCCCCTCTCTTCTATCTCCGTGTCTATTTTAAGACTGAGTGTTCCCCTCGCGTCTATTTTAAGACAGAGTGTTTCCCCCCTGTCTATTTCAAGACAGAGTGTTTTCCCCGTATCTATCTTAAGACTGAATCCTAGCATGCTCGGATACCTTTTGGACAATATGGCCGCCTTTACTGAGGTGACTGTCAGTGCGAGATTCAAACGAGAGTAAGGTCTACCTTCACATAACAAACAACGCTAGAAGTAAAGATCTGCTTGTGTAGTCGTTTAAAAAAAAAAAAAAAAAAAAAGGGGGGGGGGGGGGGGGGGGGGGGGGGGGGGCTTGGTACGCGAAATTATCACAAAATATCAGCGCTTGTCTGAAAGTTTTTAATTAAGAAGAGGACCAAGCCGCTTCCCACACCCCGGTCCCACCCACCCTCCCCCACCGCCGTCCCCGTTTTTTTTTTTTTTTTTTTTTTTTCCAGTTTCAGTACTCCCGGGAATCATTTGCAGGGCTCAGCTTTCTTGAAAACAAATCGAGGTTGCTCCACGTATCATGAGGCTTTTCAATAGCACGTGGAGATAGATAGAAAGAATGTAGTGGGTCCCTAGTTTGTCTCCCTTTATACACTTCTGACTTGTTGCCATGGTAGGTGGCGGCTATGGTTTAGGTTGCCATGGCGGTACGTGTTAGCGGAGACAGAGTTAGAGGGAGGACAAGTATCCTCCTCGTCCACCCTTTGCTAGTGGCATGGCTCCTACTGATGACTTCCTGCTGATTTGATCGGCTCTCTGTGAGCCATGGCTCCTACTGAAAGCATTGATGACTTCCTGCTGATTTGATCAGCTCTCTGTGAGCCATGGCTCCTACTGAAAGCATTGATGACTTCATGCTGATTTGATCGGCTCTCTGAGCCATGGCTCCTACTGAAAGCATTGATGACTTCCTGCTGATTTGATCGGCTCTCTCTCTGAGCCACGGCTCCTACTGAAAGCATTGGTGACTTCATGCTGATTTGATCGGCTGTCTGAGCCATGGCCCCTACTGAAAGCATTGATGACTTCCTGCTGATTCGATCGGCTCTCTGTGAGCTATGGCTCCTACTGAAAGCATTGATGACTTCCTGCTGATTTGATCGGCTCTCTCTGAGCCATGGCTCCTACTGAAAGCAGTGATCACTTCCTGCTGATTTGATAGCTTGTTGTGTCTGCTGCCTGATCACAGGCTTCGTCACTCACAGTCAAGCTGTCCAGTTTGACGCAAGCAGGCAATGTTTTGTGCATGGCGACAGGCGATGTTCAGGCAGTAGGGTTGCCCTCAAAGAACAGCGGACAAGAAGAAGCTAGAGCTATGATCTAGTGTCGGCTGTAGCAGACGGCTTACCGGAAATCTCGTAGTAAATTGATATCGCGAGAGAGGTCAAAGTGTCGAAAACTTCAATAATTAACCAATCGTTGAGTTGTTGTCATGAACGAGGATTCGGGTCTTTTTTTCTCAACGATGGGTTTTTTTTGTTTGTTTTTTGTTTTGTCTTGGGGGGGGGGGGGGGGGGGGGGGGGTGAATGACAGCGCAGGGTTCGACGAACTGAACGATGTGAATGGAGATTGAAAGAATGAAGTCAATCTGTTTTAAAGGTTCTCGAGCGGGTTTAGACTTGCTGGTGCGCAAGCGGTCGAGATTTTACGTCAGCGCAACACTAGCTTCTTCTTCTCCTTCTGTGGTCGATTTGTTTGTTTGTTTGTTGTTTGTTGTTGTTGTTGTTGTTGTTGTTGTTGTTTGCATCCCATCTTCAATTCTGTCGCTTTGATGAAACCCACAGTCTTCTCGAGGTCTTGACGGCTGCCCCCAAAGCTGCATCTACAGTTCTGCACCCTCTGGCCAGGTTTGACCTCGTAGAACGTCATGGGCTGGACAGTGCTGGAGGATGTGTTCTGGAGTGCGAGATCCAGTGCCACACGGACATTCAACTGTGCTGGTAATCTTCATTCAGCTGAGATGGCTCAGCAGTTGGCAGAGGCCATTTCTCAGTCTGAAGAGGATTGTTTGCTGGTATCTCTGGAGCTGATGGATTGGATCAACACCACTGTCTGCACCCAGCCTTCTCGTCCACTGGTTTTGATGTGGATGAGAGTTTCGGTCTCTTTGTAGATCACCGGGTGGCTGAACTGCTTCATATTGCTTGCTGCCTCCAGTGATCCACAGTGGGATGGAATCCACTTGAGTACAATGGTGGATCGCCTTGAAAGATCATCGATGGCTTTTTTATGTTTAAGAAGCTAGCAAACGTGCCTGCCTGAGACGGACAGTCTGGCTAACTGAACAATTCTTCCCTGGCACACAGTCAATGCAGTGCCTGGAAGTTTGTTCGAGGCCTGAGTGAGTGACTAGGACTCTGGCGAAGGCGAATAGTGGAAAGGCGAGGGGGGATACTTATCCGGCACATTCTGTGCCTTGGTCCGTCGCAGGTGGTGTTCATCATATATCATCTCACAAAGTGCTGTTAGCTGTGGTGGTGGTGGTGGTGATTGTGGTGGTAGTACTTGCTTGTTACAATGTTTGTGTGAGCGCGCGCGCGCGCGCGCGCGCGCTGGTGTGTGTGTGTGTGGTGTATTTGCACACGCGCGCGCACGTGTGTGTTGTGTTGTGGTGTGTGTGTGTGTGTGTGTGTGTGTGTGTGTGTGTGTGTGTGTGTGTGTGTGTGTGTTTTTGTGGTATGTATATGTGTTGTTGTTGTTGTTGTTGTGTGTGTGTGTGCTTTGTGGTATGCGTGTGTGTTGTGTTGTTTGTGTGTGTGTGTGTGTGTGTGTGTGTGTGTGTGTGTTGTGTGTGTGTGTGTGTTGTACGCGCGCGCGCGCGTGCGTGCGTGTGTGTGTGTGTGTGTGTGTGTGTGTGTGTGTGTGTGTGTGTGTGCATGTTCGCGTGTTATCTGCATGTGTGAGAATGATTTCCACTTGGAGACTTCACACACGTACACGTTGTCTTCTGACAGGCTTTGGGGGAAAAAAAAAGAAAAGCACAAAGTAAATATAGCAAGAAAAACGCGAGATGACTCGGAAGCAAAGACACACACACACACACACACACACACACACACACACACACACACACACACACCAAACAAACCCTCCCAGGAATACAAGCAGTCTGTGGCTCGTAATGCAGATTCCGGGGCCCCACAACATT
>CM065743.1:11354588-11355799 GCA_033310375.1 Conus canariensis
TTTGTATGTACATCAAGGACTTAAGGTGATTTCCCGTTGGCTCTTCCTGTCGATGATGCGAACATGGACCGGCACTATCAAGGATAGTTAGATAGATAATGTTGCTTAGAGCCAGCCGACGACAAAGGGCCATATCAGGGCTGTCATCGTGTTCCAGTTAGCTCACAAGTCATTGAGGCAAAAAAAAAAAAAAGAGAGAGACTCATCCACACAACGCTTTAAAATACACCTTCTGAAAACACACCGGAAATCTGATTAAAAAATGTTTCTTCTGTAAAATCGTAGATCAGATGAAAAATGTTCATCTCTTTCAGAAATTCAAAGATCACGTCAGGCGGGACATCTCTGAACAAGGTCTTCATGGAGTCTGTTGTAAAGTGTTTATGCCTCACATCATGTAAGTCCCAACACTCTTAAAGAAAACATTTCACTGTGAGTGGTACGTGATACGGAATGCACCACGGAGCTTCTTCACCTTTTAGAAGACAAGAATGGGTGTTAAAGGGGGGAAAAGGGGTGGAAAAGGGGTGTTAAAGGGGTGGAAAAGGGGTGTTAAAGGGGTGGAAAAAGGGGTGTTTAAAGGGGTGGAAAAGGGGTGGAAAAGGGGTGTTAAAGGGGTGGAAAAGGGGTGTTAAAGGGTGGAAAATGGGTGTTAAAGGGGTGTTAAAGGGTGGAAAAAGGGGTGTTAAAGGGGTGGAAAAGGGGTTTTAAAGGGTGGAAAAGGGGTGTTAAAGGGGGGGAAAAAGGGGGTGTTAAAGGGGTGGAAAAGGATGGCAGATGCGTTTCATTCACGCCAGGTGGGCATAGCAGCCAACACCAAGGGAAAGGTGGCAGCTCTCCTTTGAGGGGCACTGACGTGAGAGGTCAGTGTCAGGCGGCGCAGCCAACCTTCCAGCCGTCTCGGTGACGGCGGGTCCAGTCTGTGTCCCGGGGGGACGGCACCTGGAGATGTGGGGCGATCGGCGATGGAGCGCTGCCTAACCACGATTACCGTGGCTTGGAATACCATGCTATGAGGGCAGGGCATGGAGGCATCCCACACGGGGTTGGGTTGAAAAAAATTTGCCTTCTGCCGTAGTCGGCGTGGACTATAGAAGGGACTCAAGCACAGCTCAAGCGACTTTCGTTTCCCCGCTCCCTCTTTTTAGGCGGCCTCAAGAGCTACAGGACCGTCGCCATCCAAGCATGAAGAAGGCCGCCTGGTGGCCCTG
>CM065743.1:11358399-11368399 GCA_033310375.1 Conus canariensis
AAAAAAAAAAAGAGAGAGACTCATCCACACAACGCTTTAAAATACACCTTCTGAAAACACACCGGAAATCTGATTAAAAAATGTTTCTTCTGTAAAATCGTAGATCAGATGAAAAATGTTCATCTCTTTCAGAAATTCAAAGATCACGTCAGGCGGGACATCTCTGAACAAGGTCTTCATGGAGTCTGTTGTAAAGTGTTTATGCCTCACATCATGTAAGTCCCAACACTCTTAAAGAAAACATTTCACTGTGAGTGGTACGTGATACGGAATGCACCACGGAGCTTCTTCACCTTTTAGAAGACAAGAATGGGTGTTAAAGGGTGGAAAAGGGGTGGAAAAGGGGTGTTAAAGGGGTGGAAAAGGGGTGTTAAAGGGGTGGAAAAGGGGTGTTAAAGGGGTGGAAAAGGGGTGGAAAAGGGGTGTTAAAGGGGTGGAAAAGGGGTGTTAAAGGGTGGAAAATGGGTGTTAAAGGGGTGTTAAAGGGGTGGAAAAGGGGTGTTAAAGGGGTGGAAAAGGGGTTTTAAAGGGGTGGAAAAGGGGTGTTAAAGGGGTGGAAAAGGGGTGTTAAAGGGGTGGAAAAGGATGGCAGATGCGTTTCATTCACCGCCAGGTGGCATAGCAGCCAACACCAAGGGAAAGGTGGCAGCTCTCCTTTGAGGGGCACTGACGTGAGAGGTCAGTGTCAGGCGGCGCAGCCAACCTTCCAGCCGTCTCGGTGACGGCGGGTCCAGTCTGTGTCACCGGGGGGACGGCACCTGGAGATGTGGGGCGATCGGCGATGGAGCGCTGCCTAACCACGATTACCGTGGCTTGGAATACCATGCTATAGAGGGCAGGGCATGGAGGCATCCCACACGGGGTTGGGTTGAAAAATTTGCCTTCTGCCGTAGTCGGCGTGGACTATAGAAGGGACTCAAGCACAGCTCAAGCGACTTTCGTCCTGCTCCCTCTTTGAGGCGGCCTCAAGAGCTACAGGACCGTCGCCATCCAAGCATGAAGAAGGCCGCCTGGTGGCCCTGAAGACAAACCTTTCACGGGAAAGAGGAGAAGGAAACCGACGTCCACCGTCGGCTGACCAACATCACGAACAGTGAACCGGATAAGAATATAGGTTTCTGGATTCTGGATTCAACATTAGAAAAGCAGTTAAAGACTCAGAATCAAAAACTTACTTGGAGAATATTTCGACATGGTCGCTCTGTCTTCATCAGCTCACCTACAAGCCACAGGCCACAGTTTCAGCCCCTAAGAAATCCAAGATCTTATCTACAGAGCCCTTCCTCACAAGAAGAAAAGTTAAAGAAGCCATCGAAATCAAGACCAGACGCCCCAGCCTGAACAGAGATCAAGGCTTTGAACTTCCCCCCATCTACAATCAGATCCTGACAATCGTTCACCCCACACAACAGTCGCCCCACCAGACCTCGCTGCCACAACAGCAACAGTGAGCTGATGAAGACAGGGCGACCCTGTCGAAATATTCTCCAAGTAAATTGAACCGGAGATCGCGCAGAATCAGAGCTGAGAGAGCGATAGACGACAGCCCCTCCATCCGAAACCAGACACAACCCTAACTGCCAACGACAACAACCGCCACGAAAAATGCAGACTTCGGTCTGCAAGTCCACCTTGTCCTTCAGAGCCTCCTGCCAGTATGAGGTAAATCCCAGCTCTTTGCCTTGACTTAGACAGATAGTGTACATTTGGATCCTGAACAGAGCGGAGCCCGCCAGCTATGCTTTACAGCAAGCGCCTGTGTTCTGCAGATTCCAACAGCCAGAATTCCCACCAAGTTTGGAGATTCCTGAGCAGGAGGTCTGGTGGCCAGGTGGATGATTACCACCGAGAGCATTTCTGAAAATAGCCGGCGGATCGACATACTCGACAATCTCTTCCAAAAAAAAATCGAAACGTTTCTCTCTGTCTGAGAATCTGAGAGACCATGAGCGACTACGTCATGAATTTGATGCCTCTTAAGGGATGCACACATAAGGGACTTTTTTTTTTTTGAAGGCGTTGGGGGTGGGGGTGGGGGGGGGGGGGAGGTCGTCCTCCAACCTCTTACTTTCCCCACATTCTTTTCTTTTTCCTTTTGTTCCATTTTTTTCCCTTTTTTTTTTTTGTTTTGTTTTGTTTTTTGTAATCTCTTGCAGACTTCCAGTATTTGGGCATTTGATAACAGAGCGTCAGGGTTTGTTAACGTGCAAATGTTGGTGTGCTGACACTTTCATTCTGAATTTGGTTGGAAAACAACAACAACAACAACAACAAAAATAACAACATGAACAGCAATACAAACACAAATAAACAGAAAACAAAATAAAACAACAACAAAAAAAGTAAGATACAAGTTAAAGCTGCACTTACAACGGATTAACTACACAGCATCATAGCGAAACACTGTAGCGTAGATATGACCATGCGTGGGCCACCCTCCCCCCTCCCCCCAGCTCCGTCCCTCCACCACCCGCCCCCCCCCCGCCCCCCGCCCCCGCCCCCCCCCCCCCCCCCGCCCCCGCCCCGCCCCCCCCCCAAGTCCAAACACTGCTCCTCCGACCTCTTCGAAACAGAAAGCCCAAAAAGGAAGATGCAAAAGATGACGAGTGCAGTTGTTGTGCTATACAATTTGTACACACACAACAGGACATTCTGACGTGAAACAGCAACGAGAGAAAAAAAAACAACAGCAACAACAACAAAAAACCCAGATAGGTTTGCATAAACGAACGAGAGTGAGAGAAAGAATATGACAGCGAAAGAGCCTGGGATCAGAGAAAAGAGAACGGTGGGGGGGGGGGGGGGGGGGGGGGGGGGGGGGGTGGGGGGGGGGGGGGGGGGGGGGGGGTGGGAGGAGGGCAGGGAAGGGGGTATAGAGGAGGAAAGCGGGAGATAAAAAGAACTATACCATCATAACACTGTGTTGCGCCGGAATACTTGCTTCTAGTCATAGTGCGGGTTTTTTTATTTTTATTTTTTTTATTTTGGTGGGCGGGGTATTTTTACATTTTGTTTATCTGGTATTCGTAGGTATTCTATAAAGGAATTCTTAAAGAAAAATCTGCTTCCTCCAAAACAAGAGGATATTAGGGGGTGGTGGGTGGGGGGGGGGGGGGGGGGGAGGTGTGGGGGATGTGACTTTAGTGTCCGATTACGTCTCTTCCCGTCCAATAATTAATGTCCAACGACTGGCTCTGAAACATCTCACACTGAATTCAGTCCCTTTGATGATCTCAGATTGAGTTCAGTCCCTTTGATGACTCGTGTTACTGGGCAAAGAGACCATGATCCTAGTAGATACCCTCAAACTAAGGAGAAAAGAGAAGCATTCTGATTAAAAAAAAAAAAAAAAAAAAATCAAACATGAAAATACGAAACCGCTAAATCACACAGTCCTCTCAGAAAATACAACTCAATAGCACGTCACCAAATCATACTTTTTTGCACAGTTTAGTAGAGGGAGAAAACAGGTGCTAAATCACACTTTTTTTGCACAGTTTAGTAGTGGGAAAAACAGGTGCAGGCTAACAATTTCTCAGTCATTACATTAATGTCTAAACAAAGATTTTACTACATTAGATTATATTACATTAATGACTTAACAAATATTTTATTACATTAATGACTTAACAAAGATTTTGATTACATTAATGACATAAAGATTTTATTACATTAATGTCTTAACAAAGATTTCATTACATCAATGTCTTAACAACTCGATATCATTACATTAATGACTTAACAAAGATTTTATTACGTTAATGGCTTAACAAAGATATCATTACATTAATGTCGTAACAAAGATTTCATTACATTTATTGTATTAACAAAGATTTTATTACATTAATGACTTAACAAAAATGCTATTACGTTAATGACTTAACAAAGATTTTATTACATTAATGGCTTGATAAAGATTTCATTACATTAATGTCTTAACAAAGATTTTATTACATTAATGACTTAACAAAGATTTATTACATTAATGACTTAACAAAGACTTCGTTACATAAATGACTTAAGAAAGATTTCATTGCATTAATGTCTTAACAAAGATTTCATTACATTAATGTCTTAACAAAGATTTCATTACATTAATGTCTTAACAAAGATTTTACTAAAGGGGGTGGCAGGCGGGAAGGAAAAGGGAAAATGTATTGGAAACAATACACCTTCACTAGAAGGATATGGGAACCATCGCAACGCATCCTGAAGACAACCATACATATTGGCCTGCTCCAAGGCCTTTCGTCCGTTGGATGGGACCTATCAGAGAGACAGCTGATTGTGTCTGTGCTCCCTTGGCATCAAATGGAGATATACCACAGTCTATAATTCTGTGGTATTCTCACCACCAAGGATTCAAAAACAGAATCCAACAGCACCCCAAAGCAGCCAGTGAAGGGTGGAAAAGTAAAACGAAAAGAAAGTGTGGTGTGGAAATAACTTGCTGAAAAACTAAAATCTTTATGTAAATAGCATAAAATGTATGGGCTGGGGGGTGGGGGAGGGGGAATCGTTGAGCCTATGTTTGAGGATCCATTTAAGGTTGCAAAAGAGGTCACAAGGTGTCTAACAGTCAGAGTGGTCAGCTCTGCAGTTTAATAACCCGAGTATTGTCAGCAGCTAAGAATTGTACAGAATAGACTTTACCTGGATCTTCTAAGAGATGCAGTCTCCCTGATTGAGCAAACAATCTCATGTTGAACTATTCAGTGGTGGGTGAAAACAAGTACAGGCTAACAATTCCTCCGTCATTACGTTAAGAACATGGCAAAGATTTATATTAAAAAAAAAGAAGGGTGTGGGGGTTGGGGTGGGGTGTGGGGATTATACCTTATGATATACATATCCGATTGTCTGTGAGAAAGCTGAAGCGCCTTGACAGGGCACAGAAGTTTTCATTGTTAAAATGTAATCTATTTACAAAAAAAAAGACATCTTTATGGAAATCACATCGCAGACTTCTATAAGTCTCTGGTTGTGCATTTAAATGAAGTACAATCCTGTAGCGCACCTTTGTGTATATTGAACTATATGCCAAAATTTACTAATATGTGTATATATTAGGTTTCGAAATACCAGTATCTGACCAGGAGTTATGATATGTTAGTGAGTTTCCTCCCCTTTGGAGATTGTTTCCCCCTTGGAGACTATAAGCTTGCTGAAGGCTCATTTTGAGAAGCGTTTATTATTCCCCATTCACCCACTCAAGCACATACTGTTAGTTAGGCAGAATTATCTACCACTGCAGTATGAAAGCTTATCTCCCCCTATTTTTTTCGATCTAAGATATAAGAGCAAGCTTTGTTTATAATTCAATATTTCTTGCAGTCACTGCAACACCAAGCTGCTCTGAAAATTTCTGGAATGGTACTCAGTTATTTATCCTTGGAATGTATTATTTTATCATATATATATATATATATATATATATATATATATATATATATAAATTAAGTAAAAGACCTCTCAGTTTTCCTGCACTCCCCTGAACGCGCCCCCAAAAGAAAATCTACAGCACGTGCTACATGCAGAGCTCACACCACACATTATAACATTGGTGGCGCCCAGATTACGCATACCTGAAGAGATCCCGCTCGAACAGATTTGTAGGGTGGTTTTACTTCATATTTTAAATCTTTTAAATGTTATATATATATATATATATATATATATATATATATAAAGAAATGCACACATCAGAACCACGTGTGCAGTGGCACCATTATTGTGTGCTACAACTCTCCATTGTTCATTCTGAATCAACCCAACGACTTACGAGTATCACGAGTAAGCTCCATCAGTCATACACGGGAAGAATCGAACAAGAAACCAAGTAAAACCAGCCTGGATAACAAACGAAACTGACAAAGAGATCAACAGTAAAACATCAACTAAGCGTTACTGCCAAATGATTGTTTTAACTGATCTGCGCATACGTATGTGATCATTTAGTAAATTCTGTGACATTTGCAAAATGATTGTTTGACTGATACGTATGTCCTGATGGAGTAAATCCTGTGATATTTGCCAAATGATTTGTTTAACTGATCTGCGGATACTGAAGTGATAATTCACAAAATTCTGTGATATTTGCAAAATGATTTGTCTAACTGGTCTGCGGATACATATGTGTCAGTTAAAGACACGTACGTATGTGATAATTTAGGATACGTACGTGATAATTTAGAGATATGCTGTTGTTTGTATCTAATTCAATGCTTTTCGGGCTTTCCAAAGCTGTACCACCTTGGCTTAAGGTTGGGCCAGACCAACTGACATAGAAAAGAACACCAAGGCTACATCAAAATGTTGTTATGCTCTGCATAGTTATGCGGGGATTGTCTTCAGTCGTGACAAGCTCCTAGCAAACATTATCAGTCTCCAAAAATCCCTCGGAAATCGGAGTGTGGCTGCCCATGTGGCGCGGTAATCAAAAACGGTCACACACGTAATGTTCTCATCCCTAGGTGATACGTTTGTACCATAGTGTTCAAGTACTTCGGCTGTTCGGATGATCCCTGGAGTCTTTTAGCCAGGGTACGGACGACAACAACAAAGCTGGTAGCATCCTAGTTCCTCTGAGACTGTTAGTGGCTGTTTTCGATGCAAATGGCTCCCTCGTCTTCCGGAAGTTTTGTGCTAGGAGCTTCCTCTTATCTATGACTCTCTTTGACTCCGCCCTTAAAAGATTTTTTTGGAATATATTTATTCATTTATTTAGTTGTGTATTTTTTCTTTTTACATTTTTGGCTTAAAAAAATTGTCGTATACTTTATGTGTACTTGTGTGTGTGTGTGTGTGTGTGTGTGTGTGTGTGTGTGTGTGTGTGTGTGTGTGTGTGTGTGTGTGTGTGTGTGTGTGTGTGAGAGAGAGAGAGAGAGAGAGAGAGAGAGAGACAGACAGACAGACAGAGAGGCAGACATACATACATACAGACAGACAGACAGAGAGACAGACAGACAGACAGACAGACAGACAGACAGACTACAAAAGAAAGGGGATCTAGAATGTAGGGGGTAGAAGGAAGATGGAGGACGCCAAAGGAGGGTGCAGGAAAGGTGGGGGGGGGGAGGGGGGAAGATGGAGGAGGGGGGAGGGACGGGAGGGAAGAATAAAGAGAGAGAGAGAGAGAGAGAGAGAGAGAGAGAGAGGGAGGAGAGAGGGGGGGGGGGGGCAGCGGGGGGGAGAGATAAACAGACAGAGCATCTCTGGGTATACGTAGCAGGGCATCCTTCGGGGTGTGTGTCTTCACACGTGCGCCCGTCTATCATACCACTATGGAAGTCGGTCTGCTTGCCTGCCTGCCTGCCTGCCTGCCTGCCTGCCTGCCTGTCTGTTGGTCTGTCTGTCTGTCTGTCTGTGTAGGCTGCCTTTTTACACAGGCTCGCGCGCGCGCGTTGACGCCATCATCATAACACAGACATGTATGTCAACAATCTCTCTCTCTCTCTCTCTCTCTCTCTCTCTCTCCTCTCTCTCTCTCTCTCTCTCTCTTCTTCTCGTCTCCTGTCTTCTCCGTCTGTCTGTCTGTCTGTCGCTCCTCTCTGTCTGCCTGTCTGTCTGTCTGTCTCTCTTTCTGCCTCTCTCCTCTCTGTCTGTTTGCCTGTCTGTCTGTCTGTCTCTCTACCCTGTGTCTGTCTGTCTGTCTCGTCTCTGTCTGTCTGTCTGCCTGCCTGCCTGTATGACTGTCTATCTGTCTGTCGTCTTCTTCTCTCTCTCTCTCTCTGTATGTCTCTGTCTCTCCTCTCTATCTGTCTGTAGGTCTGTCTTTTCTCTCTCTCTCTCCCTCCCCTCTCCTGTGTCCCCCCTCTCTCTCTCCCTCCCTCTCTGTCTGTCTGTCTGTCTGTCTTGTCTGTCTGTCTCTCTCTCTCTCTCTCTCTCTCTCTCTCTCTCTCATTTTCCACCAGGTCCGACAGAACTCACCTTGGTTCCCCGTCGCTGCCTCACACCGCCCCGCCGACATCGCCAACAACGCCAACGCCGCCACCACCATCATCACAGACGTGCAGCTGCCCCACACTTCAGCAGCGCCGAGGGAACCCCGGAGCCTTCGGGGCTCCCGCTCGAGTTGTCTCCCTTGCCGCCGTGTCATGATCTTCTGCTGCTGCTACGGCTACGGCTGCTCGGGCTCGTGGGTGACGTCATGGCCGGGAGAGTGGTCGCCCTTTCGGGGTGGGGTGTGTGGGGTGTGGGTGTGGATGGGGGATGGAGGGAAGGGAAGGGAACGGAAGGGAAGGGAAAGTGCTCGGATGCCCGTCTCCCTGTTGCTGAGTTCGTAGTGGATTGTGGGGGGGTTGACGATGATTTTTTTTTTTTTTGTTTGTTCTGTGGCGTTTCGGGCTTGTGGAGTCGGCCTGCAAAGAGAGAAGAAGAAGGGTTATTAGGGGTGGAATAGGGGTGGGGGTGGGTGGGGAGGGGGGGTGGGAGGTGTTGTTATGTAAGAAGAGAATATCGCTGATGGTGTGTGTGTGTGTGTTGTGTGTGTGTGTGTGTGTGTGTGTTTGTGGTGTGTGTGTGTGGTGTGTGTGTGTGACTTTTTTTTTTTTTTCTATTTGGTCTTGCGTAGTGAAGAAGGAAGGGGGACAGGGACACACTGACACTGGCGCAGATGCAAACACACAACACACACACACACACACGCACACACATGCGCGCACTCCTAGACACAGACACAGACACACAGACACACAGACACACAGACTCATACACACACACACACACACACACACACACACACACACACACACACACACACACACACACACACAGAGGGAGGGAGAAGGAGAGGGAAAGACAGACAGACACACCGATAGACAGACAAGCAGAAACACAGACAGACACACACACACAAAGAGAGAGAGAGAGAGAGAGAGAGAGAGAGAGAGGAGGGAGGGGGGAGAGGCAGACAGACACGCAGACAGACAGGCAGACAGACAGGCAGACAGACAGACAGAAAGGCAGACAGACACAGAAACGAAGAGAGGTTAAGGCTGGATTGGTGAAAGAGAAGGAGTGGGATATAAGATGAAGAAACTGAATCTGGACAACACTACTGAATGGACCAGGACAACACTACTGAATGGACCTGGGACAACACTCCTGAATGGACCGGGACAACACTACTGAATGGACCTGGACAAGACCACTGAATGGACCCTGACAACACTACTGAATGGACCGTGACAACACTACTGAATGGACCGTGACAACACTACTGAATGGACCTGTACAACACTACTGAATGGACTCTTACAACACTACTGAATGGACCTGGACAACACTGATGAATGGACCAGGACAACACTACTGAATGGACCAGGACAACACCACTGAATGGACCTGACAACACTACTGAATGGACCATGACAACACTACTGAATGGACCCTGACAACACTACTGAATGGACCCTGACAACACTACTGAATGGACCTGGACAACACTACTGAATGGACTCTTACAACACTACTGAATGGACCTGGACAACACTGATGAATGGACCAGGACAACACTACTGAATGGACCAGGACAACACCACTGAATGGACCTGACAACACTACTGAATGGACCCTGACAACACTACTGAATGGACCCTGACAACACTACTGAATGGACCAGGACAACACTACTAAATGGACCTGGACAACATTACTGAATGGACCTGGACAACACTACTGAATGGACCGTAACAACACTACCGAATGGACCAGGACAAGACTACTGAATGGACCCTGACAACACTACTGAATGGACCCTGACAACACTACTGAATGGACCGTGACAACACTACTGAATGGACTCTTACAACACTGCTGAATGGACCTGGACAACACTGATGAATGGACCAGGACAACACTACGGAATGGACAGGACAACACCACTGAATGGACCTGACAACACTACTGAATGGACCCTGACAACACTACTGAATGGACCCTGACAACACTACTGAATGGACCAGGACAACACTACTGAATGGACCGTAACAACACTACT
>CM065743.1:11373399-11375899 GCA_033310375.1 Conus canariensis
CACCATCCTCCCTCTATCCTTTATCGCCATCATTGCTTCAATCTTTCTCTCATCTCCCTTTTTAAAAAAACAAAATTTCCGCGCTACCTCTTTACTTCCTTTCCTCATTCTTTCCTTCCTTCCTTTCCTCATTCTTTCCTTCCTTCCTTTCCTCATTCTTTCCTTCCTTCCTTTCTCATTCTTTCCTTCTTCCTTTCTCATTCTTTCCTTCCTTCCTTTCTTCTCTCTTTCATTCCTTCCTTTCCTCATTCTTTCCTTCCTTCCTTCCTTTCTTCTCTTTCCTTCCTTCCTTTCTTCATTCTTTCCTTCCTTTCTTTCTTCTCTCTTTCCTTCCTTCCTTTCTTCTCTCTTTCCTTCCTTCCTTTCCTCATTCTTTCCTTCCTTCCTTTCCTCATTCTTTCCTTCCTTCCTTTCCTCATCTTTCCTTCCTTCCTTGCTTCTCCTTTCCTTCCTTCCTTTCTTCTCTCTTTCCTTCCTTCCTTTCTTCATTCTTTCCTTCCTTCCTTTCCTCATTCTTTCCTTCCTTCCTTGCTTCTCTCTTTCCTTCCTTCCTTTCTTCTCTCTTTCCTTCCTTCCTTTCCTCATTCTTTCCTTCCTTCCTTTCTACTCTCTTTCCTTCCTTCCTTTCTCTCTCTTTCCTTCCTTCCTTTCTTCATTCTTCCTTCCTTCCTTTCCTCATTTTTTACTTCCTTCCTTTCCTCATTCTTTCCTTCCTTCCTTCCTTCTCTCTTTCATTCCTTCCTTTCCTCATTCTTTCCTTCCTTCCTTTCTTCATTCTTTCCTTCCTTCCTTTCCTCTCTCTTTCATTCCTTCCTTTCCTCATTCTTTCCTTCCTTCCTTTCTTCTCTCTTTCATTCCTTCCTTTCCTCATTCTTTCCTTCCTTCCTTTCTTCATTCTTTCCTTCCTTCCTTTCTTCTCTCTTTCATTCCTTCCTTTCCTCATTCTTTCCTTCCTTCCTTTCCTCATTCTTTCCTTCCTTCCTTTCTTCTCTCTTTCATTCTTCCTTTCCTCATTCTTTCCTTCCTTCCTTTCTTCTCTCTTTCCTTCCTTCCTTTCTTCTCTCTTTCCTTCCTTCCTTTCTTCATTCTTTCCTTCCTTCCTTTCTTCTCTCTTTCCTTCCTTCCTTTCTTCTCTCTTTCCTTCCTTCCTTTCCTCATTCTTTCCTTCCTTCCTTTCCTCATTCTTTCCTTCCTTCCTTTCCTCATTCTTTCCTTCCTTCCTTGCTTCTCTCTTTCCTTCCTTCCTTTCTTTTCTCTTTCCTTCGTTTAAGACGTTTTCGTTCCTCCTTCGATCTTGTCCTTCGTTCTTTTCGTTTTTTTTTTCTTTTCTTTTTTTTTTTTTCTCTTGCTCTCTTTCTTCCTTCTCTCCTTCCTCCCTGTTTTTCTTCCTTCCTTCCTTTTTTCTTCCTTTTTTCCTCCTTTTCCTTCTTTCCTCCCATCTTTATTCTTTCTTTTCTTTTTCTTCATTCCTGTCTTTTTGCTTCTTTCTTTCCTTTTTTTTTTTTTTTTTTTTCCTTTTCTGGCCTTTTTTCTTTTTGCTTTCCTTCCCCCCCCCTCCCTTTCTCCCTTCTTTCATCTTTTTTTCTTCTTCTCCCCTTTCTTTCTTCCTTTCTTCCGTCCTTCTACCTTTCCATTCTCAAGTACTTTTCGTTTAAAGCATTCTAGACCCAATCTTGAAATAAGAACCCACAATTTCATTAACGTTAACTAAACTGTGTGCGTACGTGCATGCGTGTGTGCATACGGTCGCGCGCGCGCGCGCGCGCGCGTGTGTTTAAAGCTTTATACGACTTCAATCATAAGTTTATGGTTGCTACATTTCAATTCAATCCATGGATTTAAGTATAGAGACCTAGCAGTTGATAACATGTGCTTTTCTTGTTTGAAATCCGTTGTATATTTCTGTAACACACACACACACACACACACACACACACACACACACACACACACACACACACACACACACACACACACACACACAGAATACCCGTCACACACGTAAAGACATAATTATGCACAAACATCTATATATCTGTTCATCTATCTATCTATCTATCTATCTATCTATCTATCTATCTATCTATCTATCTATCTATCACACTGTATATCTATCTATGTTTCTATCTATATGTATACATGTATATGCATACATAATCTCTCTCTCTCTCTCTCTCTCTCCTCCCTCTCTCTCTCTCTCTCTCTCTCTGGTGGGGTATATCTCTCTCTGTAGTGTACAGGTATGATGTGATGTGTTTCTCTCTCTCTCTCTCTCTCTCTCTCTCTCTCTCTCTCTCTCTCTCTCTCTCTCTCTCTCTCTCTCTCTCTCTCTCTTCTGTGGCGTGTTGTGGTATAGGGTGATGTATTCTCCATCTGTCTGTTTGTCTGTCTGTCTGTCTCTATCTGTCTGTCTCTGTCTGTCTATCTGTCTGTCTGTCTGTCTGTCTGTCTCTGTCTCTCTCTCCTCTCTCTCTCTCTCTCTCTCTCTCTCTCCTCTCTC
>CM065743.1:11389201-11391701 GCA_033310375.1 Conus canariensis
TCAAGCCCTTCTCATTGCAACGTCAGTCTACCCCCCCCCCCCCCACCACCATCCCGTCCCACCCCCACCCCCTCAACGCATCTTCCCCTCCCTCCCCCACCCCCACCCCTCCCCATCTGCCACCCCACCGACCCACCCACCATCCGGTTTCCAAGGCAACGCTACCCTACAAGGGTGTGTTCAAGCTGAGCAGAACGTTTCCATCGATCTACGATCGACAGTTCTAACGCTAACAGGGGGCGAACACTCAACGAAGTTGAACGAATTTCAGTGTTTCAGTTTCAGTTTTCAGTTTTCCGTGACAGTTTCAGTTTGGCTGCAGTGCAGACGAACACTCAACAGCTTCCCAATCTGGACAGTCAGTCACTTACATAGCAACAAAAAGAAAAGAAAAAAAAAAGGAAAAGAAAAAAAAAAAGAAAAGAAGAAAGAAAGAAGAAAAAGACAAGAAAAGAACAAGAACGAGAGAGAGAGAGAGAGAGAGAGAGAGGGGGGGGGGGGGAAGACGAGAAAGAAACGCGAAAAGCTTGTCACAAAATCGTCACTTAGGTAGCAACAAAAAGAAAAAAAAGAAAGACAGAAGAAAGAAGAAGAAAAAGACAAGAAAAGAACAAGAACGACAGAGAGAGAAAGACAGAAAAAAAAAAAAAAAAGACGAGAAAGAAACGTGAAAGTCTGGTCACAAAACCATCTCACTTTATCCATGGGCACGCGTCGCTATGCACTCTCTTGATGCGTTTCATTATTGCTGAAACTTGGGACATAGTTCAGAGACTGGAAGCAATACGGCTGGTCCTTTCTCGTTGCTAAAACTTTTGGACGTGTTTCAGAGACTGGAAGGAATTTGCTATTCTTATGATATCGGTCATTTTTCCACGGTTTTTTTTGTTTGTTTTTTTTTTTGTTTTTTTTGGGGGGGGGAGGATGGGGGGTTGTTTGTTTGTTTTGTTTCGTTTTGTTTTGTTTTGTTTCTCGTCTATAGATTGCAAAAAGACAAAAAAATAAAATCAAAACAATGATGGTACCATTAGAAAAACAAACAAAAACAAAAGCAAACCCCCCACCCCCACCCCACCCCCCCACCCCACCCCAAAAAGTTTAATTAGCAGGACATTCGGAGTGTGCGTGGATTTCGGGTCAAGGTCAAACGGATCGTGGATCTGCGCTCTGACATGGCTCTCCCTCACAGATCCGCAGCAGAATTGGAGGGCGTCGTCCTTGACCCATCTTCTTATCTTTCCCACAAGTTCCGAGAGAAATGGTCCCAACACACCTTCGGGAATCCTCCCCGGAACAGACCCTCCTTGATCTGCCCTTCGACCCGAACCTGCACTGTCTCACAGACTTGTATTTTAATACAGAAGAAGAAGATGAAGATGATGAAGAAGAAGGAGGAGGAGGAGGAGGAGGAGAAAAAGAAGAAGGAGGAGGAGGAGGAGGAAAAAGTAGAAGAAGAAGAAGAAGAAGAGGCTATCCATATTGCCGCCAGCAACCCCACACTCAACCGGGACCGGGGCAGACACACCTTGCCATCGGTGTACAACACCCTCATCATTCAGTCACATGACCAGGGTTTGACCCGAGGTCGTGTGCACTGAACGCCAGTTCACCCAGTAGCAACACCACCGCTGACGAAGACAGATGGAGGTCTGTCGAAAGCTCCAAGTAAGTGCTACTCCTAGCTGAGTGACCTGTTTAAATCCGGTAGTCGTTGAGATTGATGTTGTCCCAGGACAGCGTTTTCCTCTTCTTCGTCAAAGTTCATCTTTACTGATCTAGTTGCCAAGTGAGACGACTGCAGGCGGAAATCTACACAAATTTTAAATGTAATCAATAGCGCGCACCGCCAAAAAAAAAAAAAAAAATACGTAGACAAACGAATCACAAGACGCGTTTCGACGAGTTCAGTCTCTTTTCAGTACTGTGTGGGAAATATCCCATGCAAATATAGGCTGTCCTTTGGAGACGAAAGAGCAGGGATAGAGGAGAGATAGAGAGAGAGAGAGAGAGAGAGAGAGAGAGAGGGGGGGGGAAGGGGGGGGTACGAAAACAAAATTTAGAAAACTTAAAGGACTCAACAACAAAAAAGTTGATCAGACACAAAGGAAATAAAGATCGAAAGAAAGGGGAGAGAGAGATGATGATGATGATGACGATGATGATGATGATGATGATGATGATGACGATGATGATAATCTTTATTTCCAAGGGTAACAGATAAGCAAACACATGCTTTTTTTTTTTCATCCGGCTCTTGCCCCGCTAAGGGACTAACTAAGCATGACTAGCGACCAAAACTTCCAAAATTGTTAACAAACATATCTTCACAGAGAGAGAGAGAGAGAGAGAGAGAGAGGACAGACAGACAGGACAGAGAGACAGACAGACAGACAGACAGAGAGACAGACAGACAGCTAAAAGGAAAGCACAGAAAGTAAACTCGAGCAGGAATAGTAAGGATGAAGAAACCGGACAGCGAAAAATAGAACTGTTGCGCCCA
>CM065743.1:11396701-11399201 GCA_033310375.1 Conus canariensis
AGTGCTCTTTTGTAGACACTCTTAAGAGGTTTCATGGCATTAGCACTAGCAGAATCAAATAGTGTTGAACAATAATTGATTGAAGAGAGAACATGTGCGTGTAGGAACAATTTCCTGGCATGAAGGTTTAAGAAATGTTTAATCTTGCACAGCTGATATGTTTGTCTGGATATTGATTTACATAAACTGCGAAGGTGATAAGACCAAGAAAGATTATTATCAACATATACGCCTAGAACTCGATGGCTATCCACCACTTCAATTTCCTGATTATTAATAAAAACAGATGGGGGCTGTGTGGTTATGTTTTGTCTTCTCTGCCTTGTTGTTATCAGCATTAGTTTTGTTTTGTTAGGATTCAGTGACATGTGATTTACATTGCACCAATTACTTAAGATGTCAGCATTCTTCTGTAATGAAGTGAAAACAGCTTCCAAGCTGGAGCTACTTGTATGGACAGTGGTATCATCACAAAAGAGTTCACATGAATCCTCAATATAAAGAGGGAGATCATTTATATAAACTGAGAACAGCAACGGACCTAACACAGAACCCTGGGGTACGCCATGTTGGATAGGTAGCTTCTCTGATAAATTGTTGTTGACACAAACGATTTGTTGACGATCTTCTAGGAATGATGTTATCAGTTGGAAGGTATTTCCTTTTATACCATATAATAAAAGCTCCCTGCATAACAGTTTGTGGTCAATTACATCAAAAGCCTTTGCAAAATCAACAAACAGTGCGCCACAATATTTATTCTCATTAACACTGGCTAGCCATTGATCTACTAGGTTTGTAAGCGCTGTATGACAAGAATGATTTTTCCTGAATCCTGATTGATTTTTATTTAGTAGGTTGGAGGAGTCAAAATGGTGGCAAAGATGTTTATTTATGTGTTTTTCCAAGGGCTTGGACAGAACTGGCAAAATGGATATAGGTCTGTAGTTGGATGGTTCAGATTTGTCTCCAGATTTGAAAATGGGTATTACTTTTGCAACTTTGAACTGAGCGGGAAAGTGACATTTATCAATGCATAAATTGTAAATGTAGGTAAGAGTTTCGCATATAACAGGTGCTGATAGTTTCAGTATTTTTCCATCAATCCCGTCAAGTCCGCGGCTTCCTGTCTGCTTCAATTGGCATAAAGCTTGGCAAACATCACTAACTGTCATAGGCGGAACTGGTGTTGCTGGACGAATGTTCATAGAATTGCAAAAATTTTTTAATTTTTGTAATTCATTTGAGTCAGTATTCTTTTCTTTGACAATGTGTTCTGCAACTGTTGTAAAGTGTTGGTTGAGTTCATTTGTTGTTACGCTGGTAATGGGACTTGTCTTTGACTGTGAAGTTTTATTCGTAAGTTCATTTATTGCTTGCCATATGGACTTCGAATTTTGTTTGTTGGCTACAAGTTCACGAAAAAAATTCATTTTTGCTGTCCGTTTGAGTGAATTGACTTTATTACGTTGCCTTTTAAATCCATCCGACTTCCCTTCTGCTTCAAGCAGATCGTCGCGTAAGAAACAAGCAGCTTGTATTTCATCAGTCATCCACTTTGGTTGTGCACTATGTTTAACTCGACGCGTTTTGAATGGCGCATGCTTGTCATAAACAGAATTAAACGTGTGTAGCCAGTACTCAAGCGCTTTCTCTGGATCAGTGTAATTATAAACATTCATAAAGGGGGAATTCATGAGGTCAGTGAGAAAGGTATCTTCGTGGAAGTGTCCGAAAGATCTGTAAGTGATGTGTTTGTGGCCAGTTTTAGGAATTTTGATTCCACTTCTTTTCCACGTAATGCATACTGGAAAGTGGTCGCTGCATCCATTCAAAGGCACACATATCTCAATGACGTTTTGTGGTTCAGAAAGATAGATGTGGTCAATTAATGTTTTGCTAGTGAGTGTTACTCTGGTTGGCATGTCTATAATTTGGGATAAGTTGTATGAGGTGGTCCTATCTGACCATGATGTTTGGCCCTTCAATAGATCAACGTTGAAATCACCTAAAAGCATTAATTCTGTGGCATCAAGCGATGCTGCATCCATCATGGCCGTAAACTTGTCCATCCAACCAGCATTTTCCGCTGGGTTTCGATATACAAATCCTATTTTGATGGGTTTTGTTCTCTTCAACTTGATTACTAACCAAACTGCTTCAATTCCAAAACTTTCAAGATCATACAAACGTTGGGCATTTAATGTTTCATGAACGTAAAGTAATATGCCTGTAGATTTGGATTCGGTGGGATCTCTGCGTACAATATTGTAGCCAGAGATTAAGACAGTGGCATCAGGGACAATATCTGAAAGTCTTGATTCAGTGAAGCCAAATATATGAAAGGGTTTGTCTTGATTATACAGTATAGTGGGTACCTCCTGTAACTTGTTTTGTATATGGTTTATATTAAGATGTCCAATACGTAGTCCGTCTTCCTGTGGCCACTTTGAAGATGATTGCACCATTTGTGCAACTAAAACAAATATAGCAAGGATAC
>CM065743.1:11404201-11406701 GCA_033310375.1 Conus canariensis
GTGGGGTTACAAATGCTATTTTGCGTCTGATAATTCACATTCAAGGGGCGTAGCTATTTTGTTCAATAATAATTTTGACTTTCAGTTAAGAAAAGTTTATAAAGACACGACAGGTAATTATATTTTTGCATCCGTTAAAATAATGGATAAAGAATGTCTTATTGTTAGTATTTACGGCCCCAATCGTGATGAGCCTGAGTTTTATGTGGAGTTGGAAGAACACATTAGAGAAGTTGGAGTTGAAAATGTCATTATTGGAGGTGATTGGAATTTGGTACGTGATTACTCCTTGGACTGTTATAATTACAGACATAACAATAATCCTAAAGCACAAGAGCAAATAGAAAACATGACGGACAGCCTAGACTTAACCGACATCTGGCGTGATTTAAATCCCGAATTACGAAGGTATACTTGGAGGAGAAATAACCCATGTCAGCAGAGCCGTTTAGATTTTTTTCTTATTTCCGACTGGTTATGTAATCATGGAACAGACGAAGATATTCTACCAGGATATCGATCTGACCACTCCTTAATTCTAATAACTCTAGAGCAAGGTAAAGAGATAAAGAGAAATCTATTATGGAAATTCAATAGTTCATTGTTGAAAGACACCAATTACATAGAAGACATAAACCAAGTAATTCAAACAGTTATTGAGGAATATGCAGCTCTACCATATTGTCGCTGTGGGTTGGCCCAGATTCCTAAATCAGAAATCCAGTTTGTTATTTCTGATCAACTTTTTTTGGATACATTACTTATGAAAATTCGAGGCAAAACTATATCATACGCAACGATGAAGAAACGGAAGGACAGAGAAAAACAGAAACATCTCGAAAGTAATATTTCTTTACTTGAAAAGAAAGTGGTATTATCTGAAGAAGAAAGACGTGAACTTGAAAGTTATAAACAAGAGTTGATTACACTTCGGGAAAAGAAGATGGAAGGTGTGTTGCTGCGTTCAAGGGCGAGATGGGTCGCAGAAGGGGAAAAATAACCAATTATTTTTGTGGACTTGAAAAACGAAATTACGTTTGTAAAAATATTACGAAACTTACGCTGGATAATGGATCTATTTTAAGTGACAGTGATGAAATTGCCGAAGAAGTTAATAAGTTCTATCAAAAATTATATTCTAAAAGAGATATTGAATCTTGTGAAATTCTAGATTTAGTAAATAATTTACCAGTATTAACTGAGAGTCAGCTAACTTCTTTGGAAGGCAAAATTACTTTAGAAGAAGCCGGTATTGCCCTTAAACACATGCGTAATATGAAAAGTCCTGGCAGCGACGGCTTCACAGCAGAATTCTTCAAATGTTTCTGGTTACAACTTGGTCCATATATTGTAAGAGCGTTAAACGATGGATTCGATAGAAATGAACTATCTTCGACACAAAAAGAAGGCATTATCGTATGCATTCCAAAGGGTGACAAGCCCAAAGACCAAATCAAAAATTGGAGACCAATTTCACTTTTGAACACTGTGTATAAAATAGGATCCACATGTATAGCCAACCGATTAAAATGTGTGCTTCCCTCTATCATCAATGAAGACCAGACTGGTTTTATTCCAAACAGATATTTGGGAGATAACATTCGTCTTATTTATGATATACTTGATTATATGATTATATCAAAAAAACCTGGGATACTTTTATGTTTAGACTTTGAAAAAGCGTTTGACAGTGTTAGCTATGATTTCATGTTTAAGGTATTACATGCCTTTGGCTTTGGTCCAAGTTTTTGTCAATGGATAAAAACATTCTACACAAATTTTAAGTCAGCTGTTTCAGTTAATGGAAAACTAGCCGGTTGGTTTCCTGTTGAGAAAGGATGTCGCCAAGGGGATCCAATCTCGCCATATTTATTTGTTATTTGTGTTGAAATCTTAGCAAACATGATTAGACAAAATGAAGACATAAAAGGAATTAAAATAGCTAATACTGAGAATAAAATATCACAGTATGCAGATGATACTGAACTTTTACAAGAAGGCGATCGAAAATCATTCGAAGAATCGATTATGGTTCTTGAAAAATTCGGAAGAGTGTCTGGACTCTTACTAAATGCGGAAAAAACGAATGCAGTATGGTTAGGAAGTAAACGAAACTCGCCCGTTAAGTATATGCCACATTTAAATATCAAATGGAACCCTCCTAAATTTAAAATTTTAGGTATCTGGTTTACGAGTGATTTAAAAAATTGTGAAACTATGAATCTCGAAGAAAAATTTGCAGAGATAAAAACATTGTACAAAACTTGGCTAAAAAGGCAGATAACACCTCTTGGCAGAGTAGCAGTACTTAAATCCCTGATCTTATCAAAACTAACCCATCTATGGATGTTACTACCAAACCCACCAGACTACATAATTGATGAAATTCAGAAATTTACATTTAAGTTTGTATGGGGTAAAAAGAGAGATAAAATTAAGCGAAAAACATCTGTAAAAAGTATACAGCATGGGGGTATAGGAATACCAAACATATGGAAGC
>CM065743.1:11416701-11424091 GCA_033310375.1 Conus canariensis
CTGTGAACTGACTTCTTGCCAGGCTCCCCTGGTGCTCATTATTATGACGTTCGCCTCAATGTACATGCTTTTCCTCTCTACATCACACACACACACACACACACACACACACACACACACACACACACAATATTATATATATATATATATATATATATATATATATATGTGTGTGTATATATATATATATACATACATACATACATACATAATTTTAGCATAGAAACATTGAAAAAAATATCAAATGATCATTTGCAATGTTTCTACTGATCAATTGTGACATGAATTGTACCAGTGCAGTGTGTTTCATAATGATATCATTGTATTCATCATGTAAGAATATTTACCATTTCGTATACTTTCGTTGATAAGTATGTGTATGAATTTCGTACGTTTTTTTTTTTTTCAACGTTTATATTTTTGTTCATGTTCAATGAATGTCTAGAATTTGTATGTTTGAAGCAGTTGGTAGCAAAATTTATTTCTGTGAATTCCATTTGTGGTTGATTCAGTTAGACACTATACATAATGTCATTAAACACTTGTTTCTACTTAATTCACAAAATCTTATGTCATGTAATCAAAAACATGAACTTTGGAACGATCAATTTAAATATGGTATCTTATGAATACATAAACATGAATATGATATCAGTCTTCAGTTATACAGATCTTTTCTTGGAGCTACGCATTTTTCTCCCAGTTTTTGAACCTTTTTTTTTAACAGATCTGGCTGCAGCATCTTGCTGTGGATCTTGCTAATGAATTTCGTTCTATTTCTGAAATCAGCTTTCTTGTGTTTCAGTCCACATTCGTTTTTACTACTTACTGTAACGATGTGTTTTTTGTCTTTCAACGCCACCATGAAATCTCGTATTTTCATACATCTTATAACTTAGGTGTCAGAAACGTATACATTCTGTTCAATAATGACAGTTGCACCGTACAAGGCTGAATTTTGAAATAAGTCCTCACTTTTAGACATGCATCATTTTCATCAGTGGCTCATTGTCCAAAATGGAGCCACTGTAGAACCATATTTAAATTAGCCGTCTATCGCCACATCCGAAGCAGTTGTAAGTTGTTAGCACGCATATCATTTACATGAGCCATGCCATGCAGCCAGATGGAAAGCACGTATCACTATGCATGTCATTTGCATAAATTATTTAAATCAGCCATCTATCGCTACATCTGAAGCAGTTGTAAGTTGTTAGTACACGTATCATTTGCATGAGCCATACCATGCAGCCAGATGGAAAGCAGGCATCGCTATACATGTCATTTACATCAGCATCATGCAGCCAAATACAAAGCAGCAGTAGGCACACACATTATTCACATTAATAGCATTTAATCAAATGCAAACAGAGTTTTGGCACATATCATACACCATATACATCACCAGCCTTCACTCAAGTACAGAGCAGTTGTAGACAACCCATCCTGGCTTATAAAGTTAATATGCAGCATCCGATGCACATGACAATGGCTCAGAATCACATCAAAAACACCCATATGCGCGTTCAGACAACTGAACATCATACGACAAGATTTTGATTAGGATGTTGTGAAATGTGCAATTTCAGATTCGTAGGAAAGTGGCCTATGCCGCTAATTACGGCGGCAAACAATCAGTTTCGGAGGGCTCACACTAGCGCTTTGCTCACTAACACGATAAGCAAAACCGACCATAGCCCATCTCCATCTGTCATCAGCTTCCTCCATCGTAAGTTGCGACCCACTGTTGGTTCTCTCCCCCCCCCCCCCCCCCCCCCCCCCCCCCCCCCCCCCCCCCCCCCCCCCCCCCCTTTTCTCCAAAGCCTCACCTGTCTCGTCTCTCTCTGTTCCATGTTGACTGGACTAGAAATCAGTAAGCAGCCAGCCCACTTGGTAAGTCTGCTGAGATCACAGCCCAGCCAATCAAACAGCGGCCTGCTCCAACGGTGCTCCGCCTACTTGTCGTTAGGGTATAAGATTGATGGTTGCGAAGAGAAACACCAAGGCGCAGCGCAGTTCCAGCCCAACGGCCATACGACGCTGAAAGTTTCAGAGTTTCAGTTCTCATCCAGTACCATAGGAAAAGCACTGACCGCCACATTCGATCTAAACAATAGCTCATCTCACCTTTGCAGCTTCACCACAGTTGAAACGTGTTCAGACCTGCTGCCATTTGCCCACGAAACCAGAGCGGACGCGGTGAGTCAGTAGCACCTTGCTAACCCATTACCGCTGAGTTTCTTCTACCCCTGAGAGCTATCACTCTGCCTTTTTGTTTTTCGGGGGTCCTTCTAAATGTACATACCTAAACGAATCCGATGCAACGGGGGACATAGTATGAAGTAGTGAAGTGTGGTATAAGGTAACGAAGTGCAGAAGGAAATAGTGAAGTATAGTATAAAGTAGTGAAGTATAGTGCAATTTAGTTAAGGGCAGCATAAAACAGTGAAGTGCAGTATAAAGTAGTGAGGTCAGCTATGGTAATGTTGCTTTTGGCCCAGCCGACCGCAAAGGACCGTGTCAGGGCTGTCACCGTGTTGAAGTCAACTCACAAGTCATCCATTCACACAACTCTTTAAAAATAAAAAAAAGTCTTCTAAAAACCCAACCGAAATTTTGTTTAAAAATCTTTCCACTACAGAATCTCAGATCCAATGAGAAATGCTAATCTCTCTCAAAAAATTCAAAGATCGCATCAGGTGGAACATCTCTGAACAAGGTTTTCATGGAATCTGCTGTGAAATGTTTGGGTCTCACATCATGCAAGTCCCAACATTCTAAAAGAAAATGTTTCGTTGTAGTGAAATGCAATATAAAGTAGTGAAGTGTAGCATAAAGTAGTGCAATGCAGTGTAAGTAGTGTAGAGTGGAAGAAAGACATGGACAGTGGCATTAAGTAGTGTCGTACAGTAGCGAAGTCTAACATGAAGCAATGAAATGCTGTGTAAAGAAGTGAAGCGAATCGTCAGATTGTGAACTCTGCTTCAAAGCAGTGAATAGCAACATAGAATAGTGATGTGCAGTATGATATAGTGAAGAGCAGTGAACAGTGGTAACGGGCACTATAAAGCAGTGAAGTGTAGTCAGGTATGGTCATAAAGTACTGAAGCATAGTATAAGGCAGAGAAGTGACAGAAAGGAGTGGAAGGCAGCATGAAGTAGTGCAACGCAGTATGAAGTAGTAAAGTATGTTGTAAAGCAGTGAAGTGCAGTATAAAGTAGTGCAATGCAGTATGAGGTAGTAAAGTATGTTGTAAAGCAGTGAAGTGCAGTATAAAGTAGTGAAACGCAGTATGAAGTACTGAAGTGCAGTATGATTGTTCTAAAGAGCAGTATGAAGTAGTGAAGAGCAGTATAAATTTATTGAAGCATGGCATAAAGTAATGATGTGCAGTATGTACGTGAAGTGTAGTATAAAGTAGCAAAGTGCAGTATGATGTAGCGAAGTGTGGTATGAAGTAGTAAAGTACGTTATGAAATAGTGATAAACCGTACGAAATAGTCAGATACAGTATAAAATAGTGAAGTACAGGATTAAGTAGAGAAGTACTGTATGAAGTAGTGAAGTGCAGTACAAAAGAGTGAAATGTAGCATAGAGCAAGGAAGTGCAGCATAAGAGAGTGAAGTGTGCATCATAGAACTGTGAAATGCAGCATAAAGTAGTAAAGTGTAGTATAAAGTAGTGAAGTGCAGTATGAAGTAGTGAAGTGTAGTATAAAGTAATGAAGTGTGTTATAAAGTAGTGGAATACGGTATAAAAGTAGTGAAGCGTAGTATAAAGTAATGAAGTGTAGTATAAAGTAGTGAAGTACAGTATAAAGTGGAGAAGTACAGTATAATTAGATACGGTATATAGCTGTGAAGTGCAGTATAAAGTAGTGAACTATGGTATAAAGTAATGAAGTGCAGTATAAAGTAGTGAAGTGCAGTATGAAGTAGTGAAGTACAGTATAAAGTGGTGAAGTACAGTATAAAGAAGTTAAGTATGGTATATAGCTGTGAAGTGCAGTATAAAGTAGTGAAGTACAGTATAAAGCAGTTAAGTTCAGTATAAAGTAGTGAAGTTCAGTATAAAGTAGTGAAATGATGTAAAAAGTAGTGGAGTGCAGTATAAAGTAGTGAAGTACCGTATACAGTTGTGAAGTTCAGTATAAAGTAGTGACGTTCAGTATAAAGCAGTGAAGTTCAGTATAAAGTAGTGAAGTTCAGTATAAAGTAGTGAAGTGATGTATAAAGTAGTAAAGTGCTGTATAAAGTAGTGAAGTGATGTATAAAGTGGTGAAGTTCAGTATAAAGCAGTGAAGCCCGGTATAAAGTAGTGACGTGCTGTATAAAGTAGTAAAGTGCAGTGTACAGTAGTGACGTGTGGTATAAATTAGTGAAGTTCAGTATAAAGAAGTGAAGTGCAGTACAACGTAGTGAAATGCAGCATAAAGTAGTGAAGTGCAGTATGAAGTAGTGAAGTGCAATATGAAGTGGTGAAGTGCAGTATAAAGTAATAAAGTGCAATAAAGTAGTGAAGTGTAGTGTGAAGTAGTGAAGTGCAATATGAAGTAGTGAAGTGCAGCATAAAGTAATATAGTGTGTTATTAAGTAGTGAAGTGTAGTATAGAGACGTGAAGGGTGGTATAAAGTAGTAAAATGCTGTATAGAGTAGAGGAGGACAGTATAAAGTAGTGAAGTGCATTTAAAAGTAGTAAAATGTAGTATAAAGTAGCGGAGTGCAGTATCAAGAAGTTAAGTGCAGACAAAAGTAGTAAAATATAGTATAAAGTAGTAGAGTGCAGTACAAAGTATTGAAGAGAATTCTATTCAGTATAACATAGTGCAATGCAGTATAAAGTAGCATCGTGCAGTATAAAGTTTTCAAGTGTGGTATAAAGTATGGGGTAAAAAAAAGTAATGTAGTGCAGTGTAAATTGGTGCAGTTGAGAATAAAATGATGAAGTGAGGGGAAAAAAATAGAGCAGTGAAGGGTAAAGTAGTGCAATGGAGAATAAAGTAATATAGTGAGGAATACAGTAATGCAGTTTAAAGTAGTTCAGACAAGCAGAAAGTAATGAAAATTAGTATGAAATAATGAAACGTAGTGTAAAGTCTTGAAATGTAGTATGAATAAGAAATAAGTAGTATAAGGGAGAGAAGTGTCGCATAAAGCAGAGAAAGGGACTGAAAATAACTTTTCTTTTTTTTAATAGATAGTAGAAAGTAAGTATATGAGCTTTTTAAGCTTTAATAGTACAAAATGGTGTAAACTTGTTGACAATTAAAAAAAAAAGAAAATACGAAGTTGTAGAATGTAATACAAATGGGCACATGTCTATGGATGGGGAACAGGAATGAGTGGTAGGGGGGAAATATCACTACATGTATCAACATGTAAGCAACGAAAATCCAACAGAAAGCAGCAAAAACTTCCAAAAGTAGAGCACACCAGAAAACAGTCATTTTCTGTCATTTGACAAAGTATTTACAATGAATCCACCGAACAACGTGGACAAACGAATTACAAGACAAAACACGACGCGTTTCGACCTCTTAGATCTTTATCAGGCAAGATAAACAGAGTCGTAAAAAAAAAAAAAGTATACACTGTTGTACAAAGTAGTGAAAAGTATTACAAAGCAGCGTAAAAAAAAAAAAAAAGTAAACAGTAGTCTAAGCAGTATGAAGTAGTATACAGAGGTCCAAACGCAGTGTGAAATAGAAAATAAAGCATAAAGTTAAAAGAATAATAATATAAAGACATAAACAGTAGTATATGGAGTTTTAAGGGAGTAAAACAGAATAACAAAAAGAAACTGGAATTAGCGTGAAGTTGTAAAAAGAAGTACACACTAGTTTGTTTGTTTTTTTAAGTGGTAAAATGTAGTGTAAAATTGTACGAGATTGTAATAAAAGCTATGTCAAATAATGTAAGGAAGTGCAAACCTAAATGACGAAGTAACAAGTGGTAGAAGAGTAGCATAGCAAAATGCAGATGAATATAGCTGCAGAAGCACACAGAGTACAACGCAATGTTAAAAGCAAAATGAAGTAGTAAGCAGTGCTCCAAGAAGTTTGACAGTGAAAAGCAGAGACAAAATATACAGTGGTTTACAGAGTACAATGCAGTCCCTTTTTTTTAAGTCACAGAGTGATACATATTAAATGTACTCATGATGACAAAACCCACCCACCCCTCCACCCCTTCCTCAAATGCTAGCTGCCTCCTCTGCACTTGTATGGCTACCAACATTAAGTTGCTGAAAACACACAAAATTTCAGAGAAGGACCATACCCCCCCCCCTCCTGCCCTGCACTGCCCCCCCCCCCCCCCCCCCCTCCCTAAACAGATTGTCATGGTCATAAGCTACACATCTCTTGACAACTGTAAAGGTAAACCGCTGACCAAGAACGATCACTCCACCATCCACGTATTTGCAGCTGCCAGCATAGTATTGAAATGGCAGACTCGCTCAGTTTCCATAGTTACTTCTACTGTTCTACTGCTTCAGGTCAGTATCTCAATCACCTCAATCACCTCTTCTTCCCTCTCCCATCCATTGTCCCGCCTCTTCTGCCCCCCTCCACACACCCCCACCCCCACCCCCCACCCTCACCCCCCACCCAATGTTGTCTCGTCTTTCCTCCCCCCCCCCCCCCCCACAGTAAGCAGACGGTAGCAGTGTACTGACCTTGACACCAGCTGCCATATTACACAACTGCCACATGCAGCGCCCCCCCTCCCCCCCCCCCCCCCGACCTGCACCAGTCCCCCATCCTCCACCACCTACCTCCATCCCCCTCGCACCCCATTCACAAGGATGATGTCCTCTTCATTTTCTTCTTCCCCCATCACTCACTCTGGCGCCCCTCTGAGTCCAAAGCCCTCCCTTTCTTTGGTCTCCTTAAAATTCCAGTTTAGATTGGGCACACAAGTTGAGTATCTTGCTGCCCTTTATGAAATTTGTACACGCCCCTAACTCCAAAAAGAATTTCTGCGTACGACACGGAATCGTTTTAGAAGCTATGACAGCAAGAGCACACAGAACAAAACCCAAAGGAAAAATCCCCGGGGCTTGACTCTGTTGATTTCTGTTCAGCTTGACAGGGGTGTCATCAAGCTGAGGAAAAGGGAGGTGTGGGGGGGGGGTTGTCATCCTCCACCCCCCTTTCCCTGGGGTTGGACCCGTTTTGAAAAGTTTTTTAAATACACGTGAGTTGCCGCATTGGGAAAAAATGTATGATAATTCACAAGGCGCTGTTTACCATACTTTCATCATCTACCGGCTGTGTACCCGGCGCACGACGGTCTGCGTGCGGCGGTGGATATGGAGGGAGGGGGAAGTGGCGGTGATGGTTTGAGAAAAGGGTGGAGGGGGTGGTTTTCGCTTCATCTAGCAGAGC
>CM065743.1:11430141-11440141 GCA_033310375.1 Conus canariensis
GCAGTTGAGCTTTTATCCGTTAAAGGCTCAGCATCTTTATACCTTGAAGCCATGTCAACAACTGTAAGAGCATACTTAAACTTTTTTCTTCTAACTTTGTCATGCGGAAGATACAACAAGTCCATCTGGTGGGTGTCATTAGGAACTGAGTTAACAAATCGAGGCCTTATTATTCTTTTTGGGGCAGGCAGATATATTTGCCAGATCGCTTGTTTTGAAAGCCAGTCTTTCGCTTCTGATTCAGACACCCTAGCAGCTTTACTCAGTTTATCAATAGCGGCCTTTCCTTTCCAATACCCTCCAGGAGAATAATATATTTTGTACTTTGTATCGTCCATAAGAGACTGTTTTTATTACATTTTTAACTATGTTTTTAGATTGAATATGCAAGAAGAAAGATTGCTCCCATAGCACCTATAATAAAGCCTATTTCTACCATTTTCTGATCCTCAGATGGTTCATAAAAGTCAGACAGTTCTGGCGGTGCCGATGTTAGAAACTTCTTTCCTGTCACTAAGTAATATTCATTCATTGCATCATCAACGTCTGTAAATGTGTGCTCTGCATGTCCCTGTTCTCTTAACTTTTTATTAATAAAGTCTAAGTGAGCAATTCTCCTTTTCTCGTAAGCGTCTCTTGCCTTAGCTAAATCTTCCATTGCCTTGTTATGGCGTTCTCTCTCTTCATCAGACCGCAATTTACTAAACATATAATTACTGCCGGAGAAAGCCAATGCATTAACAATAGCTCCTCCCACCATCAGAACTATTCCAGACATCTTTTTTTATAAATGAATGAATCTTTTTTTTATAAATCAATATTTTTTAAAATGAATCTTTTTTTTTATAATCAATCTACCTAAATGCATTAATCTTTCTATGCATTGATGTTTTCTGGGATAATCCCCTGTGTAACAAGAAAGTCTTTTGAGGCAATCCCCGCCGTTATTACAGCTATAACCTTAACAACATCCTCAATGTCTAACCTTCCTAGATCGGCCGGCCTCATTTTAAACATGTTTTTTGCTAACATGCTATATCCTATACTAAGGCCGCTGATTACAGCAGAGTGGTAAATCGTATTAATAATCTTTTTTTCGCTCATGTTTTTTATTAACTAAAAAAATAATTAAAATAATCATAATATGAAAGACTGTCTATGTGCTTTTTAATCAGATAATCTTTTGTTGCCAGAGCTAAAAATAAGGCTGTAACTAGTTTTGGCGAATCTTCTATCTTTCCTATGTTGGGCGGTTTTATTCTTAACAAACATTTTGCTAGGGTTGAATAAACTATAACGCCAACAATAGGCACTGCATAATTAACCAGCGTTATACTCATGGTTTTATTTTTTTATTTATTTAATTTTTAGATTTAAAAATGACGGCCAAACACAGCGAATCTGATCTAATGATTTTAGTAGAAAATTGTAATGAACTATTTGACGAAACGATGAAAGTGTTAAACATTGATTTTAGTAAATCTGGGTTTGAGAATGATGTAAACAATTTAATCAAAAATCATAGTGAACTATTTGACAAAGCAATCAAAGAGTTAAACATTGGCTGTAGTGATTCAAAAAAAGCTAAAGTATTGGCAGGCGTTCCTTGTAAGATTAGGGTGTCTTGAAGTATTGCAACGCTTGGGTGAAGAATAAAAACGCGTTTACTTACTTTTAGTTACATTTATTTTTTTTATTTACGTAAATATTGTGGGTTAAAAATGAACCCCACAAGTAAATCCGAGGTTGGAAAACTATATACGTGGGAGGAGATATTTGACGGTAATGAACAATTAAGCGATACGTTCATTGAATTAGACATGGACACGGTCATAGACATGGACATTATTAACCCTACAAACGTTCAGAAAAGTGTAACACATGCTATTTCTAAAATTCCAGAGTTTCTTCAAATTAACCCGCCAGTAAAAGTCATGTTGGTTGTTCTAATTAATTATATAACCCCCGATGATAGTAGTATGCAAGTCTGGGTTTCAACTAGACAGAAAAAAGTGATCAGCTATCACGACTTTAATTCTGACTGGGCTGATTACATGCTTACACAGTTTAACCATGCAATTGAAGAAGCGAAACAGCGCGGCTCTGGTTGGTCTGAAGGAACAGTCCTCGAAATCAAATTAAGAAAACAAAGTTCTATGATATAGTCGGCAATTCTTACATCCTTCTCCCGAGAGAGTTAGTTCTTAAACGAGCAGTCCTAAATATACATAATTCAGACAACTTATGTTTCATGTGGTGTATTTTGGCGCATTTACACCCTGTTAAAAAGCACCCAGACAGAGTTTCTAATTATAGGCAGTATATAAATGAGCTGAACTTTGACAACATAACCTTTCCAGTGAGTATAGAAAGTATATCTCAGTTTGAAGAGCAAAACAAACCAATAACCGTGAGCGTATACACATGGTCTGTAGTAGACAATCTAATCCCTCTAAGGATCTCTCCCAATGCTCCCCCTTTAGGCGAATCACTTGAGAATCATGTCGACTTGATTCTGTTTACAGATGGTTCCAAGAGCCATTATGTATTAATTAGAACAATGAGCAGACTTCTGGCGTATACCACAAAGGATCCTGCTAAACAGGGGCTTTGTAGAAGGTGTTTGGTTAGAATTCCATCTATACAGGCAGCTGACAAACATAAGAAACATTGTAAAAGTTTTGAAGACTGTAAAACCGAAATTATTGCTACCCCGCCCGGGTCTAAAGTCAGGTTTAAGAATGTACGAAAAATGCAAATGAGCCCATACGTAGTCTATGCTGACTTTGAAGCAATCTTGCCACAGTACTACGGCCCTCAAGAACGGACACAACAAAAAACAACCTTATTATCTCGTCATCAGATCTGTTCTTATGCATTTGTCGTTGTTAGGTCAGATGGCGGACACACACAGCCGGAGATTTACAGAGGCCCCAACGCAGCCGGTCGATTTTTGGAGCAGATGAAGCATCTTCGCAATCAATTCTCCAATCAGCTGAACCTTTCAGGCATTAAGATGACCCCCGAAGACCAAAGGCGCTATGAATCAGCCACCCACTGCTGGATATGCAACAGAGAATTATCAGGCGATGCTGTAAGGGACCATGATCACATTACTGGAAAATTCAGAGGGGCAGCGCATAATAGCTGCAATCTTCAACTTAAGGTTGACGCCAAGACATGGAAACTGCCAATCTTCTTTCATAACTTGCGGGGCTATGATTCTCACTTTATCATGCAGGCAGTGACTTCTGAATGTAAGAGGGTTAGCTGCATTGCACAGTCTTCAGAAAAGTATATGACCTTTACTCTTGACTGTTTGTCCTTTTATGACTCTGCCCAGCATCTGATGGGAAGTTTGGATAAATTAGCAGAATCTCTACAAGACTATCCAATCACTAAACAATATTTCGATCCATCTTTAGTCCGTAAAGGCGTCTATCCTTATGAATACATGAACTCGTGGGATAAGTTTGACGAGCCGGCGCTGCCAGCAAAGGAAGACTTTTACAGCCGTCTTAGAAGAAAGGACATATCTGACGCCGACGATGAATACGCGCAAAAAGCCTGGACAAAATTACACTGCAAAACGATGGGCGATTATCACGATCAATATTTATTGGCCGACGTGTGTTTATTAGCTGACGTCTTTCAGAATTACAGATCCACTTGCATGAAACACTACGGTCTGGATTCGTCACAGTACATCTCTTCCCCGGGGTTGTCTTGGGATGCATTCTTGAAGTATACAAACGTCGAGATTGACTTAATATCGGATCTGGATACACTTCAGATGATTGAGGGCGGGCTGAGAGGAGGCATTAGCATGGCCTGTCATCCTTACCGCAGAGCCAACAACAAGTATTTAGACGATTATGATCCAACCAAACCATCCAACTATCTGATGTACTTAGACGCCAACAATCTGTATGGGTGGGCCATGAGCCAGGCACTGCCATTAAGAAACTTTAAAATGATAAATGGGCCTCATGAGGTTGATCGGGTGGTAGGACTATTATCACAGCTTACACCCGATAATCCAATAGGATTAATCTTAGAGGTAGACCTAGATTATCCTAAAGAGTTGCACGACCCCCATAACGATTTCCCCTTAGCTGCGGAAAAATTAAAGATGAGCCCCACAGAACCGCCTAAACTCGTGCCTAACCTCTTTAACAAAACTAAATATGTCTGCCATTACAGGCTGTTACAATTTTACTTAAGACATGGGTTAAAACTAAGAGCCGTTCACAGAATAGTTATCTTTGACCAAGAGCCTTTCATGAGACCATACATCATGCAGAACACTGATCTTAGGACTGCGGCCACTGACGCTTCAGAAAAAGACTTTTTTAAGTTGATGAACAACAGTTGTTTTGGCAAAACCATGGAGAACGTACACAATCGTAAAGATGTAAGATTAGTTACAAACAAAAAACAAGCAATTAAGCTGACCTTTAACCTAACTATCAAGACTTTAGAATATTTAGCGACAGCCTGGTTGGCATTATGATGAAGAAACTGAGTGTGAAGTTGGACAAGCCGGTGTTTATCGGGTTTGCTGTGCTAGAGCTGTCAAAGTTATTAATGCTTGAATTTCTATACGACTACTTTAAGCCGCTGTACCCAGAATCAAATGTCCTTTACACAGACACCGATAGTTTTATTATGGACATCCCAACTGAAGACTTTTACAAAGACATGGAAATAGAAGTGGCCAAAGGAGCTGACGGATGGTACGACACATGCGACTACCCAAAAGATTCGCCTTTACATTCAACCGTTAACAAGAAAGTGATTGGAAAGATGAAGGATGAATTTAATGGGACGGTTATACAAGAATATGTTGGCCTGCGGTCGAAGATGTATAGCGTTGCTACCCAGACTTCTGTAACAAAGAAAGCTAAGGGCATAGATAAAGAAGTTGTAAAAAAAGAAATAAGTCACAACAACTACAAGCAGGCTCTCTTTGAACGCGAAGTATTTTATCACACAAATGTTAATCTGCGCTCTACTCTTCATCAAGTAAACACAACTGCTGTTAATAAGAAGTCACTAGTTTCTAACAATAACAAGCGAACTTACGTTAATCCTGAGTTTTCATACGCAATAGGCCCCCGGAGAACTGACTTGTCCGACTTAACTTAAGATCTTAACTAGTACTTAACTTAAGATCTTAACTAGTACTTAACTTAAGATCTTAACTAGTACTTAACATGACTTGCACTTAACTTGCACTTAACTTGCACTTAACTTGTTATAACTGACTTAACCAGTACTTAGCTTGTACTTAGCCAGTACTTAACAACACATTTAAAAAACTAATTTATTAAAAATGGGTCTACAGCAGGAGGTTGTACTTTTTTTGCAGAAGCTGGTTCTTTTACTGTTTTTGTGGGGATTTGTGACTTTGTTGCTAAGTATGGCTTTAGGCGCTTGTATGCCAAAACCCCTCCACCAACAACAATACTCCCCAGTACATAATAATACATCTTATAGTTTGATTGTGTTGTTGTTGGTGGCGGTGCTGGTGCTGGTGCTGTTGTTGTATTACTATCTAATAATTTTTGTTTTGCTGCTTGGTTTGCTTTTTGCAGTCTGTTCCATTCAGCTAGTTTACGGCCGGCCTCAACACGCCCAGCACTTTTAGCTTTAGTAACACTACTCACCTGCGGGACACTCAGTTGTGGATTCACTTGTGGGGCACTCGCCTGTAAATCCACTTGTGGGGCATTCTGCTCCTGTGGAGTCTTCTTCTCCTGCTCGCTCATTTTTTTTAGTCTGATTAAAATTAATATGATTAAAATTAATGTGATTAAAAGTAATTAATCCCATGATGAATGGACATAGCAACGTCCCAAATCTATAATACATGTCACATGCAAGAGATTCTAGGGACTTGGTTAAAACCGGATCTTGTGTTAAGTCATATTTTAAATCTTCTTCTGAATCAATCGGCGCTATCTTGCCTACTAACTTAGCATATAAACTAATCATTGTCTGTCCCACCGATCTAACCATTTTTGATCCTAGCTGTGCTTCGTACCTAGCGTAATACTTCTCAACGTCTGATGTAGACAATTGCTGAATCTGTTCAATACTTAGTTCAACGCCTAAATACTGCCTGGTTTTCCCACACGCAGCCAGCGAGTATAATCTTTCTTTATGACAGAGGTCTGCTGCCTCCTCACACTTTAATAGCTCGTCGCAATCCATTTTTAAAAGCAATAAAAAAAAAATTTGTAAATTCAGCTGTTATTTATTATTCATAGTCTTTTACTAATCTTAAAAACTGTTTAGGTTTAAAGGTAACAGTTACTCCTTCAGGGTCAGTAGAAGCAGTCGATTAAAATCTTCAGGAGCTATTTGATCAATTAAAATGACAAACAACTTTATAACTGGATGGGGCCAAGAATGCGGTAGTTTACTGATGGCGTTCCTTACGCTTTCCCGCATATCTACGCGCTCAAAAAGCTCCGTAATTAATTCTTCAAACTCTTCTCTATCAACCCCCCAGCTCCTTTCCTGCAACTCCCAATCTCTAAATATATCAATAAGCTCTGCAACTACTCCGGGCTTCATTTTTTAAACCAGATTATAAACACCAATTAAAAAAATTAAGCAAGCCATTCTTCTTGTTTGCGCAAGAATCAGAAGAGAGAAAGGGTAAATAGTGATTCTGTTGGTAGTAAACTGGGTCAAACAACCCTGTGTGATCACTTGACCTACAAAGCTCAGCAGTAAACTAGGTCAAATGACCCTGTGTGATCACTTGACCTACAAAGTAGTGCAGTAAACTGGGTCAAACGACCCTATGTGATCATTTGACCTAGTTGATTGAGGTGCTTTGCTTAGCTAGGAGAGAATGTCAATATGTAGGTTCTATATCACCCATTTTTTTGTTTTGCACGTAAGCCCCCCATTTTAAAATAACGATTACGTCAATTTTGGAGGTTTTTGCATGTTAATTTTGATTGTAAAAAAGGTGTCAATTTTGGCAAAAAGTAGCATGAGATGGACGAGATTTGTTTGTGAAAAGGGGGGTTTTCGTGCAGAGTAAGATGGGTGGGTTAGAACCTACATATTGACATTCTCTAGGTTTAACAATCGAGCCCTGCACTGTCCATTAGACTGGTTGTGTAAATAACGTCTGTTGTGCTGACCCCTGCCCTACCCCCCACCCATCCACCACCCTGCTCCCTTTGTCATGAGGCCTGTATCAGTATGCCTTCAGGTGTTGGGGTCATTGTGTCGTCTCTGCTGCTGTCTTTTTCCCAGATGAGGCTGTTGTCACGGCAGGATAAATGTGGTTATTAATCTTTGGTAACCCAAAGATATAGAGGTGATTGTCTCACTATTTGTTCCGTGTTTTATTTTGTAGTTGCCTCGGTGTGTTCAGGATTATCTCTTGGTATGTTGAGTGTAGTACTAGAGTTACGCATCTTGGTAGCGACGTAATAATTAAGATAACACGTCACTTAACTACAGCATAGTAACGGCTGTATGGTGAGAGTTACAAGCTAGGCTTGTTGATCTGCTGTTCTATGAGCTGGCTCTCTGAGCTGGGGTCCCTAAATTCTGTATGTTAGGCAACTGAGGGACGGTGTTCTGTGTCTCCTTGTTCCTGTGGATCTCTACAGTGGCCTGAAGAGGTGGTGATCCTAGTGGAGTGTTCGTCCGGTTTGCCTCCCACGTCTGTGGAGCCAGTTGGGGAAATGACTAGCGTGACCTTGAGGCTCTTGTAATCTGTAAATTGTTCGTCTGAGACAGTCAGCTATATCCTTGGGGCTGTGCATTGGCTGGAACCATCGGGGTGCTGCCAGCTGGATTTGAGGGCAGGAGAGTGGAGTAGGATCTGCCCAGCCCATTGTGTCTGCATGTGTCGTGTGGAGGTGGGATCGAATGTTTGTATTCTTTTCATGGGATGCGACGTTGAAGTGACAAGAATGGGACTGTGGGGAGTTCCTGAAGCAACAATTTAGGATGAGGACCTGAATACAAGAAAAAGAAGGAGACGACTTTAAAGTTCCGAAGAGACTGGTGATTCTGACTTTGTGCCAGGGTCCGAGTTAGGGCTATTGGAATAACTGTGTGAATGTACAGTGCGACTGAGTGTGGCATAGTAGAGTGAGAGAAAATATTTGATGCGTCGTGTATATAAAAATGAAACTGTTGACTGATGAATAAATGAATTAGTGTGACTGTTATTTTGAATTTTGTTGATTTGAAAGTATTAATTGGGAAGGAGTTTGTATTTCGATTTATTTACACTGTGCACATGGTGGCCGGTGTTGCCAGCCATAATGCAGCTCCCCTCAGGGAAGGATGTAACTCATCCATCAGGTGTGTGTCCCCTTTTCCTTCACCACTGGTGGTGGGACAGATGTGAGACACATTTTTTTCTTCCCTGTAAACACTTCGTACAAAACAGTCTGCTTGCCATCTCAACACGAACAACAGATTGATGTGTGTGCGAGCGTATCTGCGCATGCATGTATGGATGCGTGAATGCATACATGTGTGTGTGTGTTGTGTGTGTGTGTGTGTGTGTGTGTGAGAGAGAGAGAGAGAGAGAGAGAAAAGAGACTCGTGACTCGTGACTAGTGACTTTAATGTGAGGCCATCAGCCTAATCACATGAGTACGCAACAAGAAATATAAATCAATTTTATATAATTAGAACACAATTTACCATAACTGCAACCAAACATTCTTCCCTGACAGTATGTACATGCAGAATTCTATCTTAATTATACATTAACACTACTTGGTACATTCTTCCTTAAGAACGTATTGTAAGTATATATATATATATATATATATATATATATTATTTTAAAACTCATGATATTAATGCTGTGGATACTATCATACAAAACACATGTTTTCTATTTCATTACCCTCATCATATTTCGTTTACATATACAATGAAAACTTTTCCTCCCTACGTCGTATGATTCTCTGGAAAGCCATACTATTTTAATCATCTTTTGTTTACTTCAATTACGCATGCGCAAAATAAGCCTATCGCCCTCTCCGGTGCAAAGGTTAACCCCGAATCATGGGTCTACATCACAAAGCTGCCATGCTAACCTTTGACACTCAGTGTGTGTTCTTCTGTGGTCGTGTTCGTGCGGTGTTGGACTTGTGTTGTTTATATTCATTGGATTTAGCAGCCCCATGGATAAATTACTAAAACCTTGCTGCTTTCCATGTATCAGGTTGGTACATTCCTTCAGTTATTTTCACTTTAATTGTCGTTTTCCCTATTTCTTTTCAGCCAGTGACCCTGTCGTATCCTGTCCCGTGGGTCTTGTTGACACTTGACTCATACACATGTGCCTATATTGCCTGTTGGCCATAGGAGTCTCATAATGGTCGGATCCCTAGAATTCAAACTTTAATAATTCAAAGCAACCATTGGAAAATAATCAAAATGCATATAACAACTATCATTATTCAAAGAGTACAAAACCATACTCTTATAATCTGATCTATGGGCAGCCATTTCATAGCAGACGATCCAGCCAAGATTCAACAGACAATTCTCATTTCTACTCCCACTCTCTCTCCCACACTCACACCCACCACCTCCCACTGTCGCCCCATCCGCCTCACGCCCCACTACCCCCCCCCCCCCCCCACGCCCCCTCTCTGAACAGAGAGCGAGAGAGAAAGAACGGGCGAGAGAGACGGCAGAGGGAGATTGGCGCTGTGTGCGTGTGGCGGACTGGAACGCATTCATCGCCGCTTCATGCTGATTTGCATGTTGACCTACTTCTTAATTCTTCTAAGTACCTTACTGTCTCTTGCATAATTACATATTATTAGTTATACATTCAATTCTACTACACTTCTTGATCCATCTTGAATAAATCAATCTCGTCCTCATACTTTTCTTATTACTTTTTCTTTTCTTTTCTTTTGTTTTTCATTTACACACACACACACACACACACACACACACAACACACACACACACACACACACACATACATAAT
>CM065743.1:11450141-11453581 GCA_033310375.1 Conus canariensis
AGCGAGCACACGACAAAGAGATAGAGACAGAGACACGCACAGAGAAGAGAGAGAGAGAGAGAGAGAGAGAGAGAGAGAGAGAGAGAGAGGAGAGATCTGTGTGTAAGTGCGCGTGCGCGCTCCCGTATGTCTGCGTGCATTTGTGTGCGTGTGTGTGTGTGTGTGTGTGTGTGTGTGTGTGTGTGTGTGTGTGTGTGTGTGTGTCTGCGTGCGTGTGTGTGTGTGTGTGTGTGTGTGTGTGTGTGTGTGGTGTGTGTCTGCGTGCGCGCGCGCGCGTGTGTGTGTGTGTGTGTGTGTGTGTGTGTGTGTGTTCTATAGCAGAAAGGCGTATTTCTTGCAAACACTTGACAGAACAACAGAGAGAGAGAGAGAGAGAGAGAGAGAGAGAGAGAGAGAGAGAGAGAGAGAGAGAGAGAGAGAGAGAGCTAGGTTAAACATGTGCTGTCAGAAACAGATTACATTTTAAAGGAAAAGAGGGAATGTCTACGTACCAGGAAAAAGTGATATTCACGTTGACGAATATGTCCAGATTCTCCGTAGACATTGGCGGTAAAGTTGCCTTGTTACTGAATTCGAATCCGATAACGTAAAGTAACCCATAACAATTATTAAACAAAGGACTCTCAACGAGTAAATTTTCAGTTACTCAAACAGGAGAAATCTTACTGCCTTTAAGGACATTTACTTCTAAGACTATTTCCCATACTTGCCTAGACATTTGCATTAAATTTGCCTTGCTCACAAATTTCATCTGCTGATGCAAAGGAAGCCATTACTGTCTTTAACAAAGGGTTCTTGAAGAATGAAAGGTCAACCATTCCAACAGAAGGAATCGTACGTTCGTTACTGAAAGAAGATACCATAAGACCTGGAGACTAATTACTCTTCTAAATGACAGGTAAGAAAAATTGCATCAGCTTCAATGTCGGTGAGGTAAGTTCAGTCCTATCTCAAAGCATACATGAAGACCAGACATTTTTCGATTTTCATGAACCTTTGCGAGATAGGATTGCTTATGATAATTGATGATAAGAAAAGGATTGGCCTTATTACTCTCAGTTGATTAAAAGTAACATTGTCAATGGGGCATCTATTTTAAAATGTGAAAAGCTACGACTCTGTGATAAATTATGTAAATGGATATCTGAATATGAAAAGCAATGAGTTAATCTACTGGAATATACCAACAAGTGTAGAGCTCACGTGAGCTATTACTGACCAATCAGAAAGTAGTTCACCTCAGGTACACAACGCAGACATAAACGTCACCTACAAGTGGCTCTTCCCATGAAGCGACATAATCTAAGAAATAGGGGGAGGGGGAGAGAACTTGTGTGCAAAGATGTGCAGTTGAGGTACAAAGGCAGAAAGGTATCAGGGACTTCAGTTTAAAAAAAAAGACGATTTGAAAAACAATGGTACGTCCGAAGACAAGATGAGAGGGATGGGCAGTACCTATACACAAGGGCTAAGTGAAGACTAGTACATGAAATTTGATCTTTTTTTCTTACTGAGGTGAGGTTTTAACATCATCAGCAGCAGCAACAACAACGACAACAACGAGAACAGCAACAAGACCAACATTAAGAAGGAGAAGAAGAAGTAGCACGTTTAGAACTCTCCCAGAGAGAGAGAGAGAGAGAGAGAGAGAGAGAGAGAGAGAGAGAGAGAGAGAGAGAGAGAGAGAGAGAGGTCACTGTCTGAGGGGAAAGTTTTGCTGGAATAACGTGAAAAAGACAATACGTGACCTAGGCCTCATTATTTTGCTTTACGTATGCAATTGTGTTTCTTGAGTAAGCATGTGTTATTGACTGCACTTTTGCAGCTTACATCATATCTTGAATGTCTATATAATTCAAACAGGGAGTCTCATGGTTCATCTTTTTTTTCTTTTTTTTTCTTTTTTTTTTGTCGCTTTTTGCTGCCCAGAAATCAATGACACAATGTTGTGAATCATACCCATTTCAATGGTAAATCAGCATTTGCTGAACAATGACTGTGAATACAATCTTCATCATATTTACACTTGGCTGTATCTTCGCTTTGGTGGAAACTGGGTTCAAAGCAACAAACAGCAAAGTCATACACGAAACTACACGAATAAACATGTTGGGAAACATAACAGAGTCTGAACCAAACCCACATCGTTTAAACCCTGTTACTGATATGAGGACTAACATCAATGTATCAACACAGCAAAGCACTGCAAACAGACGTCACATCAGTAGAACTGGTATAAAGTACGAGTTTGAGAAAGTCGTTGGTTTGTCAGGATGTTTGAAATCTGCAGCAGTGAAAGAGTATTCCATTGAAGGCTCCACTGGTCATCTTTATGTTCAGAATTCTGCTGGAATCCACAGATGGGCCTGTCGATTTACACTCCACGTGCACTCTTTTCAAATCGTGCGTTTTCAAATTAACAAATGCATAGGTAACGTCAGGTTCAGGTACACAGACTCCTCGACCATGAATAGAAGTGTTGGTTTAATAGAATGCATTCGTTCTTCGTCCTTCCCTTTACGATACAGTTCGACAGACACAGTGACTGTCAGACTCTTTGGGGAACCTGCCCCACGGCGTACACAAATTCACGACAAGAGCTGGCGTGATCTCTGTAATAAACACGAACTGTCTTTGACTTTTTCTGCTGTAGACCGGTCAGAAAGGCAGCACCTGGAACTGCAGCGCATTTATCTGTCATCGTCTGCTGGTGAGGGAATGTTTTATGACTGAATTGAAATAAAAGAAAGAAAAAGAGAGAGAGAGGGGGGGGGGGGAAGAAGAACCGAATGGCTACATTGTGTAGTATAAGGAATGTAATTTGTTATCAAGTACAGCGTTTCTGTCCACAATCTCTCTCTCTCTCTCTCTCTCTCTCTCTCTCTCTCTCTCTCTCTCTTTCTTGTTGTCCATAGGTCTCTAATGGTGTGCTTATGAGCCACACAACGTTGTGCAAAGTAGTTGAAAATAAAATCTGCAGCAAATTGGAGAGTTTAGACATTTCACGTCATTTGGTTAGAGGGCATATCCACCCATTTCAGAGACCATTAATTGCTGAAAATATTACAATATTCTAAAGCATAATGAATCGTGTCTTTACTATCCCAAACAATGGAAGCTTGTCATTCAGTGCCTCTGAACAAAAAGGATACGTATGACTGTGTATTGAGGTTGAATACTGTCATGATGAAAATACGAATAAGTATTGAATGGAATCTTGGATTACATTGTATGGCCAATGTAAAGATGATCAGAGAAATTGCTGGTTTGCAGGGTATATACAGACACCAGGACTGGATGGATCCACCCTGTGTTCAACAGTTGTAAGGAGATGTGTTACTTTGACCAGACCACCTGGTCACATCATCGTTCTGAGTCATGTCAGCTGGCATAGAAATACCAGTCATTTCATAAAGATATTTCCTTCTGAGTGCAAGCAC
>CM065743.1:11458681-11501181 GCA_033310375.1 Conus canariensis
TTTTCATTTTAAAGAGATCTGTGACGTCTTTGTGTGTGTGTGTGTGTGTGTGTGTGTGTGTGTGTGTGTGTGTGTGTGTGTGTGTGTGTGTGTGTGTGTGTGACCATACCTCGCTTTGTGCAGGAATCAGTGAGATCAATTCTATGCACACGTTGCTAAAACAAATAGATGACATCTTAAGAGAATGATACACTACAAATTCCATCTTACTTCACCGTAGTGAAACAAAACTTATGCTAATAAACATACGGAATAGACGACAGAACACTAGTTTCCTTCAAATGAATGCGATTGAAGAAATAGACAATAATCGTGTATTCAACATAATCATTGACATTGATCTTTCAGAGACTGTTTACATCAGACCTGTCTCATAGCAAAATTATACTTCCACGCGCACATGCTTTCTTCATTCAGTTTTTGTTCAGCTCGGCTTGACTCAGCCAGTGTATATTCAGAGCCAGACTATCTCACACAGTAACTTTTCTGATATGAAAGGATGTGCTTGCAATCAGTAAAGGAATGTTTATGCACAGCATTGTTTCTGGATTAGACCAACATGTTGTTCTTTCTAAACTCAGCGAGAAAGCACATTTAATAAAGTAATGAAACGGTCAATCATTTTTTAAATGAAGAAATAGATAAATAAATAAATAAATAGATAAATGAAGAAATAGATAAATAAATAAATAGATAAATGAATGAATGAAGTAAATAAACACATGCATCCATAAATAAATGATTAAAAATCAAGACTTTCCGCGATATTCTGGGTGGTATATACATACAACTGACCTGTCCAAAATATGTTCTTTGTTCGTCTGACATTGTACTTCAGAACTAACGTCAGTGAGAACATCAGTGCCATCGAAGAATAAAAAGATCTTTTTGGGAGAATGCTGTTTATATTCATCACCTTCTATCACTACAGAGTCATATATGAATCAGAGAATATCCATTTAGAAGTCTGACTTTACCTTCACGTTAGTAATATTATCATATCTTAGCCTACATGCATTTATACTAGCTTTCACCACGCGGTTATTGTTGCAATTTACAAGTGCTGTTCTTTCAAATAAACTTTTGAGTGTTACTATTGATTGTCTGCTCGATGTCATTGCATTTAAATGTCAATGTGTGAAGGATTTCTGGCGCAATTTAAGTAGAGTGCCTGTGTGAGCGTTACAGCACTGCTCATATGTCGTGGTTTTGATTGTTTGTTTGTTTTCAGGATATTAACAAATACATTGAATGTTAATTTTCAAACCGGAGTGACAGAGGGTGGAAAATGAAGCAAAATTTAGAAAGAGAGCGGGTTAGTTACCGCCAAACCAAGGACATAGACAAACGAAATACAGGACAAGGCACAATGCATTTCGACCTCTTGGGTCTTCTTCAGGCAAAACCAAATAACATTTAGGACAGTGAAAACGAAGAACGAGAAACCACTTATCTTCTCATATTCAACTGAAGTACACATACAGAGTCAAAGACGTGATTTGAAATACCCGGAATGCTGATTCTGAATGTATGTAGACAACTGCCTGATGAATTCTCAGGCTGTGTTGAAACTATTCAGTTTGGTACCTGATTCTAAGGCGACCCAGAATCTCGCTCTATTTAATTCGGAATATAATGTCTTGCAGTTGTGTGTGTGTGTGTGTGTGTGTGTGTGTTGTTGTTGTGTGTGTGTGTGTGTATGTATTTAGTGTGTGTGTGTGTGTGTGTGTGTGTGTATGTGTGTGTGTGTGTGTGTGTGGTGTGTGTGTGTGTGTTGTGTGTGTGTGTGTGTGTGTGTGTGTGTGTGTGTGTGTGTGTGTGTGTGTGTGTGTATGTGTGTGTGTGTGTGAGAGAGAGAGAGAGAAGAGAGAGAGAGGAGAGAGAGAGAGAGAGAGAGAGAAACTGTCTGGATGAGTGTCTGTGGCTGCATGTGGGGAGAAAGCAGAGTGGCAAGCAAGGGACATAATTCAAACAGGAATCTCACTGGGTACCGCCCACTCCACAGACAGCAAGACACAGCACGAATCTGACTGCACAAATTCCACATATAATTCAAATCAACATACTCCTCAATCGCTCTCATTTTTCATCACAGTCAGGAGAATGGTCTGAAAGAGGGTCACCATCTGGGGGACACAGGAGTCTGAATGCCCTGGAGGGGGTTACAGTAGCTTTGAAGTCTAAGAGGGTTACAATCGGACATGTTTTAGAAGAAGCTGTACATCAACTTTTGGGAGACCACACCCAGTGCGTAGGTAAGCTATCTAATTACACACCTCAAACGGAAATACGTTCTCATAACACACACACACACACACACACACACACACACACACACACAACACACACACACACACACACTTGCGCCCCCCCCCCACCCCCCCACACACACACGCACGCACTCACGTACGCATGCACGCATGCACGCACGCAACCACACACACACACACACACACACACACGCATGCACGCACGCACGCACGCACGCACGCACGCATGCACACACCACACACACACACACCACACACACACACACAGAGTTTTTCAACAAAAAAGGACTGTCCAAAGGGAAAGAAAGCAGCTTTTGTCTCAAAGTTTTCCGTATTTCCCGAAACTTCCCCTCTCGAGACAAGTTGAAAGAGGATGAATTAAATTGTGGGGGGGAATCTTCTGAAGTCCCAGCTTGTCCAAACGAGTTCCACAATAGAAAAAAACAGGAACACCTCACTCGAATATTCATCATTATGAGCACACTGCCCTCGTCTAAGAATCCGTTGTTGTTTTTTTTCAGCTGCGCAGAACGTCTCTTCATTCCATCATACAGTTTTGACAGGGACTCTGCAGGTCTTTATCTCAAGGCTGAAGACCAAGAGTTCGTTTTGATCCCCCAGACCACTAAACACACAGCTTGCTGGGCCCCTTTCATCGTGGCTACATAATACCTGTAGCATGAAGGTAAGTCACACGTCTGTTTCTCCAGCCATGCCAGGGCACATGCAGAGGAGAAAGGAACAAGGCACAACGCCCAGCAAAGACGTCGACTGCACAGCAGAGGAGAAAGGAACAAGGCACAACGCCCAGCAAAGACGTCGACTGCACAGCAGAGGAGAAAGGAACAAGGCACAACACCCAGCAAAGACGTCGACTGCACAGCAGAGGAGAAAGGAACAAGGCACAACGCCCAGCAAAGACGTCGACTGCACAGCAGAGGAGAAAAGAACAAGGCACAACGCACTGCACGGGGAAGGACGAATGAATAGGACTGGAAAAAGCACAGTCCTGGTCTAAGATCATTTCCATGATTGTTTTTCTTTTTTGTTTGTTTGATTCGTTTGATTGTTACAAGTTTGGAGGGAAAGGGAGGCCGGCATCAGGTTATTAAAAGCATTGTAAGAGATTTTTTTTATGATTCACTATTTAGACGAATTAGAAAAGATATCATCATAAATACAAAATAACATAGAAATTCGCAACGTTGCAAAAAATATTGCATGCCATTCCCCACACATTGCACACTTACCTGAACCTACCTGACAGGTAAACGATGACAGCAGGGGAGAGTGGTGCTGGGCCCTCGAGCAGGTCACACACAACTGTGCCAGAACTGAGAGTCACCAATCAAAATGTGTGTCTCCGTAAACCCTAGAGGGGTCACATCCAGATTGGTATGACTTCAAGATGTGTGTCCCAGTAAACCCTTCTCACGGGTCTAGAGGGGTCACATCCAGATTGGTATGACTTCAAGATGTGTGTCCCAGTAAACCCTTCTCACGGGTCTAGAGGGGTCACATCCAGATTGGTATGACTTCAAGATGTGTGTCCCAGTAAACCCTTCTCACGGATCTAGAGGGGTCACATCCAGATTGGTATGACTTCAAGATGTGTGTCCCCTAAACCCTTCTCACAGGTCTAGAAAGGTCACATCCAGATTGGTCTGACTTCAAGATGTGTGTCCCCAGTAAATCCTTCTCACAGGTCTAGAAAGGTCACATCCAGATTGGTCTGACTTCAAGATGTGTGTCCCCGTGAACCCTTCTCACAGGTCAAGAAAGGTCACATCCAGATTGGTCTGACTTCAAGAATAAACATCAGGGGGAAAGCACTATGAGCCAAAATGGGCAGACAACCAATATATGACAGCATACATATACCTTGACGTAAATTCAAAATTTGGTCACTACAATGAAAAAAGAATAAACAAATCAGAGTCTCTGGATAATTGTGTTAACATGGTGTCAAACGTTGAACTTGTTGACATGTAGAGAAATCTAAACCCGAAATTCTCACGTACATACCAAGACCATTTAACCCACTGCAAACGGCCATCAAAGTCTTCCTCTTGATTGATTAGCCACGTGTGTTATGTAGTAAGCTACCATATATGGACATATGACTAATCACTGTCTTATTGTTATTGACCTGGATGCAAGTGAGGCGACTATAGGCGGAAGTGTGTCGTGTGGTGTGTTGTGTGTGTGTGTGTGCGTGTGCGTGTGTGTGTGTGTGTGCGTGCGTGCGTGCGTGCGTGTGTGTGTGTGTGTGTATGTGTGTGTGTGTGTATGTATGTGTGTGTGTGTGTGTGTGTGTGTGTGTGTGTGTGTGTGTGTGTGTGTGTGTGTGTGTGTGTGTGTGTGTTCTATAGTAGAAAGGCGTATTTCTTGCAAACACTTGACAGAACAACAGAGAGAGAGAGAGAGAGAGAGAGAGAGAGAGAGAGAGAGAGAGAGAGAGACTAGGTTAAACATGTGCTGTCATTAAATAAAGGACTCTCGACGAGTAGATTTTCAGTTACTCAAACAGGAGAAATCTTACTACCTTTAAGGACATTTACTTCGACGACTATTTCCCATACTTGCTTAGACATTTGCATTAAATTTGCCTTGCTCACAAATTGAATGTGCTTATGCAAAGGAAGCCATTACTGTCTTTAACAAAGGGTTCTTGAAGAATGAAAGGTCAACCATTCCAACAGAAGGAATCGTACGTTCGTTACTGAAAGAAGATACCATAAGACCTGGAGACTAATTACTCTTCTAAATGACAGGTAAGAAAAATTGCATCAGCTTCAATGTCGGTGAGGTAAGTTCAGTCCTATCTCAAAACATACATGAAGACCAGACATTTTTCGATTTTCATGAACCTTTGGGAGACAGGATTGCTTATGATGATTGATGATAAGAAAAGGATTGGACTTATTAATCTCAGTTGATTAAAAGTAACATTGTCAATGGGGTATCTATTTTAAAATGTTAAAAGCTACGACTCTGTGATAAATCATGTAAATGGATATCTGAATATGAAAAGCAATGAGTTAATCTACTGGAATATACCAACAAGTGTAGAGCTCACGTGAGCTATTACTGACCAATCAGAAAGTAGTTCACCTCAGGTACACAACGCAGACATAAACGTCAGCTACAAGTGGCTCTTCCCATGAAGCGAAATAATCTAAGAAATAGGGGAGGGGGAGAGAACTTGTGTGCAAAGATGTGCAGTTGAGGTACAAAGGCAGAAAGGTATCAGGGACTTCAGTTTAAAAAAAAAAGACGATTTGAAAAACAATGGTACTCCGAAGACAAGATGAGAGGGATGGGCAGTACCTATACACAAGGGCTAAGTGAAGACTAGTACATGAATTTGATCTTTTTTTCTTACTGAGGTGAGGTTTTAACATCAGCAGCAGCAGCAACAACAACGACAACAACGAGAACAGCAACAAGACCAACATTAATTTAAGAAGGAGAAGAAGAAGTAGTACGTTTAGAACTCTCCCAGAGACAGGACAGAGAGAGAGAGAGAGAGAGAGAGAGAGAGAGAGAGAGAGAGAGAGAAGACAGACAGACAGACAGACAGACAGACAGACAGAGAGAGAGGGAGATGCCACTGTCTGATGGGAAAGTTTGCAGGAATAACGTGAAAAAAGACATATACGTCACCTTGACCTCATTATGTTACTTCACTTGCATGGTTTCTTGAGTAAGCGTGTGTTTTTGACTGTACCTTTTTTCCGCTCTGCTGCTTACATCATACCTTGAATGTCTATATAATTCAAACAGGGACTATCATGGTTCTTCTTTCTTTCTTTCTTTTTTTTTTTTTGTCGCTTTTTGCTGCCCAGAAATCAGTGACACAATGTTGTGAATCATACCCATTTCAATGGTAAATCAGCATTTGCTGGACAATGACTGTGAATATAATCTTTATTATATTTACACTTTGCTGTATCTTCGCATTGGTGGAAAGTGTGTTCAAAGCAACAAACAGCAAACTCATACATGAAACCACACGAATAAAGATGTTGGGAAACATAACAGAGTCTGAACCAAACCCACATCGTTTAAACCCTGTTACAGCTCTGAGGACTAACATCAATTTATCAACACAGCAAAGCACTGCAAACAGACGTCACATCAGTAGATCTGATATAAAGTACGCGTTTAAGAAAGTCGTTGGTTTGTCAGGATGTTTAAAATCTTCAGCAGTGAAAGAGTATTCCATTGAAGGCTCCACTGGTCATCTTTATGTTCAGAATTCTGCTGTAATCCACAGATGGGCCTGTCGATTTACACTCTACGTGCACTCTTTTCAAATCGTGCGTTTTCAAATTAACAAATGCATAGGTAACATCAGGTTCAGGTACACAGACTCCTCGACCATGAATAGAAGTGTTGGTTTAATAAAATGCATTCGTTCTTCGTCCTTCCCTTTACGATACAGTTCGACAGACACAGTGACTGTCAGACTCTTAGGGGAACCTGCCCCACGGCGTGCGCGAATTCACGACAAGAGCTGGCGTGATCTCTGTAATAAACACGAGCTGTCTTTGACTTTTTCTGCTGTAGACCGGTCAGAGAGGCAGCACCTGGAACTGCAGCGCATTTATCTGTCATCGTCTGCTGGTGAGGGAATGTTTTATGACTGAATTGAAATAAAAGAAAGAAAAAAAGAGAGAGAGAGAGAGAGAGAGAGAGAGAGAGAGAGAGAGAGAGAGAGAGAGAGAGAGAGGGGAGAAGAACCGAATGGCTACATTGTGTAGTATAAGGAATGTAATTTGTTATCAAGTACGGCGTTTCTGTCCACAGTCTCTCTCATCTCTCTCTCTCTCTCTCTCTCTCTCTCTCTCTCTCTCTCTCTCTCTCTTCTCTCTCTCTCTCTCTTCTCTTCTGTCTGTCTTTTCTGTTTGTCCATAGGTCTCTAATGGTGTGCTTATGAGCCACACAACGTTGTGTAAAGTAGTTGAAAATAAAATCTGCAGCAAATTGGAGAGTTTAGACATTTCACATCATTTGGTTACAGGGCATATCCGCCCATTTCAGAGACCATTAATTGTTGACAATATTACAATATTCTAAAGCATAATGAATTGTAATCTTTGATATCCCAGTCAATGGAAAATGATCAATCAATGCCTCTGAACAAAAAGGATACGTATGACTGTGTATTGAGACTGAATATTCTCAGGATGAAAATACGATTAAGTATTGAATTACATTGTATGGCCAATGTTAAGATGATCAGAGAAATTGCTGGTTTGCAGGGTATATACAGACACCAGGACTGAATGGATCCACCCTGTGTTCAACAGTTGTAAGGAGATGTGTTACTTTGACCAGACCACCTGGTCACATCATCGTTCTGAGTCATGTCAGCTGGCATAGAAATACCAGTCATTTCATAAAGATATTTCCTTCTGACTGCAAGCACAGAGACGAATTTTCCAATCATCCTCACACGCAGGTTTTTCTTTTGTTTCGATTTCCTGATGATTCTGGTGATGAAGCAAGCAAAGAACTCCATGTGTCTGTATTTTCTAGCATTGATTTTCAAACATCTGTGTGCAGACCATTCAGAGTTCGCTTTTCTTTCTTACCAGAAAACTTGAAACCTCAGCAAGTTCCAGGGCTGAGCACATGGAACTGTTCAGTGTCAGTGTGGCCTGACCTGTTTGAGCACTTTCCCTGTGACCTGAGATCTCAGTGTGCAGAGCATGAAGATGAGGCCCCTTGTCCTTACACCTCCGACAACTGTGGACCAGAAAAGGTAATGCTAAAATAAGTTCTGCATTAGACAATATTTCATTTGTAGGCTGTTTGCGTAAATGAGATTTATGACAATTCCACCAACATTCTGTACAATATCACTTACAAAACACACACACACACACACACACACACACACACACACACACAGAGACACACACACACACACACACACACACACACACACACACACACACACTCACACACACACGCCCGTGTGCTCATGCACACGCAGAGACGCACATGTACAAGAATGCGCGCCTGCGTGCATACACACACACACACACACACACACACACACACACACGTCTGTCCCATGCAAAGCAACAAGAAAGAAATTCCCTACTTTATCAGCAACCAAATGAGGCCAATATACCAGCACTTTGTGTGTCGAGTCCTGGTATCCAGCTGCTTGATCGGCTTCTAAAAAGGGGGGCTAATAAAGCAAATTGTGAAAGCATCAGATGGAAAACATAAAAATAGCATCCCCTTCCACACGCACATATAGAGAGTATATATATATATATATATATATATATATATATATATATATTGTTAAAAAATATTTTTAAAAATGAAGTAGTAAAATCTACAAGCTTGTTTCAAGCCTTGCTATCATCAGAATGTCTTTTGCGGCACGCCAACGATCTTTTATGGCGTGCGGGACTTGATTTCAACTCTGTGTGTGCAGGCGGATCTCATTTGCTGCACGTGCGGCCTGTGGTTCTTATTGGGGCCTGTTCAGGTGGAATGTGCTAGCAAAGATTTCCACTTGTGCCTGCAATTGTTTACAATTTCTACTTTTGTGTTCAGAGTTGCTAAGTGTGGTTTGCATAATATTAACCATTTTTCTGTGGAGCATAGATTGCATCTTTTTGAAATATTGTTGTATGGTGTTGCTCTTTTTATGATTTTCCATGATATGTTGTAGTCTATTTTTTTATCTTTGAGTCTCCAAATGTATTTACTCAGCTCTGTTTGATTTTTGTATTTTTCATTTTGAATGACTGTTTGTGGTTTGCGTATCTGGTTTTGAAAGTGTTTTCAGTAATCCCTATATATGTTTCTTTTTCATTTTCTGATGTTACCGTAGCTTGGTATACACAGAGTTGAAATCAAGTCCCGCACGCCATAAAAGATCGTTGGCGTGCCGCAAAAGACATCCTGATGATAGCAAGGCTTGAAACAAGCTTGTAGATTTTACTACTTCATTTTTAAAAATATTTTTTAACAGATGTTGCTCCCCAAGGGGTTGAGCACCTTCAGATTTTTTAAGGACTTTTTTATATTGTTCATGATATATAGATCAATGTGGTTAAAACGCCTAAAACGATTTTATAAGTGCTCAACCCCTTCGGGAGCAACATTTGTTAAGATAAAGTTTTAAAATCTTAAAAATCTTAACATCTTCGTTCCCAAAAGAACACAAACTGTATAAAATATTTAACAAAAACACCGTCAAACTATCGTATTCATGTATGCCCAACCTCAAAAATTTAACTGATGTATCTAACAAAATGAAAACCAACACAGCAAAGAAGGGTGAAGAAAGGAAATCTTGCAATTGCATCAAAAAAGAGCAGTGCCCTCTAAACAACAAATGCCTCTACAAAAATATTGTATACCAAGCCACTGTGACATCAGAAAAGGATGAAGAAACATACATAGGGATTACTGAAAACCACTTCAAAACCAGATATGCAAACCACAAACAGTCATTTAATAAAGAAAAATACAAAAACCAAACAGAACTGAGTAAATACATCTGGAAACTTAAAGACGCAAAAACAAACTACAATATATCCTGGAAAATAATAAAAAGGGCATCACCATACAGCAATATTTCAAAAAGATGCAACTTATGCTTAACTGAAAAATGGCTAATACTATGCAAACCACACCTAGCAACTCTAAACACTAAAACAGAAATAGTAAACAACTGCAGGCATAAATGGAAATCGTTGTTAGTGAACACACCCAGAACAACAACCTGAATATCTCAAAATACACGTGCAGCCAACCAGCACGTGAAAACATCCGCAACCGGGGCCCACACGCTATATAACACCGGCGGTGGGCAACCCAAAATCATCCTGACGATAGCGCTCAACGCTTGAAACAAATTTGTAGATTTCGTTTTAAAACTTTATCTTAACAAATGTTGCTCCCCAAGGGGTTGAGCACTTATAAAATCGTTTTAGGCGTTTTAACCACATTGATCTTATTCGCTCCTCACGTTGAGCACTGTGGCCTGAAAGATTTTAAAATGGAAGAAATCAATTTTAGGCAGTCAACAACAAAAATACCGTTCTCCAACCCACAATCTTACTTAAAAAAACTAATAGAACAAACTGAAAAGTTCGTACACAATATGAGATGGAAAGCATTCTTTTTTCTGAACCCAAACGCAAAAAAAGACGATAAAAACACCTACGACTTCAAATCATGGCGATCACCACCAGCCATAGAAGAAATGAAACCGTTTGAGGATAAAATGAAAAGAATGATAGCCAACATTCAATTCAAAAAATCTAACAACGATTTCCAAACAACGTTAAAAAACCAAATAAAACAAATACAAAATGACAAAAAGATATTTGTGAAGGCTGACAAAACCAGTAACTATTACAAAATGGAACCAAAAGAATACGCACTACTCCTTGACAAAAACATTCAGAACAACTACAAAAAAAGCTGACAAAAATACACATGACAATACCCGCACCAAAGAGAAAGAACTTGTACATCGCATGGACCTAAGCGACAGGGTAGAAGCGACAGCAACAAAAGAAGCTTTCATAACACTCAAAGACCACAAGCCAAACTTTTACAATAACCCAACATGCAGACTAATAAATCCATCTAAATCTGAACTAGGTAAAATAAGTAAGAAAATCCTAGAAAAAATAATAAAGAACGTAAAATCAAACTCTGAATACAACCTCTGGAAGAACACACATGAAGTTATCCAATGGTTCAAAAATCTTAATAAACAAAGAAACACAGTATTCATCACATTCGACATAGTAGACTTCTATCCATCCATAGATGAGGAACTACTTACCAAAGCTCTGAAATTTGCTAGTAACCACACAGGCATAACAGGGTCAGAAATGGAAATCATCCTTCACACCAAGAAAACGTTACTACACAGCAAAAATGAAACCTGGATCAAGAAGACGAACAGAAACTCAACATTTGACGTAACTATGGGATCATATGACGGTGCAGAAACATGCGAACTGGTCGGACTATTCATGCTATCCAACATCAAGAAACAACTTGGAAAACAAGTCGGACTATACAGAGACGACGGCCTTGCTGCACTAACCAACAACCCAAGAACCATTGAAAACAAGAAAAAAGAACTATGTAAAATCTTCCAGAACCACAACTTAAAAATCACCATTGAAGCAAACAAAAAGGTAGTGAACTACTTAGACATAACACTTGACCTCAACAACCACATATATAAACCATACAAGAAGCCTAATGACACACCTATTTATGTAAACATTAAAAGCAACCATCCACCATCTGTATTAAAGACCATACCCAACGGCATAAACAAGAGACTATCAAATCTGTCATGTAATGAAAGAGTATTCAACAACGCAGCAGTAGAATACCAAGAAGCACTGCAAAAAAGCGGGTACAATTACAAACTACAATACAACCCAGACAACAACATAAATAAAAGTAAGAAAAACAGGAAAAGAAAAATCATATGGTACAACCCACCATACGACGGGAAACTCAAAACAAACATAGGGAAAGAATTCTTTAAAATCTTAACATCTTCATTCCCAAAAGAACACAAACTGTATAAAATATTTAACAAAAACACCGTCAAACTATCGTATTCATGTATGCCCAACCTCAAAAATTTAATTGATGTATCTAACAAAATGAAAACCAACACAGCAAAGAAGGGTGAAGAAAGGAAATCTTGCAATTGCATCAAAAAAGAGCAGTGCCCTCTAAACAACAAATGCCTCTACAAAAATATTGTATACCAAGCCACTGTGACATCAGAAAAGGATGAAGAAACATACATAGGGATTACTGAAAACCACTTCAAAACCAGATATGCAAACCACAAACAGTCATTTAATAAAGAAAAATACAAAAACCAAACAGAACTGAGTAAATACATCTGGAAACTTAAAGACGCAAAAACAAACTACAATATATCCTGGAAAATCATAAAAAGGGCATCACCATACAGCAATATTTCAAAAAGATGCAACTTATGCTTAACTGAAAAATGGCTAATACTATGCAAACCACACCTAGCAACTCTAAACACTAAAACAGAAATAGTAAACAACTGCAGGCATAAATGGAAATCGTTGTTAGTGAACACACCCAGAACAACAACCTGAATATCTCAAAATACACATGCAGCCAACCAGCACGTGAAAACATCCGCAACCGGGGCCCACACGCTATATAACACCAGCGGTGGGCAACCCAAAATCATCCTGACGATAGCGCTCAACGCTTGAAACAAATTTGTAGATTTCGTTTTAAAACTTTATCTTAACAAATATATATATATATATAATTCAATTATAAACCAAGCTTGCTCTTATGTCTTAGATTGAAGAAATAGGGGGAGATAAGCATTCATATCTGCAGTGGTAGATCATTCTGCCTAACTAACAGTATGTGCTTGAGTGGGTGAATGGGGAAAAATAAAATAAATGCTTCTCAAAATGAGCCTTCAGCATGAACAATTAAGTGACGGGGGAAAATAAACGGAGGTTAACAATTCTTCCATCATTATGGTAATGACTTGGCAAAGATTTGAATTTTGATTTTTTTTTTTTTAACCGAAAATGAAGGTGGGGGGGGGGGGGGGGTTGGGGGGGTTTGAAAATGAGAACATAAACTTAAGAAAATAAATCATGAATATGAAAACCCTTCACTAGCAGCATGAGAGAACCATCGAAATCCCTCTCGAGAGCAGATCTGTTTATATTGCCTGCTCCTAGGCCTTTCGTTCGCTGGGTCGGACTCATCACGGAGACATGTCCGATTGTGTCTGTGCTCGTAGCGTCAAGTAGAGACACACCACAGTCCATAATTCTGTGGCGTTCTCACCACCAAGGGTTCAAAAAAGAATCCAGCAGCACCCCCAAAGAGCCGACGAGGGGTAGTAAACGAAACAAAACGAAAGTTTGGAGAGGAAAAAAGTTGCTGAAAAACTAAAAACATTATGCAAACAATATCAAATGTAGAGGGACAATTTTTGAGCCTATGCGTGAGGATCCATTCAAGGATGCAAGGGAGATCAAAGGATACAGAACAGTTTGAATGGTCAGCTCTGCTATTCAATAACCGAAGCATTGTCAATGGCAAAGATTAGTGCAGAACCACCTTACTTGGATCTCCTAAGAGATGCAGAGAACTATAAAATCTTCGTTCTAGCTCACCCGCCCTCAACCAGTTTCGGGCAGTTGCCCTAGAACGAAGATTTTATAGTTCTCTGCTAAGTAAGACTTTAAAAAAATGTTACAAGCATACATAGTGTGTAGGATTATCTGTTTTTAATACTAATTTAGAAAACTTTTGAGACTTAAGTTTTTGCTTAATCCTTCGTTTTTCTTGGGAATTTTCAATAACATCGTTTTCTTTCATACATTCATCAAAAGCGTCTCTGTCTTTCATGTGAAATAAAACCACTGTCTTTAATTGTTCTCTGAAGTCTTTTAAAACTGAATTATATTTTTGACTTAAAATCCATACACTTATTCCTGCATGTCTCCCGCTAAAAGCCAGTTTTGATAAAGCGTTTCTTTTTTTGACAATATCTTTTTCTGCTGAACAATCATCTATAATAAATAGTGTCTGAGTTCCTTCAAACCATCTAAAGAAATGTTCTAAGCACTCGCTAAGTTTATTGCATGGATCAACTAAATATATGTTGTTGTCTGTCCATATAAACCTTCGATCGCGATATGATTTATTCCATTTTAATGTTGTACAAAAAATTACTATGTAATCAAAATTATAACGATAAACTGTTTCTAATAGGTCGAGGACAAATATTGTTTTTCCACAACCAGTCTGTCCACAAATCAATGAACAATGAGGGGTTTTTGTCATAAAGTTTAACATCGGCATTGACACCAAAGTCGTCTGCTCCATAGTTTTAAAACTGAATTTAATCTAATCCAGTTATTGTTTTTATCATACTCTCTGTCAAAACTTGTTCAGTATAATAAAACCCTATAAGGCCCAAATGTGTAAGATTAATCCAGTTCAGTTCTGTAAGATCGTTTCTATTTAGACTAATATCAATTTTGTTGCTTGTTGTCATGACCTTAATATCCTCGCCATTGTAAAGAACAACGACAGTAACTTTAAGTTTGTCAACGTCTAAGTTTTGCCAGCTAATAAGAATTCCTTTCATAAGATTGTCACTGACGCCCAGAGCTCCATTTCTCGCCTCATCTTTTAAGACAGAAATTTTAAATATCATTGTGAACGTGTCTCCTAATTTTGTGCGTGGAATGAACTGTAATTTTGTAGAAGCTTTCTTTAAAACCGATTCTCTTCTGTGGAGGATGTACTGTTTGTCCCCAAACGGCTTTATTTCGATCTCTTTCCGACTGTTGTCCTCTGGCATAAGACTTACATGTAAAGGGCCAGAGTTCAATGCTTTTCTGAAACTTTTTTGACGGTCAAAAAATGTAAATGGGCTTAAGAATTCAAATTTTATGTCCCATTCTAAATATGGTTCTAAGTGCCATTTGTTGTCAGTTTTTCGAACTATTTTATATTTATACTGACCCGCATTATTTGCTTCTACATTGCGTAGTTGTTCTAGTTTAGGAAACCTTTTGCTGTCGCTAACCTCTTTGCGTTTATAACAACCATCTTTAGTGTACTCAAAACCATACAAAGTGCCTATCTCACCGTTTTGTTCAAAGTCCTCAACGTCTGCAAGGTCTTTTAATTCTAAAGTTACACACCTCTCAGGCGCTAATGTAACTCCTGATTCTTCTGGCCCACGAGACATTATTTTTTAGTACACCTTATTATTTTATTTCTAAAACAATGTGCAGGTTATCACATTTCACGACTTTCCCTGTTTTATCTGTGATCTTTATATTAAATGATCTGACCCTCCCACAAGCTAATCTTTTAAACTGTAAATTAGGGAATTGTATAATTTCATAATCGCAATATGCAGCTTTCCCTGATGGAAGAGCTCTTAAAACAGTTGAGGGCCTTCCATCATATAAGTTTTCATCAGTGCTCAGCTCGTCCAAATGAACATAGAGTAATGAATGTAATGCAAGATCGAGCGGATATTCTCCCTCATAAGTAGTTTCGTCTGGTGCAACTATAAAACTATGATTGTCAGTTGCAAAGCCTAACATTTTAGCTAGCTCTACATCAAAAAGGTAATGGTCTACTTCTTCTTCAGGTTTGAATGTCAACATTATTTTCAAATTTGCATTGTTAAGTTTGAGAGTAATGTCGAAGTTACTCATTGCTTCTTTTAGCGAGCAAAACCCGTAATAACCATCAGGTATGGTTAACTGGCTAACTAAGTTTCCTCTATTATCAAATTTTTTAATCTTATTATTCTCCTTGGATTTACTTATATTAAACCATACGACTTTGTAAAAAATTTCATGGAGTGCGACCCTTTGGGTTCTGCAGTTATTATCAATAGCATATTCTAAAAACGAAGGACTGTCTTGAGTTGTTATTGTTACAAACATTTTTAAAACAAATTTAAAAATGAGTGCATTCAAATATACTAATGCAAAATATTCTGTCGGGCCGCACTACAATCTTAAAAATATAACAACTGACACCCTTGACATTTCTGTGACTCAGTCTGACGCCTTTCAAGTAAAGGTTAGTACTCCATTGGATCGTTATCTTAACCCTCCTATTAAAAAAGACTACATCGCGAAAGTGTGGTTCAGTCATCCGATGCAGTTTTATCAGAACCAGTTAAACTTTGCTGTGTTTTGTGCATCAACTGGGTGTGGAGTGTCGTATGCTGATCATTTAAATCATCCTGATCCTTTGGTGAGGTCAGTGTATAGATTTCATTTTTATTACACCTTCAGACGTATTTTATCTGAACTGCAAGCGCCATTACCAAATGACAAAACGTTTAATCCATTCAGCAACAGAATAGATTACAAGGCTTTTGAAAGGATCTGTAACGAATTTGATATTGACCCAAAGACAGACTTTAGACAAAAGTTGGATCTTAATCATGGTTTAGGCACTCTTTATTATTGGGGCGTGCATAGAAAGTATAACTATGATTTGAATCCTCCTTACACATCTTTCTCTTCAGGCACAACTGTTCACCTCGGGTCCATAGAGCAAGAGCATAAAACAGCATGGACAACATTTATTTTGGATACCTCTAAGGGCCTAACAAAAGCAGGAATAGAACGAATAAACGACTCTATTCGTACTTATGTTTGGTGTTTGCTAGGTTCGCAAGCACAAACGAGATCAAACATAATTGATCCTTCTACTGGCTTTGACGCCCAAAAACAGTATTTAGCAAATTTAGAGGATTCTATTAATTCTGCAATTGATTTGCCTTCAAATATTAAAAGGTACCAAAATGTTTTGCAATACGCAAGATCGAAAGTAGACTTCGCCGTTGGCACTGGTTTATACATGCTGCCTTCTGACCTCAGACTTCAGATAGGAACAATAATAAACTATAATAATGAAATCCTTGTGGCTGGCAATGAAGAGAAGGTCGGAAAAAACGACATAAATTCTAAGCCAGCAATAGCAATAAAAAAAGAAGCCCCAATCCCCGAGCCCCCCTCTAAACCCCATCCAATCCCCCCTCAAAACCCCATCCAATCCCCCCAAGAAATAATGACCATGAATATGAAAAGACAGCACTTGTTATTGGATTAACTGCCCTAGGATTACTTGGTCTTTATCTTACTATAAAGTAACCCAACTATTAAGACAACTAATGTCCATAAGTGCTCAGCCATAAAGCCAACTACTTTACTTGCGGCAGACAAAAGCCAGCTAACGATCCCACCTATTATACCAGGCAAAGAGTCTATTGCTTTACTGGCTAATTTTTTTAATAAACCCGCAAGATGATCAAGTTGTTTTTTTACCCATGATTTATCGGGTGGTGGTCCTGGTGGCACTGCTCCCCCACCACCGCCGCCTGTAATAGCCAACACCAGTGTACTTATTGCAAATCCTAAGGCTGTTATAACACTTGCTAATGTGACACCTTGCTCTCTAAACAGTGTTCTTATTCGTTCTGCTAGCGTCGTGTCTTCATACAAAATTCTGTTGATGGTTTCTCTTATTCTGTTCGCTTGAGTTCGTAATTGTTCTCGGTTAGTAGACAACACTTCTAGTCTTGCTGATCTCTCTTGTTCAAGATCTTTTAGTCTTTGTGTTATTCTTTCTTTAACACCAGGTCCTAAGTTGTGGTCATCAGCCTCAACTAGTTTTTCTTTTTCTCTTTTTATATGCTCATCTATTTCGCCCAGTTTTGCTAAATTGTTTGTTAACTCACCCCTGATGCTTCTCAAAGCATGATCAAGGGCCACTATTTCTCGCATAGGTAGCGGCGGATCGTGCATAGTTTTTAATGCTGTTTCTTCTGAAAAACTGGTTTCTGCTTGTATTATTTCGTCTGCTGTTGGGCTTAAATCTTTAAGTTCCATGTTTTGTATTTGGTTATCTGTTGGGAGTTCTTGTAGTGTGTTTTGAAGTTTAGCAACTGCTTCCCTATCTAATTTTGGTTTAGTAATGCCAAGGCGATTTTGTTCGCTCACACTGAGCCTTTGTCTAATTGTACTCTTTTTTAAAAACTTTGATGAGTCTGGTTTAGTTGTAAGCTGAACAAGTTGTCCTTCGTCGTTTCTCACAAACAAATGGTCATCTTTTGTTTCAAAATCATTAGGGTCTATAAATTCGGGAGGTTCGTGGCCTAAACTTTGATAAAATGATTTGACCTTACTTTCTGTTAATTCACGCCGCAATGATTGTAATGGATGTGTCAAAGGTGTCATTTCACTCATGTCGTCTCCAGGATCAAAAACATCATAATCTTCAATGCCTGCCATGTTTTAAAAATAATTAACTTTTTATTTTGTTTTATAAAAAAAAAATGTCACAAGCATATGGCTCAATTCTTGACCCGCATAGAAGACTGAAAGAGCCCTTTGGCGTGAAGGGAAATAAACAGAATATTATTGTTCCAAATAATCCATCTACTATTGATTCAGATCAAATTCTTACTGTTAAATTTCCAGACCTAGGAGCAGATGAAGTGATTGTGCCGGGATCTGCACGTCTTACTTTCAAAATAGAACTCGAATCAGCAACAGACGCAAACAGGACAGTAGTTCAGAATCTGGGACGGGCAATCGTTAAGAAAATTTCTATAAAACTTGAGGGGCAAGAAATATTTTCTTTACACAATGCAGACATATTTCTAATCTATTGTGATCTATGGCTAACCACGAATGAAAGGGCTGACCTCGTGTTTCAAGGAATCAAAAATAACGAAGCACTAAAACACAGAATAGACGCCGAAGATGCTAAAGACAGTAACAAGGCTGAAGCTGTAAGTTATGCGTTTGGAAATCGCTTTTCTATACCCTTAGATTTTGAGTTGTTAAAAGCGCATGCGCCATACTTTCAAGGAGCATTAAAAGACAGATTGTCATATGAACTAACTTTTAATGAATACAAACGTGTCATTAAATCTTCAGACACTAATTCCAAGTACAGCATTTCTGACATCTCGTTAGAGTTTGACATTGTTAGCAACCCTAACTTAGCAAGGCTGATTGAGCAACAATATCAGTCAAAATTAGCAATATATTACGAAAGAGTGATTCATCATACTAAATATCCTAAAAGCAGGGCAGACACTATATGGAACTTTAGTTTTAGTGCCACAGCAAGATCCCTTAAAGGTATTTTATTGCTCTGTGAAGATGAAGAACCATTCAAAAGACAAAGTGAAAAGTTTATCAATCCTAAAATAACGAAAGTACAATGTTCAATTGAGGGTAGTCCTAACCAAGTCTACGGTAGCGGGCTTAAACCTTATCATCATTTTGATGAAATAAGAAAATTGTTTGGAGGCGGGAGGTCTAGAAGTCCAACAGTAGACCTTGTGTCTAAAGATCTACACCTTCACAGTGTTAGACTTGATGAATATTTAACAACGAAATACGGTTTATGGATTGACCTAAGGTCAACAGAGGATAATCAGTTGCATGGGAGTGGGAGAACAGTTAAAGACGTAATAAACATTCAAATTGATAAAGAAAAGAGAGTGATAAACCACTTAATGTACATTTGTTTTTAATATATGATGCGCAGCTGAATATTCAAGATAACAGATTAAAAGATATCCAATACTAAATTATTTTTATTTTTTTAAAAAAGCATGTCTGTTCAGGTTTATCCAAAAGTGCCCAAAGAAGAGATAGTAGGCAACTCTGTTGCTGTAGACATAAAAACTTTCAGATTAACAAACATAACACAAATGCAAACCCAACTAGAGCAGGACCTTTCAAAATACAGTAAAACCAAACGAAGGTATTCTGCTGTCTTTAATGCTGTTACATATGTTAATACTGGAGCATCGATAACTAGTGCTCTATCAGCAGGAACAAGTGTAGGTCTCTTAGCAACAGGCGTAGGTGCACCGGCAGCTTTACCTCTAGGTGGTTTGTCTTTAACTCTTGGCCTGTGTTCATTGGCTGTAAGTGCTGTCAGCAAAAAAATAAAAGCTTAACTCCAAAAGCACACAGCTATGGTTCAACTAATAACAGCTAAACTTAGTTCCTTCAAACTGATAATTGATAAAGCACTAGTTGACTCAAACATCACGGATGAAGAATTTAGTCGCCTACAGGCTGATTTTGAGGACTACAAAAGACAAAAGTTTGATCTTCAAAGAAAGGCAAGGGCAACTTTTTCTCAACAACCAGACACCGACCAGATAAAAAAGGAATGTTTAAAAAAAGTAAACGAGACATTAAACTCTGTTCTAAACAGATCACATTAACAACACCAAAGGGCGTTTATACTTTAGTTTACGAGTCCAAGCACAAAAAGACCGTTGATATTGATTCTGACTAAGTATTTTTTTTTAATTTAAATAAATATTTTGAGTTAGAAAAGAAACTCAACATGGCTAAGATATATGAAGACCCGGACGAATTGTTTGAAGCAATGCTCGAGGAAGAGCGTTTGTCAAAAGCTTTAAGTGAGGTCGTTTTAGAAGTTATTGATCCGACAAACGTGCAGGCAAGCGTTGTACATGCTATTTCTCAAGTTCCAAGTAAACTAACAATAAACCCTCCAGTTAAAGTAAGGTTAGTTGTTTTAATCGACTATATAACAATAAACGAAGAAAATCTAGAAGTCTGGGTCTCAACTAAACAGCAGACTATTCTTTCTTATAATGACTTAACACCCGGTTGGGCAGATCAACTTCTTACACAGTTTAATGAAGCCTCTGAAGCAGCTAAAATGAGAGGCTCTGGTTGGTCAGAGGGTGAAGTCCTAGACATCAGATTAAGACAGGCTAAGTATGAGCCAATTGTAGGCAAGTCTTACATTCCGCTGCCTCCAACATTAGTTGCAAAAAGAGCAGTTCTGAACATAAAGAATTCAGACAACAAATGTTTTATGTGGTGTGTTCTTGCAAGGCTGCATGTACTCCGCAAAAACGCAGAGAGAGTATCTAACTATCAACCTTACATCAATGATCTAAATTTCAGTGGAATATCCTTTCCTGTTAGCTTAGACAAAATTGATCAGTTTGAAGAACAGAATCACCCAATAACTGTTAACGTATACACATGGTCTGAGGAAACAAATTTGGTGCCTATCAGAGTGTCTAAGAATAGTCCGTCGATTGATGAACCAGACAAAAATCATGTAGACTTACTCCTGATGTCTTCACTGGCAGGGCTACCACACTACACATTGATACGAACAATGAGTAGATTATTGGCGCATACTACAACAGATCATGGCAAACAAGAATTCTGCAGAAAATGTTTAACAAGAATTCCATCTGTTCAAGCCGCGAGTGAACATAAGAAACATTGTATTAGCCCAGTTGACTGTAATACAGAACTAATTATGCCCAGAGAAGGCAGTAAAGTTTGTTTTAAGAACTGGAAAAAACTGCAAAATACTCCATATGTTGTTTACGCAGATTTTGAGTCACTCATTGTTCCTTATGAAGGGCCAACCCTGCAGAAACTTCCAAAAACAGTTTTAATGAGTAATCATCAGATTTGTTCGTTTGCTTTCATCATTGTCAGGTCGGATGGCGCCCATTCAGAGCCAGAATTATATAGAGGACCTAATGCGGCTAGTAGATTTTTACAGCGCATGCAGCAAGTGCGTAATGCTTGTTCTAATAATCTGAATTTATCTGAAATCATGATGACGCCCGAAGACCAAGAACAGTATGAATCAGCCACTCACTGTTGGATTTGTGGTTTAGAGCTAACAAGTAAAGAAAACCCAACAGTAAGAGATCATGATCACATTAGCGGAAAGTTTAGAGGAGCAGCACATAGTAAATGCAATCTTCAACTAAAGTTTGAACCTAAAACTTGGAAGCTGCCTATATTCTTTCATAACTTGCGAGGTTACGACTCTCATCTTATATTGCAAGCAGTAACTAGCGCCTTTAGGGTGTCATGCATTGCGCAGTCATCAGAAAAGTACATGTGTTTCACTTAAATAATTTATCTTTTTATGACTCTATGCAACACCTGATGGGGAGTTTAGAGTCACTAGCAGGATCCTTAAAGTCCTGCCCAATAACGGAAGAATATTTTGACCCAACGGTGATTAGAAAGGGCGTTTATCCTTATGAGTACATGAACAGCTGGGAAAGGTTTGAGGAGACAGCCCTTCCGCCTAAAGGCGCGTTCTTTAGTAGTCTTAGAGGAAAGGACATCAGTGATTCTGATTATTCTTATGCTCAAGAAGCGTGGCAGAAATTAGACTCTAAAACAATGGGAGACTATCATGATTCCTATTTAATGGCGGATACCTGTTTGTTGGCGGATATCTTTGAAAATTACAGAAAGACCTGCATGAAACATTATAGTCTAGATCCTGCGCATTATATTTCTGCGCCTGGGATGAGTTGGGATGCTTTCTTAAAATATACAGGTGTACAGATTGACCTGTTGTCTGACCTACCAATGCTTCAGATGATTGAAAACGGATTGCGTGGCGGAATTAGTATGGCGTCTCACCATTACTGTAAAGCAAACAACAAATACCTAGACAACTATGACCCAAGTAAAAGGTCTAACTATCTCATGTATTTAGATGCAAACAATCTGTATGGTTGGGCTATGAGTCAATCACTTCCATTACGTAACTTTAAAATGTACACAGGAGGTGTAAAAGACATTCAAAAGTTTTTAAAATGGCTTCAGAGTCTAGAAGCTGATCGTAAAAGAGGTCTCATTCTAGAAGTTGATTTAGAATACCCCCATGAACTTCATGATTACCATAATGACTATCCATTAGCGGCAGAAACCCTAAAAGTGTCAATGACAGAACCGCCTAAACTTGTGCCTAATCTTCGTGACAAAAAAAATTATGTCTGTCATTACAGACTTCTCCAATTTTATTTAAGACATGGTTTAAAGTTAACAGCAGTTCATCGTATAATTGAATTTGATCAAGAACAGTTCATGAAACCATACATCATGAAGAATACTGATCTCAGAACTAAATCCACAGATGCTTCAGAAAAAGACTTTTTCAAGTTGACGAACAACAGCTGTTTTGGAAAGACTATGGAAAATCCGCACAAGCGCAAAGATGTAAGATTAGTCACCAGAGAGAACGAAGCAATTAAGCTGGTGTCAAAACCCAACTACCAAGACTTCAGAAGATTTCATGATCAGCTTTTTGGTATAATGATGAAAAAAAAGAAAGTCAAATTGGACAAACCTGTTTTTATTGGGTTTACTGTTTTAGAGCTGTCAAAGCTTTTGATGTTAGAATTTCTTTACGACTACTTTAAACCCTTGTATCCAGAGTCCAGAGTTCTGTACACAGATACAGATTCCTTTGTAATCGACATCCCTACTGAAGATTTTTACAAAGACATGGAATTAGAAGTAGCAAAAGAGCATGCCGGATGGTACGACACATCTGATTACCCTAAAGATTCACCTTTGCATTCAGTTATTAATAAGAAGGTTTTAGGTAAGATGAAGGATGAATTATCTGGAGGTGTATCAAGGAGTTTATTGGTTTAAGGTCGAAAATGTACAGTCTTTCAAGCCAAAAAAAAGTTGTCAAAAAAGCAAAGGGAATATCTCGTAGTGTTGTGCAATCAAGCATATCACATGACAACTACAAGGAAGCATTGTTCAATAAAAAGACTTTTCATCATGACAATTACAAACTACGATCTAATCTACATGAGATTAACACAACTGTTGTAACAAAGAAGTCATTAGATAGAACAAACACTAAACGAGTATTTGTTAATCCAGAGTTTTCATATGCAATTGGGCACTGGAGAATAGTATAATCATATGTCTTCATGGAGTTTCTGTTTGGTCAAGTGTTATCAGAAGCTCAACTATATCATTATCCAGTATAGCCAAATCATTATTATTCTCATTCATTACTGCTAAATGTGCTTCAATTTTTTTTATCATTTCAAGATTTTGATTTTTCCATATCAAAATATCAGAATCTAGGGATTGGGGTAGTAAGCGATTGTCTGGCATAAGATTGTCAATGTTCTTAAATATTTTTTTGATAATAATATTATAAGCAGATAATTGACGTATTAATTTTGAAAACTCTTTTTTCTTTTGAGCTTCCATTTTAAACTCAAATGTATTTGCCTAAATTAACTAAGCGACTGGAACTGTGTCTGGCGGGATTATCTGCAGTTCTTCCTTCACAAAAGATCTTCGGGGGGCTGGTCGTTTTGTTGTGTCAGTTTCTCGTAAATAATACACGGGCGGATTCATTTTCACAATTTTTTTTATTTCATATGGATCAACACTCCAAACTGGATCTGTTGCCCTGATGCGAGTGTCCCCTTCCGCTTCTCCCGGTGAATAAAGGTATCTCACTTTTAAACCAAATGGTAATAGTTTGCTGGATGAGTCTTCAATAGCAACATTTATTCGTTTGGTTTTGATTGCTTGTACTGGTTTTAGCCCTTTAAATTCTTCATTATTCATTGCGCGCAAAACTGAGGGCAGTCTTTTTACCCATTCTGTGTTGCGAGAATTGTCAATCAGCTCTCTGTGATACTGGTAGGAGAAAAGTCTTTCAGATAACTGTTTGTTAAAGTTTTCAACCAAACCCTGTGATCTGTGAACTCCCGGAATGCCTCTTTTAATGGTAACTCTATGTTTTAACAATAATTGATTCACTTGACCTTTAAATTCTTTTCCGTCATCGACTTGAATCATGCGAGGATAAGTTAAGGGTCCTCGTTGGTATATCAGCTGTATGGCAACAGCAACAGCAGAAGCACTCTTTTGTGTTAATGGTTCTGCATCTTTGTATCTTGAAGCTATATCAATGACTGTAAGCGCGTACTTAAATCTTTTTCGTCTGATTGTATCATGGGGTAAATATAGAAGATCCATTTGATGGGTGTCGTTTGGTGTTATATTCACAAAGTGTGGTCTCTGTAGTTTTTTAGGCGCTGGTAGATAAATTTGCCAAATCGCTTGTTTAGATAACCATTCTTTTGCTGTTTGTTCACTGACTCCCGCTGCTTGGCTAAGCTTTTTAATTGCTGTTATTCCCTTCCAGTATCCTTTTGGAGAATAATAGATTTTGTACATTTTTATTCAGCCAATACTTTGTGCAACAAAATACACAGCGGTCATGCCAAAGACAATAAACAATATTTCTTGCATCTTTTGTTTTTCTGATGGTTGATAGTAATCGCTAAATTTTGGTGGACGCAATGTTTCAACTTGTTTGCCTGTTACTAGAAAATATTCTTTTATTGCCTGGTCAACATCTTTAAATGTGTAAGCTGCATGTCCCTGTTGTTTAAGTCTGTCGTTAATAAAATCTAACTGCTCCATTCTTTGCTTTTCATAGATGTCTTGTGCAGTGGCTAGTTGCTCCATAGCTCTGTTATGTCTTTTTCTCTCATCGTTAGTTTGTAGTTTACTAAACGCGTAATTACTTCCGCTGAAAGCAAGCGCGTTGACCACTGCGCCGCCTATCATCATTACGAGTGAAGCCATTTTTATAAATGTATTTTTTTTACATATTTATATTTTCTGGAATTATTCCTTGCTTAACTAGAAAATCTTTCGTAGCAAATGAAGCTGTAATAATAGCAATCAGTTTTGCTGAGTCTTCAAAGTCTAGTTTGCCAAGATCTGCTGGTTTTATTTTTAACAAGTTTTTACCAAGCATCGTGTATCCTACACTTAGCCCTCCAATAACAGCAGAATGGTATACAAGGTTGGTAACAGTTTTTTCGGTGCTCATTTTTAAAAAATAAAATAATTATAATTAATAAAAAACATGAACAGCGACGATCTACTAAACCTTCCTGAACTTATGATTACAAATGATCAAGTTGATGACCAAGCTATTATGCCCAAAAAGGAAAGGCTGTATTCTTTGGCAGCATGTGGAAAAACAAAACAGTACCTTGGAAATGAATTCAGCATAGAACAGATACAACAGATGTCGCCACAAGACATTGTAAAGTATCACAACAGGTATGAAGCGCAATTAGGGTCAAGAATGGTAAAAAGCGTTGGGCAAACAGTTCTTAGTTTGTACACTAAACTAGTCAGTAGATTTGCTCCCATTGATTCTGAACAAGATTTTAAGTATGATTTAACACAGGATCCAGTTTTAACAAAGTCATTAGAGTCTCTAGGATGTGATCTATATTACAGATTTGGAACATTGTTATCTCCAGTAATCATGGGATTAATTACTTTTAATCATATAGATTTTATTTCCCTTAAAAATGACCGATCAGAAAATACTGATGGAGAAAGTGACCAGTAAAAAGCCTCCTCATCCTGGGCGTGTTGCAGCAGGAAAAAAATTAGCAGAGTGGAACAAACAAAGAAAATTAATGTTACAATCACATAATGTAACTCATAATGAAAACATAACACCGCCAACGCCAACAGTGTTGCCACAGCCAGTTGTTTCAATGCCAGCTGTAAATACACAAGTTAATTCAAGACCTACAACAACACCAAAGTCGTCATGGGATATTGAATTTAAAACAGTTTTCATTTTTGGCGTCATTGCTGCTGGGGGTGGTTATTACGTTTATAAAATATATAAACAACGCCAGCAAAAACCAAAGCAGTCCAAAAAATCTCAACCACTAAATACAGAAGCCGAACAAAAAAGCATGCTAGAACCGCCAACAACAAAAGATCATTTTGATCCATTTCAGATGCAATAATATTTATAAATAATTATAAATTGACTTGAATAAGAACTTGGTTGTACTTAGAGGATGACTTAATTACGATCTTGGGGTGACTTAAGTTAAGAACTTAGCAGTTACTTGATTAAAAACTTGGGGTGACATAAGTAGGAACTTAGAGTAACTTGATTAAGAACTTGAGGTGACTTGATTAAAAACTTGATTAAGAACTTGGGGTGACTTAAGTAGAAACTTAGAGGTTACTTGATTAAGAACTTAGAACGACTTGATAAGAACTTGAATAAGAACCTAGGGTGACTTGATGAAACGTAAAAAAAACACAATTCATTCTTTTTCCTTGGGGAGACAACTCCTCTTTTCTTATTCTGAAGGGCTGCTTTCCTTTGTGTAAACCCTTCATTATTGGCTTACAAAATTGCAGAGCAGAGAACTATAAAATCTTCGTTCTAGGGCAACCGCCCGAAACTGGTTGAGGGCGGGTGAGCTAGAACGAAGATTTTATAGTTCTCTGATGCAATCTCCCACTGATTGACCAAACAATGTAATGCTGAACAATTAAGCAGTGGGGGAAAACAAGTGCAGGCTAACAATCCATCCATCATCATAGTAATGACTCGGGAAAGATTTGAACTTGGAAAAAAAAAAAAGGGGGGGGGGGGGAGTGTTGAAGATGAAGAAAATGGGAACATAAACTTAAGAAAATATATTATGAATATGAAAACTCATCACTGGCTGCATGAGGGAACCATCGTAATCCCTCGATCGTGTGTTGGTTGCCTACGTGCGAGTGTGTGTGTGTGTGTGTGTGTGTGTGTGTGTGTGTGTGTGTGTCCACGCTCGTGCGCTTGCATGGATACGTGTTTTCTCCTCTCTCTCTCTCTCTCTCTCTCTCTCTCTCTCTCTCTCTCTCTCTCTCTCAGTTTTATCAGTCTATTCTGAGGTCCTTTGCAGTTAGAGAGCTGAACAAATGATCTCTTGTTAGAATCGCTGAAATGAATGACACACACTTCACCAACAGGGCTGTCTTCATGTTTTCGCTTTCTTGCTGCCATGTTCAGTTGATCATTACACCAGAGGATTCATTCACCTGCACACAAAAAACAAACACAACAAAGAACATTAGTAATACAAATCAAACCATTTTTGGTTAAGATGCAAATGCATGCGATTTCCAAGTAGTAGTGTTATTATCATATATGTACATATGAAATGTAGAAAATTCGTTATTTATCAAAGATAATCACAACATCTAGAACAGCAAATGGCATCATATTACTGTTGTATTTCACTACAATATATTCATTTTATTTTACAGCGATGCTTGCAAATAACAACAATTTTGTTCTGTTTAAAGCGTGTTGTGCCATTTTTGTCGAAATCGCACCACGTTTGTCCGCAGAGGGATTCTTAGTTGAAGACAAGGGCAATAACCCCTGACCGCCTATCGGTCACAGGAGGGGAAGGGATGGAACGGCCGCAGTTTGTTTAAACAGCGCGCTTCTGCCAACAGCTGCCAGCTTCCTCGCGCTAACCTGCCACAAGCTTTCCTCCCTACGCGTAATGTGATACTAGCTGTCTGTCTGATAGTGTGTTGAAAACAGGATGCTGTGTTTCTTCATTAATACTTTGTGCCAGAATGCAACGAACTGTGGTAGACTGATGTCACTGTATTGTGGGGTCTCTGACTGACAGAACGATACCAAACATGAATGTGTCTTCTTTCATCCGCATTGCTGACAAGCACCACAAAGATTTGCCAACAAAAAAACGATTGAAACAGACTAACGAACACAGACAAAGTGAAATGAAATTTCAACTCAGTGGAGAGCATGCGTTCCTGAATCTATTACGCTCAACCTGGTGCATATTGGACATGCATATCTTTCCTTTTCAACTGACAGAAAATTATTCACGGGACTCCTACCTGACAGCCAGTATTGGGCCTAAACAAACAGTGTCGGCACTGGTCAGCTTCACTGGGAACATGGCGGCGGTTTCCCTAGCACGGCCTAGGCATGTTTTGCTTGTTTATCTGCGTGCTCTACGTGCTTGTGAAGCATGCTGAAACTGATTCTATCATAGCCACACCATGCTTTTAGTAAAGCAAGATTTTAGCATGCCACACATGCAGATGTCAGTTATAAACAATGAAATGCTTCCTACCTGACCTTGTTCTTTCGCCTGTTCGAATCATTTGAAACTGATGTCACATACACACACACCAATGCAAAATGTTGTCTCATTTTCATCTTCATGGTGAGCCTACTCATGACTGGAGAGAGAGAGAGAGAGAGAGAGAGAGAGAGAGAGCGTGCACACACACGCACACACACACACACACACACACACACACACACACACACACACACACACACACACAAATTAACAGAAACCCACACACCAACAACAGCGGTATATAAACAGATGGATAACACACACACACACACACACACACACACACACACACACACACACACACACACACACACATTGAAATGTATTTCCACCCCACACCTACTTTAATTGGAATGACACACTGACACACACAGACACCCGCGAGTGCATACACATGTGCGCAAGCACATCCACAAATATGACAACAAAAACAGCATCTCTCTCTCTCTCTCTCTCTCTCTCTCTCTCTCTCTCTCTCTCTCTCTCTCTCTCTCTCCTTTTGTTTATCTCAATTGTAACTGGCTTAATCAATTAATTGGTTTTAATTGAGAAGGGTAAAATATTTAACCGGGAATGCTTGGCACCTCTTAGCATTCGGGATTTTATTGGATTTGAAATTTTCCAATTGAGGGAAGTATGTCTGGTTTTTCGGGGAGACATAGGCCATGTGTTTTCCCATTATCACCTGCAGTTTTGCATCCTGTGTTTTCTGTGACCATGCCTGTCTTTTCAGCAAGTTGACGAGTGCGTGTGTCTGCTCCCCCCTTGTTCCCCATGTAATGCCAGGCCGAAACGGTGAGATCGGATGAACGGAACGCAGTGACTTTCCAGAATGTGCTGCTTTGGAATGACAGGTATATTTGGGAACGATTTGCGAAAGAAGCCATGTATTCCTTGATATTGCTATCCAGTGCGTCGACCTCATCTGTGTCAGTCATTGGTGTTTGATGGGAGATGTCTGGTGAATGTGGAAAAACAGTGTGTTCAATGTTTTGAACTCTGACAAATGTTCCTAGCCTTCAGAATGATGTCCGTGTCCTGAGTCAGTTCTGCTGTTTTGTCCACTACACTGTCACACAGATGTTCTATTGTGTCTGGCTTCAGGTAGGTGTGGCAGTGGTTACCAACAAACGATCGTCCATGGTAGGCCTGCGGATGTATTCTATGCTGCTGAAGCACAAAATCTAAGTGCTTGGTGACAGGGCCAGCCAGTTTTGGAAGATCTTGCTGTGACTGGAGTTTTTCTATTTCCTGTTGCTTTTCCCACATTAACTCTGTAAGGTCATGCTGCTCTTTCTGGAAAACACTGAGTGGTTCTGTTTCATTTACTGGCTCATTGAAAACAATCTTACCCTCTAACATTCTTTTTTCTTCTTCAGCTGCTAGCATTTCTTTCTGATGGTTCACGAACTCAGAAAAGGCTGAGTCAGAGCCGACCTGTTTCCCCTGGTTTGCTAGTGATTGCCCTATGTCTTGGTCAAGGTTGTGGCAGTCCTTTTCCAGAAGGTCATGATGTTTCTTGACCACGCCTAGCAGAATATGCAGGTATGGGGATGCCACATGGGTCAACTCTACTTCAATGATGGGCTCCCTGATAACATTGTTGTGTAGTTTGGCGATTTTCTTTTTGGAGTGTCTGTATTTTCTGTAGTCTGCACTGATGCCCTGCAATGTGTGCTGTGTCATATTGCCTTCATTGCAGTGTGCTGGTGTCTGTATTTGTGACTTTGATGCATTGCAATAGAGACATGGGTGTGTTCCCTGAGCACCTGACAGTCCATACAATTTGAGGAGAAAATTCATAGTCCCCAAACAGGAACAATTTGATCCTTTTGTCCCTTCATGTCAGGGACTTCAGAGCCTCCAGTTGTTGTTGGTAGGGATCTAAGACTCTTCTCAAATTGCATGGACTGTCCTTACAATCCACAATGGTCAGGAGACACGTGCTACGCTTGGAATTTGGTTTGTGAAGATTTGCAATTTGTAGCATGAGTCTGAATGTGCCCCCTCCATGATCCCCTCCTATCTTCACCTACACCTCATCTTGTGGAATTGTGTTATTATGCCATGTCAGTTTGTTGTGTTTGTCATACTCATCTAGTAAGTTGCTAACAGTCTGGGGGATGTCTTTGATTTTTCCTACTGCTGTCTCTACCTCTTTTTGTCTCCCTTCTTCATCTACATACACAAGGTTTGTCTTTTCTATTTCTATTTCTCCAAACATTGCTTCCTTCTGTGCCTCTCTTTCTTTCTGTTCACTTTCAAATGTCACCCTAACACTTCTGAAAAAATCTCTTCTGCATCCTATGTGCTGTCCAGCTCATCCCCAGGGCAGTTCACAGTGCAGACCCTTGTTCTCTAGTCACTCTCACTGGACCACACCCAGCTGCTTCCAGAATCTTCTGTCTGTAGAGACTGTGCTGATCTCCTGATTTCAGAGCCCTGTTGTTTGATGACGTCTTCTTTACTACTTCCTGATATGTTTATTCTGATTTTCTGCATCTTTTGGGACCACTTTTCCTGCAGTGGAGACGGTGCCAGAGCAGAAGATTTACGGGGCTGTATGACCTTTTTCAACACTATAGGCTGGCCTCTGGTTTTGCACCTGACTGTCACTTTGTCTTCGGATCATCGCAGTTTTCTTTTCACAAGCCATGTCAGCAACTTTTCTTCTTCTGCAGTGAGAGGTTTATCGATGTCTTCATCGTCTGTCTAAATATACTGTCTTGCATTTCAGTTGGGGGAAGGGAATATTGCGGCGTCAGTGACAGGGGTTTTGACAGTAATTGGAGAGGATTGTGTGCACAATGTTCTGGGTTTTCTAACTGGTGTTGATGTTGACTGACAAAGTGACGTCGACACACTTTCATCAGTGTTGAAACAAATATCAGACTGATCAAAACTTGCTTGTGCAGATTTGAATGTGTTCGCTATGATAGGAGATGTTTATGTGCAGAATGTTCTTGGCTTGGGGGTCGATGGTGACTGACAAACTGACGTCGACACACTTTCATCAGTATCCAAGCATACATCAGACATGTCAACACATTGAAGTGCCGAGTTGGATGTGCTAGCTATGACTGGTGAGGTTTGTGTAGAGAATGTTCTGGGCTTTTTCACGGGGGTCGATACCGATGGAGAAAATGATAACACACTTTCATCTGTGTGCAAGCACAGATCAGACTGATCTAAACATTCTTAAGCAGATCTTTTGACGGGTCGGCTCTTCTTTGTTTTCCGACGACCAAGAAGGCCAGCTGATTGAAAGAATCAACATGATGTACACTGACTCAAAGAAAGATCTGGATCGAAAGTTGTCCAGATTTCTGACATTCTCTCTATGTCACGAGCAGCATTTTCTTTTGTAGTATAACATTGAGAATGTGCTGACATGTGTCTCGTTTTTTTCAGTTTATGGTAGCATTTTATGCAGATACACTTGGACTGTTTGCCTTCTTCATCACCAGAAATATCTAGACTGAAATACTGCAACCAATCATTGGAGAAGTTGACACAAAGTCTAGCGTTTAATCCTTTATCTTGTACCTTTCTGAGCACACAATTGCCGCACACACAGCACAACAAATCTACATGTCTTTTGTGTTCACTGAAGTTGTGTTCAAACACCTCCACCATTGTTGGTGCTACAAACACGCAGGCATATGCACATACAAAAGATCGGAATGAAGTAGGCCTACACGTAAGCAAGAAGACTAGCCAATGCAGGGTCAGTCACACACACATGCGCACGCGCATACACACACACACACACACACACACACACACACACACACACACGTACACACACACACACACACACACACACACACACACACACACACACAGAGCAAGAGAGAGAGAGGAAGGAAAGTAATCGCCTGGTGGAATGTCTGCTGATATACGTATACACGGATCCTGGGCAACTTATGAAAACGAAGAACTTCTCAATGAAAAACAACAACTCAAGAATGCAGGATGAACTGAAGTTATATCAAACGTCACAAAGAAGAATCACAACACACAAAATCACACACACAGTTAATTATATCCAGTTATGGAGTGTGGAAGAAGAATAATCCGTAAAGCACAAGAACAGCACAGCATGAAAACATGCGCTCAGTACTCCCTTGAGCAGAGCTCTGCTACACGCATGCTGCCAGCTTGTCAGCACTCAGCAGTGAGTCACACCACCTCCGTTTATCACCTGCAGGGCAAGAAGGAACTAGGCTTAGCTAAAGGAAGGAACTAAAGAGCACGATTTTCATCTCAGCCAGACAGCTGTGGCACATGTAGGGGGTATAGGAGATATATTTAATTTTGTACCGATGAAAATCAGGACTAGGAAGCCCTAATTGGTCCTGAATGACCCAAAGGCATTCTTGTATATGAAAACAAAACCCCCCAAAGCCCTGCTTTCCATTATGTTTAATGTATCACAGATGACATACAGTCTATATTGTAAAAATGACGGTTTCAGTAGATAGTGCATCCCTGAAGCCAAGACATACTATATTGGACTACACAAAAGGCTTTTTTAAGACAACAAGTCATTGATTTAGTTACAAAAGTAACAGAAACGTGGATTTCTGGTCATTCACATGAGTTACAATTGACTTAAGTTGATGATTGTGGTCAGCATACAAGGGGGGTACCCTTAAATCAAGGGCCATAACTCACAGTCCAAATGAGTTATTTTCTTGGAAAAAAACCAGTGGTCCCTAAGGTACATTCTGGATCCACTTATGTTAAGTCCTGGGGGGGAGGGTGCATGTTGACCAGGTCTGCTTGGCAACTAGAAAGTGTAGAGAGGAAAAACGTTGCTGAAAAACTAAAAACATTATGCAAACAGTATCAAATGTAGAGGGACAATTTTTTATACTATGGTGAGGATCCCTTCAAGGATGCAAGGAAGATCAAAAGATACGGAACAGTTTGAGTGGTCAGCTCTGCTGTTGAATAACCTAAGCATTGTCAGCAGCTAGAAATTGTGCAGAACAACCTTACTTGGATCTCCTAAGAGATGCAATCTCCCACTGATTGACCAAACAATATAATGCTGAACAATTAAGTAGTGGGGGAAAACATGTGTAGGCTAACAATTCTTCCATTGTTACAGTATGACTTGGCAAAGATTTGAACTTCAAAAACAAAGAGAAAAAAACATAAGAAAAAGGGGGTGGATGGTTGGTAGACAAAGAAAAGGGTAACATAAACTTAAGAAAATACGTTATGAATATGAAAACCCTTCACTAGCTGCATGAGGGAACCATCGAAATCCCTCTCAAAGGCAGATCTATTTATAATTCCTGCTCCTAGTCCTTTCGTCCATTGCATTGGACTCATCAGGAAGACATGTCTGATTGTGTCTCTGCTCTTGGTGTCAAATAGAGGCACACCACAGTCCATTATTCTGTGGTGTTCTCACCACCAAGGGTTCAAAAAAGAATCCAACAGCATCCCCAAAGCAGCCAGCAAGTTGTAGTAAATGAAACAAAACAAAAGTGTAGAGAGGAAAAAATTTGCTGAAAAACTAAAAACATTATGCAAACAGTATCAAATGTAGAGGGACAATTTTTGAGCCTATGCTTGAGGATCCCTTCAAGGATGCAAGGGAGATCAAAAGATACAGAACAGTTTGAGTGGTCAGCTGTTCAATAACTCAAGCATTGTCAGTGGCAAAGAATTGTGCAAAACAACCTCTCTTGGATTTCCTAAGAGATACAATCTCCCACTGATTGACCAAACAATATAATACTGAACAATTAAGTAGTGGGTGAAAACAAGCACAGGATAACAATTCTTCCATTATTAGAGTAATGACTTGGCAAAGATCTGAACTTGGAAAAACAATATATATAGAAATATATATGTGTATATATATACACACACATAAACGTGCGCGTGCGCGCGCACACACACACACACACACACACACACACACACACACACACACACACACACACACACATATACAAGTGAGTGCACGCTCATGCGCACTCGCTCACATACATGCTCACATAAGCAGATAGAAAGAGGCAGAGAAGGACCAACAGACCGAGAAAGAAGTTCAGCAAAAGGGAGAGGGGATGTGAAGTAAGGGACAGGGAAACTGATGTTCACACTGTTAGCTGACATTATTTCTTCACTATGTGGTGCCAGTGAAAGATATGAGATGAAATGACAGCCATGAATAAAAATACAGAAGCATTTTATGACAGATGATAATCAAGTGCTTAGGATCATGTTATGATTAAACAAACGGGTACAGCTACATAAACCGCTGAAACTATGCATATAATACTACAACGCACATATTTTTCAATTGAAAATTGTACGTTTGTGGCAAAACACTTGACAAGTCCACCCGATTGGTCCCACTCACCCATCTTGCACAAACTGTACATACCCCAACCCTCAGAATAGATTTCAAATCTATGCCAACTCCCCCCACACTGTCAAAGAAAGTTACATTACATTGTAATCTGCGTCATTGTTCTCCCTCCACCTTCCTTCCCATCTCTTCCCCCTTCACCCCCCCCCCCACCTAGAACAAACGCAGCATCTGGCAAACCTCCCTCCTTCTCTAACTCCCCCCCCCCTCCCCCCATCTCCCCACACTGGATGGTCTGCGCAGACCGTCACACTCCACGTGCACAACTGGTCGTCACACTCCACGTGCACAACTGGTCGATGATACCATTGTGGTGTATCACACTTAGCTCATTAGCATTCATTCTAAAGACATGTGCATAAATTATCGGTCGTTGATCTCAGTGCTAAGGTACTGTTGAAGTTCAAACGTTTTCTGAGGCGAATGATGGTAGGAATAGATCCCTCCCCCTCTCACTCTCAGTGTTTGATTGACACCCTGTCAGCCAGATCAGAAACCTGATTTGGCAGTTTAGAATACATGTAGAAACACTGAGCTTTTACTATTCACTTTTCCTGAAGACCAGCTGTAGATGAGAACTAAGTAACAAGACAGACACCAGAGGTAAATCAAGAGAGGGGGCATGCTTATCTCCCTCTGATCTGAAAACCCCAGTCTGAGTTACTGATCCTCCCCAGAAAATGTAAGTTGAAACTATGTTTTACATTTCGAATCTATGCATTGCTTATATGTACGCCATGTGGTTTAACAGTGTAACTTTGTGCTAATACTTGGTGACATTTATCAAAATGATGAATGAGTATTCTGTTGTAGTGATTTGCTTGCCACCATGTGGTAATAGATATCACCACGTGGTTATGATTCTTTGTAAACAATATGATCACCATTCTTTGTGTTCACTCTGACTTTTGCCAGCATGCAATTCTATCAGTTAAGATGATGGCTGAATGATAAATTTAGATCAGAAAAACAGTATGCCTGCACTAGGTGAAACCTGCTAAGTTGATTTATGAATACTGGTGATTGTTGGAGTGCTTTGTAGTGTATGACTTTAAGTCTATACCACATGTGTACTTGGGCTAGGTGTATTCCAAGTTAATGTGATTTAATTCATAAGAAACATTGAAGTGTTATTTGACTAAAACTGTTTAGATTTGTATTACTGTCTCTTACCCTTTTGTAAGATCCACTCAACCTCTAAACAAAAGTGGAGATTAATAGTTATAGTAGAAACTCTGCAATAGAGCAAACATTTGCTGGCTGAGTTCTCACACCTCTTCTGAAAGATAGAGAGTAAATGTAAGAACTCGACAAGCCAGCCACCCAGCTACTTAACTACAGACCAGGTTCTCTTTATTACAGACCTGGGACCATGACTACACCAGAAACCAGGGTTATGCCATAGACTGTGACTATGCCAGAAACGCCATAGATACTGGGCAAAACTGGTTGTGAAGACACACCACAGCCCAGCACTACAGCAACAGGTCTGTACAGCTGGATCAGTCACCAGCCACAAGAGAGAGATCAACTATTCTCTCCAGTACAAGAAAGGGCTGTTAATCCAATTGGACTTCACTTCAATTCAACTCAACTCATTCAATTTTCCCTCACTTAATGATGAAACAGTGAGAACTAAAACTCAGCCCATAGAACAGACATGTATATACTTACCCATGTGTAAGCATGTAAAGTTGACATGTGAAATTGCACTTAACTTGTTTCAGTTCTCTGTTGCTCAGCCAGTGTTGAATGTTTGAACTTCTCTCGAATTCTTTCTCTCAGAGCAACAAGTACTTTTAAGAGGACAAGCCTCAGGAAACTTATCTCAGAGCCATTACTGAGTATTTTAACAGCCCCGGGAACAAACATAAATTTCTTTTGATGATTAGTACTGGAAAGTTGCTCCTTCCATCACTACTTAAAGAGAGGGTAGCGGTGAAATTTTAATATGATTCTCATAGAGAGAATATTCCTAGTCCTTCCCCTTGAGGACCCACTGACCACTCTCAACTCTCATCACAAAGTTTCAGATGAGTAAGTATCTCATGGTAGTCACAGGAGGTAATGAATAATAAGAATCCATTTGTCTATCATGTAGGCCTTTATCAAACCTTTTCGTCCTCATGCATAATTAATCTTGTTTATCATAAGTTAATGTCGGGTCTGATTTTTTAAGTGTGTGTGTGTGTGTGTGTGTGTGTGTGTGTGTGTGTGTGTGTGTGTGTGTGTGTGTGTGTGTGTGTGTGCGCGCGCGTTCGTGCGTGTTTGTGGGTGCATGCATGTGTGTGTGTGTGTGTGTGTGTGTGTGTGTGTGTGTGTGTGTGTGTGTGTGTGTGTGTGTGTGTGTGTAAGACACTTGATTTTTTCAACTTGTTTCATGGCAAACGTTGTCAATGGCAGTCACAACCCCCATGACGTAGTTCGACGTTTTCCATAGAAACTGACTCATAAATGAAAAGAAAATTAAGTCATGAAATAAGCAGTCATTGTGTTCACCAACTGTAAAATGGCTGATGTTCTGCACTGCTAGCAGTAGAAGATCTGTGATTTACAGTGTGGGATGTCTGATGGATTGGGGTTTGGCGCTAGTATTGTGTTGGGAGGTGCAACAGGGGTTGGATCTGGATGTAAAAGGGACGAGTGTTGGGTTCAAAAAAGGGGTGTGAATGGTATTGGCATACTGTTGTTGGGACGTGAATGCACATCAATATACTCAGTAAACTGAAGACCTACTTCCTGACACTGTATCTCTGATGTCGCCATTTGGTAGATTTTGCAATGTAGGCAAGATAAAGAAAGTAGGTTGCAGGGTGGGAAAAGTACAGGGACGTTTGGATTAGCTCTGTTACTGACCTTCTACGTTTTTCTCCACACAAGTGTTGAGGCATTTTCAAAGGTCTCTCACAAAGTTAAACACCTGAAGAGCAGCTACTGTTCTCTCGGAAATCTTCTTTCACAACTGCCTCTTTCTTCTTTCTACAGTGATGGCAGGTTATAGATGGAAAGTCGCAGCTTGTGGTTACCACAGACGGATATCTGAAAAGGGACATGTATTATTGTGTACTGAGGTGTGTCTGTTTGTACACGTCTTTCTTTTTGCTTTAGATTTAACAAGAAAGGAGGGACAGTGTAAGAAATATTTTGACCACACTTGTTAGTAAAAATCTGATTTCAAGGAATGTGTAAGAGATGGAAGGTGGAGAGGGGAGGAACAGAGGGAGGCGTGGAAGAGCGATGTGGAAGAGGGGTTAGGAAGATAAAGATGTGGAAGAGTTAAGGGTGGAGAAGTGGGTCAGTTCTGGAAACCTTCAGATTCCTGTTTCACTCACGCACTCACACCTACGTCCAAGCCACGATGTTAAATGCACATACATGAACGCGTCCTTCCCCTTTTCTGTTCTGCTTTTCCCTTCCTGCTACTTTGTCTTTTCTTTGGCAGATAGAAGCTGGCGGCAGATGCTACATCTTCTACGATGCAGGACATGATCAGATCTCCCAAGAGGATGCTGTGGCACAATGCAAAAGACGTGAAGCTTCTCTGGTCAGTTTGGAAACTCCACAGGAGGTGGAGGCCTTCAGAGAAGTGATGAAATATAACCTGGATGGTACAGTCTGGACTGGTATGCCGGCACTTGAGTTCCACAGGGCAGAGACATCTCCCAATATCATGTAACCAGCTATCCTGTTCACCTTGGCTCTGGTTCCTCTCTTCTATGATTTCTTGTGTTAATGCTGACATGCCTTATTTCTGACGACTTGACTAAGTGTAAACTGTTATAAAAGCGAAGAAGAACAGTTAGATGGTTTGGATGATATAGGCTGCACTGCCCTGAGACGTATCCCTGTACAACATAACTCTCTCTCTCTCTCTCTCTCTCTCTCTCTCTCTCTCTCCTCTCTCTCTCTCAAGCAAGCAAGCAAGCAAGCAAGCAAGCACTCAAATTAGTCCTCCTAAAAAGCAGTAGTCTTCTGGACTCGGACTATAAAAAGATTCAAGTTCTCCCATTTAGTCTGAGATTAGAATACAACAAAGGGATCATAATGCACAAGATTGTGTCTGGGAAGGCACCCTCAGCATTAGTTCACAGATTCTCAATTAATTCCTCAAGGACTCTACCCAAACTTCATGTCCCTGTTCCTAGAATTGACTTATTCAAATCCAGTTTAACATATTCGGGTTCCTGTCAATGGAACTCGCTCCCTGAATCAACCAAACAACGCCAATGCATATCAACCTTCAAACACCATTACTTCAACCATCTTATGTGCCAGTACTTGCATACTCCGCCATAAATCCACCACCAACCACCACCACCCTCTTTGCCTTATGTATGTACCCGACTATTTAGAAAGTGTTTTTGTACTTGAAATGCACATGTATGTTATTTTGTTTAGTATGTCTTACGTGAGTACGTGTGTGTGTGTGTGTGTGTGTGTGTGTGTGTGTGTGTGTGTGTGTGTGTGTGTGTGTGTGTGTGTGTTTCCTACTACCTCCTGCCCTCTTGTCATTCTATCAATATGCTTATATTCTTATGTGACTCTCTCTCTCTCTCTCTCTCTCTCTCTCTCTCTCTCTCTCTCTCTCTCTCTTCACGGTTCTGCTGGAATGACTTGGTTTATTAACTATATGACATCTCCTCCTACCCGTGGCGACTGGGCTATCATTATGCATTTCCCCCCTCCATTTGTGCTTTTTTTATTTCTATATTTTTTTTATCTATTTTGTCTATCCCCCCCCCCCCCCCCCCCCCCCCGTGCTTCAAAATCGATTGTCTTATATCTGTTTGGAATTTTTTGATTGTCAGTTTGTTTCTAAACATGCTCTCTTATCGCACCCACTTTCGCCTCTTTCTCCCCCCCCCCCCCCACCCTCCTCTCTCTCTCTCTCTCTCTCTCTCTCTCTCTCTCTCTCTGCAGCCTTACTCTGCACTCCTTTCGCTCCTGCGTCTCTCTCTCTCTCTCTCTCTCTCTCTCTCTCTCTCTCTCTCTCTCTCTCTCGCTCTCTATTTTCTTTTCTTTCTTTTCTTTTTAATTTTAATCCCGTATTGTATTGTAGTTCTAGTCAATTTTTGCATGCTTCTTTCTCTCTCTCTCTCTCTCTCTCTCTCTCTCTCTCTCTCTCTCTCTCTCTCTATTTTCTTTTCTTTCTTTTCTTTTTAATTTTAATCCCGTATTGTATTGTAGTTCTAGTCAATTTTTGCATGCCTCTTTTGTTACCTCATCTTATTTTGCATTGTTGGCCCTACTCAGGGCGAGGACTGGATGTAAAAAAAGCACATCAGTGCTTATCTATTATCCTCGTAAATAAAGAATTTTGTCTTGTCTTGTCTCTCTCTCTCACACACCACACACACACACACACACACACACACACACACACACACACACACACACACACACACACACACACACACACACACACACACACACACACTCACTCACCCCACACACACACAAATCTTTTTTTGGACACATTTTCATAATTTGTATCAAAATTATTTTCATAATTTTGATACAAATTATGAAAATGTGTCCAAAAAGGATCCATCTTATATATTGAAAAATGTCATCACATTCATTAAAATACATACAAAAACTATTTGAAAATCTATACGGATGGTTCAGTGCTAGATAATCTAGATACAGGAGCAGCGTTTATAATACCTGATTTAAAATTGGAAAAGCTGTACCATCTTGATAGACATTTTTCAATATTCAGTGCTGAGCTTGTTGCCACTTTGATGTCTCTACACCACGTCTTGAGTTTTCCTATTAACCCTTGTCAAATTCTAGTATGCACAGATTCCAAATCGGCCCTTAGCGCTATTCAGTCTTCCAATCCAAAAGTACGTGTTCAGATGATAACAGAAATAAATCATGTCAAACATCTTCTGTCAGCTAAATGCATTACAGTTACATTTTGCTGGGTACCTTCTCATTGTGGAATTTCAGCAAATGAGAGGGTCGATCAGGCTGCAAGAAAGGCAGCCCGAAATGTCGAAGGATCAATACCACTTGACATTCCCTTAGATTTAAGTGAATGCTATTCTTTAATAAACGAAGCGTCCAGTAAAAATTTTTGAAATGTATTAGAGAACTCAGAAATTAACTATTACCACAACTGTATTAAACCCAATTCTGGAAAAAATCTATTGGCCTCCTCAAGACTCGACCTTGCCTCCATGCCTAGAGAAATACAAAGCTTAATGCACAGAATGCGTTTGAATTCATTTCGAACAAAATTCAGCAAAAATGTTACATGCATGTGTGGAGAAAGACTTGGAGTTGAACATCTATTAACTTACTGTCCAAGAGCAAAGGAGGTTATTAGCAAAACTGGTGACGATATTTCATCTGATGGATCCGGTTCCCTGTCTCTATCTAGAGTATTAAATGACTGGTTTTATCTTTACACAATTTGCAAAAGTTTGTCACATAGTTCAGTTAGTATTTATCTTTAAATTTGCTTAACATTTTTCTGAGTGGTTAACCGTTCGTGCTTCTATACATTAATTCACCTGCATCATACTACCTATCCAAATATGATTGACAGTGCTCAAGAACTGACTAAGTGGTCCACTGGACGCTCTCCTTATAGTTTTACATATTGTGCAATTGGACTTTTTTTTCACTTAAAATAATGTTTTCCCGAGGTGCGGGTGGGGGTGGGGTGGGGGTGGGTTGCTTATTTGTTATTGTGATTGACTCATACAGGCATGCACATGTTCACACTGAAACACACAGACACACACACACACACAGACACACACACACACACACACACACACACACACACACACACACACACACACACACACACACACACACACGACGCACGCACACACACACACACACACACACACACCCGCGCACGCACGCACGCACGCACGCACACGCACGCACGCACGCACCCACACACACACACACACACACACACACACACACACACACACACACACACACACACACAATTCAGATTCTCCACATGTAAGATTCATATTTTCCTGTTCCCGAATCATTTACCTTTATGTTACTTTTCTTTGTCTCCTTCTGCTCCTTGTTTCTTTCTTTCTTTCTATTTTGATACTGTTGCTTCATTTCTTTTCATTTGTCGTTCAATAATGCTGTTGCTGCTCTCTCTCTCTCTCTCTCTCTCTCTCTCTCTCTCTCTCTCTCTCTCTCTCTCTCTCTCTTCTTCTTCTTCTTCTTCTTCTTCTTCTTCTTCTTCTTCTTCTTCTTCTTCTTCTTCTTCTTCACCCTTAAGTTCTCGGAGTATTGTCTGGACACATTTCTGTTGAAAGGGATCGGGGATGTGGAGCAGATACGGAAGCAAAATGAGGAATAAACCTTATATACTAAATGAAGCAATGAAGGAATCTGCTTTACTGTTTTGAGACATGGTCTTTCTTTCTTTCTTTGTAATCTTCATTGGGTT
>CM065743.1:11511181-11513681 GCA_033310375.1 Conus canariensis
TGCTGCAAGGAACATTGGAAGGTGGCCGCAGACGCGGACGACCAGCAAAGAACTGGATGGATAACATCAAAGAGTGGACCCGAATGGACAGCCCCTCCCTGATCAGAGCGGCAGAAGACAGACCTGGCTGGCGCTCTCTGGCCCGCAAGACGTCCATCATGTCTCCCCCACGACCATCCGGTCAAGGGAGAGAGTGAGAGTGAGTGAGTGAGATAGACTGAAAAACACTTTGTGCCATATGTGCAACAGTTGACAAAATCATAACTGCTGACACTACATTATTGGAGAATATCTGACACACTTTCTTTGCTCTACTATTACTATTACGGGTACTCCTGCTGCTGTAGCTACTACCACTACTACTGCTACTACTACTACTGCTACTGGCACTACCCTGATCACACACACACACACACACACACACACACACACACACACACACACACACACACACACACACACACACACAGAGAAAGAGAGAGAGAGAGAGAGAGAGAGAGAGGCGAACGTGTTTTTGGTTCTGCTCTGTTTTAAATTGCAATTAATTGCTAATTAGCCGTGAATATTTCAAGATTTCATCAAGATTTTTTGTACACATCTTTGTGAAGAGAATGCCATCATCTCTGAATTTCAGAGCGATCTGTGGCTGTGGACATTTTCAATGGACTGATCAAATTTTCATGTACAAGCGTGCCAAGCGAGTGAGAGAGAGTGCTGTGAAGACAGTTGAACTTCGCAGCATGCGACTGTCGCGGGCGTTAGTGATACTTGTCGCCATTCCTCTGTATCAGGCTGGCGATGTGGAAATGAATCCTGGCCCTTGAAGTAAGAACAAAACTGTCAAACCAAACAAACCAATCTGGATATCTCCATCCGTCGCATATCAACGGATAGAACAACAGGGAAGAAGACTGGCGAGAAAGACTCCCCGCAAACGGAGCATACATTGACATCGTTGATGGAACTCCTTACCAGCATGAAACAAGATCTGGCAGGTGGAGTCAACTCCGTGAACGAACGACTGGACTCCCTCGGTGACTCCGTCGCTGGGATACGGGAAGAAGTCGGTCAGTTGTATGAGACAGTCAGTGCTGTCAAGAAAGAGAATGAAGTGTTGAAACGACAGAATCAAGAACTACTGGACAGGTTGGAAGAGACGGAGAAGACGGAGAAGAAACTGGACGACTTGCAAGGCAGATCCAAAAGAAACAATTTGATTTTCAATGGTTTGAAACGCACGGCTCAAAATGAATCATGGGACGATTGTGAGAAACTTGTGAAAGATGTGATTCATAACCACTTGAAAATTGAAGGGAACATGGGATTTGAACGTGTTCACCAGCTGAGAAGTGCCCTGATTCACCCATCATCGCATGTTTTTCAAAGTTAAAGGACAAGCAAGAGTTCTGAAGGAAAAGAAGACTTGAAAGAAAGTCAGACGGGAAAATCGATCTTCATCGGTGAAGATTTTTCAAAGAGAGTGCGAGATACCCGCCGTCTGCTCTTGCCTTTTCTGAAAAAGGCAAAGTCGGAAAAGAGACAGGCTGTCTTAAAGTTTGACTCACTGATGATTGGCAGCAAAACGTTTGACTACGACAGGGCCACCCAGGGACTGAAAGAATTACCACGAAGATGAAGATCAGGCCGGCCCACTCCCCAGGCAAGAAAGAGTTCCGAACGACCCCCTTCTTCTTTGGCCTTGTCAGCAACAAGTTTTGAGGATCCTGTTGTTCATTCAACGCATCCACATTCTCCGCATATATTCTGAGTTTCAGATAATGTCCTGGAACATTCAAGGTCTTTTTGGAAAACTAAGATGTCCATCTTTCCAATCCTTTTGTACTAAATTCAAAATTTTCGCACTCTGTGAAATGTGGTCTTGTAAAAAATGTTTCATTGAACTTGCATTCCCCAACTATACAATTTTTATCTGCCCCCGTAAGAAACGAATGAAAGGAGGTGTCGTTGTTTGTGTTCAAAAGGATATTTCGTGTCATGTGGAAAGGTTACTGGAAACGGCTGAGGACTATGCTATTCTGAAAGTAAGTCAGTCTCTTTTGCACTTGTCCATGGATATTCTTACATGTTTTGTTTATATTGCACCTGAACGTTCGGTTATATACAACGATGACAATTTTGAAGGTTTTGAAATTCTTGAAAGCTACATGACGCAAATAATGACTACTTATCCTGATTTACCATGGCTGTTATGTGGAGATTTTAATGCTCGCGCTTCTGGCCTTTCAGATGTGGATATTGATAACAGTAACCGACATATGCAAATGTTTGATGACTTAAATGAATTGATAAATGATCAGTTTCTAACCAGTCGCAAGTCTAAAGATACAGCAGTAAATAATTTCGGTAGAAAATTGACAGAATTATGCAGAGAATTTGAACTGATCATTGTAAATGGAAGATCCAACAGTGACGAAGAAGTGAGATCACATCTACAGGAAGCAGAGGTAAAAGTATTGTGGATTATTTCATTTGCTCGTTT
>CM065743.1:11521181-11531181 GCA_033310375.1 Conus canariensis
AAATGTATTCAGCATTTTAATCATTATTTCAAAGAAATGCAGACGTTCAGTGGACGTTCATGGGACCAGTTCTTGGTGTCTTCTGTTCAGTATGTAGATGAAGACTACAGATGTGATGGCAGAAAAGACTGTGTGACAAAGACGAGGAAGAGTGCTGGTTTGACTTCAGTTACTATGTGTATTATAATATAAGCCCTCCAGCTGTGATCCGCCTTAACATGCATGGGGATTTCACCATCAGTCCCCTACCAGTATACAAAAACACAGTGCCCAGACACTCATTCGCAGTGCCGCGATGTTGGCTATTGTCTCCCTGTCTACATCAAGTGTAATGACATGCTCGACTGTCCGGGTCGTGAGGATGAAATGGACTGTGAACATTACACTACATGCCCAGGGCTTTATCGATGTCGTGACAGAAATTAATCTGTATACACGTGAATAACTTGTGTGATGGTCAGCCACAGTGTCCACTGCATGATGTTGAACTGGCGTGTGACATTACCTGTCCTCAGCCTTGTGTCTGTTATGGTTTTGCCTTCACCTGTCACCACACCTTTCTAGCTAGTTCTTTCCTAAATCTACATTACCTGGAAGCTTCTGGTAGTGGAATACATATGACTGACATCACCCCTAACTTCATGCTCATCCACCTGGGCGTACAGGCGTGTGGATGGAGGAGGTTGACACAGGTCTTTCTATTCAATCTTCACAGTTTGGATCTTAGTAAAAACCTGCTTCATTCTGTCAATTTTAGCTATTTTACAGGCATGCCTCAACTTCGAAGACTAAATGTGGCAGGTGATCCTATGTCTGGTGGCATTCATCACACCCAAAAGCCATATTATACCCATCACTGATGATTTTACAATATTTCGCACACCCAAGCAAACTAACTGAATATGAGAATCTTGTCAACCCTTATGCCAAAATTACACATTCTAGATTTCTCATGGAGTAAAATAACGGCTATGTGAGACCAAGGGTCACTTCAGGATCTTCACACTTTCAAGTTAAAGGGTTGTTCAATAACTGGCTTTCATCAAGGTTTCATGAAACAAATGACAAGTCTTTTGTATATTTCTGCAGATGCCTTTAAAGTGTGTTGCTCTGTAGTTTTACTAGAAAATTTCAAAGGCAAGTGCTCAGCTCGATCTGACGAAATCGCCTCTTGTAATGATTTGTTAAGAACCATTGCTCACCGTTATGCTGTTATGGTATTTGTTCTGTTGGCTGTTTTGGGAAACACGAGTGAATTTATCTACCATATACATTTGTTGTCAAACAGCAATAAAACTGGTTTCATAACGTTAGTTCTTCATTCGTGTGTTTCTGACTTTTTAATGGGAGTGTATTTAGGCTTCATTGGTGTGGCAGACAACATTTATGCTGGCACTTATATTTGGAATGAAAACGCAAGGAAACAGAGTGTAACTTGTAGCATTGCAGGGTTCTTATCCTTGTTATCATCTGAAGTATCAGCATTCCTTAATTGTTTCATTACTTTGGGTCGTTTCCTAGTGCTCCATTTTCCTTTCAGCCTGATTCGTTTTGGAAGCAGATCTGCTAACGTAGCCTGTGTCATCATGTGAGTGCTGGGATTTGCTCTAGCAATGGTGCCTCTGCTTCCTGTAACTTCTCACTGGTAGTTTTTCCACCAAACTGGAATTTGTATTCTACTGCCTGTCGCCAGAGCTGACTTTCCTGGTCACTTTTACTCATTCAGTCTCATAATCGTCTGCAACCTAGTTCTCTTTCACATGGTTGGCGTGGGTCAGTTCCTTATTTACTGGTCAATAAGGAATACCTCCATACTTTATCAGTTGTCAAAGACCACAGAGACAGGTATTAAGTGTGTGCAATCCAAAGAAGAGGCCATCGCCAGGCGTCTCATATCCATTGCCATGTCTGACTTTCTGTGCTGGTTTCCTATCGGTCTGTGTGGGGTCTTGGCTGCTCCTGGTGTCGTCATTCCAGGGGAGGTCAGCGTGGGAATGGCTATTTTTGTGTTGCCACTCAATTCAGCCATCAACCCTTTCCTCTACGCTTTGAACTTACTTCTGGAAAAAATGGTGCAGAATACAAGAACTCCGTCTTCTGAAAATGTTGCGTTCTAAGCAGAAGATGTAAAACTTGATTTATTATTGAAACGAAACTAATTATACAAATTGACTGAAACCACGAGTCAGGACAGTGCACTCTGATCAAGGATTCAGTCAGATGGTCGCCACATGGTGTTCAAATGATAAATTCTTTTTCGGTATGAAACCAGATTCTGTCTATTTAAACAAGTTATCATCCTGATTTCGGTGTTCAAAAACATCCGAGCCGAAGTGGAGAATCCATCTTGCCAAACTCATACTGAGGCCCTCTACAGCATTGAAAGTAAGAGGCTGGCTGACTGTTCTGCCTCCCCCTCCCCCACCCACCCCTCCCCCCTCCCCTACACTCATAACTAAAGTGGTCCATTACCAACGGATAAAACGTTTTTTTTTTCTCCTAACACTTACAACTCGAAAGCTATTTCATAACTGTATGAAGCAACCAGGAAAACTGTTCTATGCAAATGTTCATTCTCTCTCCTATCCTCCACACGCTAGTTTTATATGCCATAACTTCTTGCTGCTAAAAGGATGATTGCTTCACGCCAGAGAGAGAGAGAAACAGACAGACAGCCAGCCATACAGACAGACAGACAAACAGACTGAATTTGTAAGGAACAAACTAACTGAAATTGGGTATGGCTGCATTTGCATTCAACATTTCTTTATGAATACGGAGGCACTTTATAGGAATATTCAAGAACCATTACAAGATACTCATTAACGATAAAGGTAGGATGCTTTACAAAAAGAATCATAAGTCGTTAAGTTACAGGCACTAAAAATTCCTTGCAAAAAAGAAACTTACGAAGGATCTCTTCCTGGTGATTACATTATCAAAGTTATTACATTTAGATGCAGTAACCATAACCCCACCCCCACCCCCAATTGATGGGAAGAAAATGAGGTTTTAAAAGGCGTAAACGGTTGCGCAAAGACTCCCTTGTAAACTTTCTTGGTGATGAAGATCATTTTAGGACTTTGTGCTCCAGGTATACCACAACACGAAAACAGTATTGACCTACTTAATATGGCTGTTGGAAGCCTTATTCGCCACTGTAAAGAAACTGAATATGAAATGAAGCAGGAAACAGTAAACAGTAAACAAAGTAGGGTAACTCTTGCTCCCATAAGAAAACCTAACACAGAGTAACTTTTATTCAAGACTGGCACAGGCTTTTAAACTTGAATAAAGTCAGACAAATGCAAAGACGAACAATCTAATAGTGGGGGAAAACAAGCGCAGGCCAACAACCCCTCTGTCATCACAGTAATGACTTGGCAAAGATTTGGACTTGAGGGGTAGGGGGGGAGGTGAAGATGAAGAAAATATATTACAAATAAGAAAACTTTTCACTAGCTGCATCGTAGTCCCTCTCGAAGGCAGATCTATTTGTATTGCCTGCTCCTAGGCCTTTCGTCCGCTGGATAGGACTCATCAGGGAGACACGGCTGGTTGTGTCTGTGCTCCTGGCGTCAAATAGAGACACACACCACAGTCCATAACACTGTGGTGTTCTCACCACCAAGGGTTCAAAAAAGAATCCAACAGCACTGTAAAGTTTTGTCAGGATGGGTAAAAACACAATTGAACCTTGCAAAATTTTTGGAAAATGGGAAAGAATGTTACATTTTATTTTCTTTTTTTTTCATTTTTTCTATTTTTAAGGAGCATCTGTGTGTGGGAGGGGGGGGTTTTGTTTGCGCGTGTGTGTGTGTGTGTGTGTGCGTGCGTGCGTGCGTGCGTGTGTGTGTGTGTGTGTGTGTGTGTGTGTGTGTGTGTGTGTGTGTGTGTGTGCGTGCGTGTGTGTGGGGGAGGGGGGCTGGATGGGTGGGTGGGTATGTGCCTGAATGGGTGTATGCACGTATGTTGATGTGCCTGTGTGTCTATCTCTGTGTGTGTGTGTGTGTGTGTGTGTGTGTGTGTGTGTGTGTGTGTGTGTGTGTGTGTGTGTGTGCATTTAATTTACATCAAAATGTGTCAGTTGTTGCCATACTTAGTCGATGTGTTTCATGTCCTGCTTACCCTCAGAGGGGCGAAAGGATTAAATTCAAGCTTGACCATGTGTGTGTGTGTGTGTGTGTGTGTGTGTGTGTGTGTGTGTGTGTGTGTGTGTGTGTGTGTGTGTGTGTCTGTGTGTGTCTGTGTGTGTCTGTGTGTGTGTGCGCGCGCGCGTGCGCATATCCGTGTTTGTGCAGTAGAGCCAACAGTGGTTTACATATGGTATGATGATGAATCATCTGCAGTTATGACTTCGTCGACTGTTACTAACAGGGCACAAAGCCCTTTATCCCTATACAACACGGTGAAAATCTTATAATACACTGCTGTTTTACCAACAGAACCTTCCACTCTATCCTTCATTAACTTTCTGTTGACGTCTGTTTCAGTTTCAGCTTCATTGTATCCTAACTGTTCACGCAGGGACCATTTAGGCCGTCTAATTAGACTTGCCTGATGGATTATGACGAGTTTCTCTTGTGCTATTCTCGTTGATTGTGCAGCATGCTTAATGCAGCGTCTAACGCTGTTAAACGAAAAACTGATACATGAAAACTATGCATGGTTTAGTCAGTTTACCTGCGTAGTCTATCCTACAAAAGTCTAACACAGAGCTAGAGGCCTGTGGATTAGATGCTGCTGAGACTTAGTAAGCATCATCATGAGATCGTCATCGCCATCACGATCACCATCATTATCATAATCATCATGATCATCATCATCATTACCATTTCCATCATCATCATCATCATCATCATCATCATCATCATCATCATCATCATCATCATTATCATCATCATTGTCATCATCATCACTACCATCACCATCATCATCAGCAGCAGCATTATCAGCAGCAGCAATATTACCATCACCATCATCATCATCTTCATCATCAACACCATTGTCATCATCAACATCATCACCATCATCATCATCATCATCATCATCACCATTATCATCATCGTCATCACCATCATCATCATCATCATCATCATCACCATCATTATCACCATCATCATCATTATCATCATCACCATCATCATCATCATCATCATCATCATCATCATCATCATCACCACCACCATCACCATCATCATCATCATCATCATCATCATCACCATCACCATTACCATCACATCACCATCATCATCATCATCATCATCATCATCATCACCATCATCATCACCAACAACGTCATCAGCATCAGCATCATCAGCATCATCATCATCATGAAACTGTTGATCATGACGTATCGTATTTCTGCATGTCAGTGGAGTCTCCAACCCTCCCGTCCCTGTTCCCTTCATTCGCCAATTTAATTGTGCGACCGTTCGAGCCCCGTTTCATTGGCAGTCCCTGTTTTGTTTTTTCCTGTCCACGTCTACGGTTATGGCGAGTTTGTCTCAGGGTATCCTTTTTTTTTCAACCATTCAAAGAGAACGATCCATCATGTCAAGGTATACCTCTGACCTTGTGCACTCTCTTACTCTGGTCCTGTCATTGAACTGTCATCGTTCTCAGCTTTTGGGGTTCAGTAAATGTGTCCATGTTGAATCAGATCACGTATCACAGAACATCATGGAAATGACTCAGCAGCAAGGCAGTGTGTCCTCTGGTTGGTTGCTTCTTGATGCTCTGATGTTGGGTTCTCCGTTTGAATCCATTTTCAAATCCTGGATAAGATTCCAGATCGGCACTGATGGTTCACTTACAGTATGTTTGTCTGTCACACATCAGGTGAATGACTGCAGCCATGTAAATAGGAGTTAAATGTGAACCGATGTTCTGCCACAAATGCAGTACAGGGCATCACCACACTGCCCAAGCCAACTAGTGGAGCTATATTTGCATTCCTTGTGCTTGTATTACTTTGTCAATCACATGTTCACATTGCTGGCAATAGTAAAAAAAAAACATAATGTGTTGCATTTCTTGGTTCTGAGAAAGCTTTTGACACTATTTCAAGAAAACTGCCATGGCCCACTTTGATTAGAAATGGAATTAAGGATAAAGTCTTAGATACAGAAGAGGTATGCACGAAATTGTGAAAGGTCGAGTCCGCTGTGGTACACAGCACACAGGCTACATCTTGCACTAATAGTGTGAAACAAGGTTATGTTTGTAGTCCTCTTCTGTTTTCCCTCTTTATAAACGAACACGTTTTCGAGATTATTGATAATTGTAGACATGGTGTTAGCCTGAATATTGATTTCATTGAACTGTTTATTCTTTTGTTTGCTGATGACATGATTTTATTGTCAGAAACCGTGGTTGGCTTACAAACCCAATTAAAAACTCTTCATAGAGCTGCGCGCCAGTTAAAGGTTAAGGTCAATCTACAAAAAATCTAGCACAGAAATCTTCAGGAAAAGTGTGTATCTAGCAAGTACTGAGAGATGGTTTTACAACAATATAAAGATGAACGTAGTAAATTCTTATAAATGTCAAAGGCATCCTGATTTTCACACGACTGAGTTTTAAGCATGCATGGAAAGATTTGGCAAGTAAAGGGAAACAAGCCGCCGTTGGCATTATTTCCAGGTTCTATCAACTAAATAATAACTCTTTGAAATTGCTTTTGAAGCATTTTTTATTCTCAGATTCAATCCATGCTTCCACATGGTCCTGCGATTTGGGGTGTGGAAGATGCTTCATCTGTTATTGAAGGCGTTCGTTTACTTGCATTAAAAATGTATCTAGGGTTTGGTATTAAAACACCAAACAACCTTGTCTGTGGTGAACTAAACTGATTCCCATTAATGATTAATTCCAGTGTTTCTTGCATTAGATACTGGGGTTGAAATTGACTCGAATAGAGGAACATAGATTACAATTCCAAAGCGTATAAAATGTCATTAAATTTGGCCAATAGGGGAAAATTCAATTGGACTTAAATAGGTCGTAATGTTTTGGATAGTTGTAGCTTCTCCTATATATGGGAATACCATGCCGTGGGTGCATGAATTCCTTTATAAAGATGTTTGACCAAAGACTGGTCGACTGGAGGTGGCAGAACTGGAACTAACATATGAATAACAGAGACAGATTTAGAAATTACAAGAAATTCAAAACATCACATAATCTGGAGCCATACTTACTATCATTCTTGGATAGATTTATCTGATACATTCTGACAAAATTTAGATTTGGAATGTCTGATTTTTCAATGCATAATTAAAGATGTAAAAGGAATGGTGAATGTAGAACAAAATGTCCGTTGTGCGCACCTGCCACCGATGATGAAATTAAGTTCTTTTTTCCTGCTTTTGATGATTTGAGACACAGTTTAGTCTATTCAAAACATTATAACGATCCTAGTTACTTTAAATTAACATTACTTTTAGCATCACAAAACGCACAGATCGTTAGCAACTTTGCTATGTATATTTATAAAGCCTTCATGAAAGGAGAAATAGTTATGTCTTGATTTACCAGTTTTACTTGTCGTTGTTGTTCTTGTTGTTGTTTTGTTTTACGTCTTTCCACGTTACGTGATATTAGACGAAAAAAAAAAAAACCCAACATAATCGAGGCTGGGAAAAAAGGTTAACACAAGGAGTCAAAAGAATTAACTTATCTACAACTATAACACAAAAATAGAATATCCACTTAATCAAAGATAAAAACAAACAAACAAACAAACAAACAAACAAAAAGAAAAATCAAACGTATAACTCTTCTGTTCTGTCTCACCACTGACTGTTATCGATTATAAGTATTTGCCAATTGGACTTTTAGCTAAGTGCAAAAAGAAAAGATATGTTTCACTTGCTAACAGGAAAACATTTTGAATAGGCTGTACAGACGTATTTGGAATGAATGTTTTCATTAAGTTACACACAAGAATGTGATCAATTGAAATGCTATGACCACATACACAATGTATATTTTTTACATACTTTGTTTTTAAACAATCCAATTTCCATCTACAGATCAAGGAACTTATCTGACGTCTACGATAAATGTTTTGATCGTACTTACTTAACTTTTCATGCATATTTTTCATTTCATCGTGTAAACCAAAACACCCAGTTTCTCTTTCTATCAAATGAAAATGAGAAAATTGTACTTTTTCTGCCAAAGTATAGCACTCTTGCACTGACATAGAGAAGTTAAAAAAATGCGAATCTGATGATCGTTTTGCTCCTTTCTTTGCTAGAACATCAACCTTTTCATTATAATATAATCCACAGTGGGAGGGCACCCAAAGAAATGTTATTTCGGTGTCTCTGACTGAGAGGAAATGTACTAAATTATTTATTTCAGTGATCATCTCAGGTCGAACTTTTAATTTAAAATTCTTCATTGCAGTAAGAACTGACTTGGAATCTACACATTAAACAACTTTAAATAAATTTTGAGGGTAATCAACAACAAACTTTAAAGCCATAATTATAGCAAATAACTCAGCCGTGAATATAGATTTGTTTTTTCCGAGATAATAAGACTTTTCTTTGTTAAGGCCTGGGATAATGTATGCTGCACCTGCATGTTCATTGATTAATGATCCATCAGTGTATATCTTCAAATGGTTGGAATAGTGATCATGTAAATGCATTTTGATATTGGATGACAATAAATTAGTATTTTCAGCCTTTGTTAAATCTGTATGCTCAATATCAAAATGTGCTCGTATTAGTTTCCAGGGAGGGACAGGAGACACAATAGATCTGTTTGCAATAGATGTTAGTTTGATATCTGAGGATTCTAAAATCGAGGAAGTATATGTTCTAAGAGTCGTTTGAGATGATATGTTTTTAGCTCTTTTGGGAAAATCAGTGTTCGATTTAATATTTATTTCAGGGCCTAAGTTATTGTCTATAGAAGAACTTCTTATAACAAATTTGGTGCATGCAAGATTCCTATATTCTTCCAGTGGTAATATCCCAGCAGCACTGTATGCTTTTGTACAAGAGGCATGGGCTGGTAGTCCCATGGCTAACTTATATGCTTTGGAATCAATACTTTGAAGTTTTTTCAGTAAGTATTTGGGTGCACTGAAGAACACCTCTTGTGCATACGTTAATTTTGATCTAACCAGTGCGGTAGAAAGGTGCAAAAGAGTAATTGTGTCCTGAGCCCAAACTTGTCGTTGGAAATCGATTTAGTGCATAATATAACATACGAACTGGTATAATGGTTTGTTTGTTTTTTCAGTTTTTCTGTTCGTTTGGTGAAACGCCTCTAGCTTGTCTCTTGAATTAGCTTTCAAGCCGATGAGGGATTAACAGTATCACCTGAATTTGTCTTATGTCTACCATCAATGTCACACCTCTTCAACAGAAGCTTTGTCTCACTGAATAAAGTTCCATTCTGTTTTCTCTCTCTCTCTCTCTCTCTCTCTCTCTCTCTCTCTCTCTCTCTCTCTCTCTCTCTCTCTCTCTCTCTGTTGAGTGGGGGAGGGGGGGGGCGGAGGGCGTGTGTGTGTGTGTGTGTGTGTGTGTGTGTGTGTGTGTGTGTGTGTGTGTGTGTGTGCGTGCGCGATCGTGTGTGTGTGTGTGTGTGTGTGTGTGTGTGTGTGTGTGTGTGTGTGTGTGTGCGTGCGCGCATGTGTGTGTGTGTGTGTGTGTGTGTGTGTGTGTGTGTGTGTGTGTGTGTGTGTGTGTGTGTGTGTGTAAGGCATGCACTGGCTTTCCTGGGAATCGTTGCATCTTTGAGCATCATTCAATTGTGTGGCGTGAGTGTTGTGTGTGTTCTGGCCTGTCTCGTAGTCGTAACTGCAGTGGATACGTCTGTACGTGTGTAGTCATTCCATTCTGAAGTGAGATTTAGTACGATGAAACGGTTATTTGGGGCTAGTTTTAATGTCTGTCTACAATGTAAAAAAAATTTTTTCGTATTATTTTCTGTGTATCTAATTTGTGTGGATGTATACTTAAAGTGTATCTTGCCACAT
>CM065743.1:11541181-11543681 GCA_033310375.1 Conus canariensis
ACATCCAAGTGTGCTATGTCACAAAGCTTCTACAATCCTTTACGCCTTTGTCATATACACACAGGTCTGTCATGTCACGCAGCAACTTTCCATAAAGGCTTTTTCCTATACACCGTGTTATGTCATACAGCATCAACAGTCCATAACGGCTTTATCCTATACACCGTGTTATGTCATACAGCATCAACAGTCCATAACGGCTTTTTCCTATACACCGTGTTATGTCATACAGCATCAACAGTCCCTAACGGCTTTATCCTATACAGTCAGGTATGTCGTGTCACATAACCTGAACAGTCCATGTTAGCTTCCTCTTATACACTCAGATGTGCCACGTCATATACATAGCACCAACTGTACATGAAGGTTTCCCTCTTATACACCTAGGTGTGTCATGACCCATAGTATCAACTGACCATTATGACTTCCTTCCTGTACACCCAGGTGTGTGTGTGTCACATCAGATACTACTTACCGTTCCTCCACTGTTCGTTATAGTCTTCTCCCATTTACCCAGATGTGTCGTGTCATATGGTATCTATAGTGTATCATAGCTCCCTCCTACACACACAGGTGTGTCGTGTCACATGGTATCTATAGTGTATCATGGCTCCCTCCTACACACACAGGTGTGTCGTGTCACATGGTATCTGTAGTGTATCATGGCTCCCTCCTATACACACAGGTGTGTCGTGTAAATATGGTATCTACAGTGTATCATGGCTCCCTCCTACACACACAGGTGTGTCGTGTCACGTAGTATCTATAGTGTATCATGGCTCCCTCCTACACACCCAGGTGTGACGTGTCACGTAGTATCTATAGTGTATCATGGCTCCCTCCTACACACCCAGGTGTGACGCGTCACATGGTATCTATAGTGTATCATGGCTCCCTCCTACACACCCAGGTGTGACGTGTCACATAGTATCTATAGTGTATCATGGCTCCCTCCTATACACACAGGTGTGACGTGTCACATAGTATCTATAGTGTATCATGGCTCCCTCCTATACACCCAGGTGTGTCGTGTCACATAGTATCTATAGTGTATCATGGCTCCCTTCTACACACACAGGTGTGTCGTGTCACGTAGTATCTATAGTGTATCATGGCTCCCTCCTACACACCCACGTGTGTCGTGTCACGTAGTATCTATAGTGTATCATGGCTCCCTCCTACACACACAGGTGTGACGTGTCACGTAGTATCTATAGTGTATCATGGCTCCCTCCTACACACCCAGGTGTGACGTGTCACATAGTATCTATAGTGTATCATGGCTCCCTTCTACACACACAGGTGTGTCGTGTCACGTAGTATCTATAGTGTATCATGGCTCCCTCCTACACACCCACGTGTGTCGTGTCACGTAGTATCTATAGTGTATCATGGCTCCCTCCTACACACCCAGGTGTGACGTGTCACGTAGTATCTATAGTGTATCATGGCTCCCTCCTACACACCCAGGTGTGACGTGTCACGTAGTATCTATAGTGTATCATGGCTCCCTCCTACACACCCAGGTGTGACGTGTCACGTAGTATCTATAGTGTATCATGGCTCCCTCCTACACACACAGGTGTGTCGTCACATAGTATCTATAGTGTATCATGGCTCCCTCCTACACACCCAGGTGTGTCGTGTCACGTAGTATCTATAGTGTGTCATGGCTCCCTTCTACACACCCAGGTGTGACGTGTCACATAGTATCTATAGTGTATCATGGCTCCCTCCTACACACACAGGTGTGTCGTGTCACATAGTATCTATAGTGTATCATGGCTCCCTCCTACACACCCAGGTGTGTCGTGTCACGTAGTATCTATAGTGTATCATGGCTCCCTTCTACACACACAGGTGTGTCGTGTCATATGGTATCTATAGTGTATCATGGCTCCCTCCTACACACCCAGGTGTGTCGTGTCACGTAGTATCCATAGTGTATCATGGCTCCCTCCTACACACACAGGTGTGTCGTGTCACGTAGTATCTATAGTGTATCATGGCTCCCTCCTACACACCCAAGTGTGTCACATCGTATACTACTAACCGTTCCCCCACTGTTCATCATAGTCTTCTCCTATACATCCAGGTGAGTCATGTCACGTAGCATTGACAGTCGTCTATAATGGCTTTATCCTATACACTGTGGTATGTCATGTCACATAACACCACTTGTACGTGAAGGCTTCCCTCCTATATATCCAGGTGTGTCATGTCACATACTAGTAACTGCCCCCCCCCCCTTCCCCCCATCCCCACTGTTCATCATAGACTTCTCCTATACACCCAGGTGTATAATATCACATAGCTTCAACTGTCCATTATGGCGTCCTCCTACACCTAGGTGTGTCATGTCACATACTATTAACTGCCCGCTCCCCCTTCCCCCACTCTTCATCATAGTCTTCCCTTATGCACCTAGGTGTGTCATGTCACTTAATATCAACCATGCATAAGGGTTTCCCTCCTATACACCCAGGTGTGCCTTATCACA
>CM065743.1:11548681-11551181 GCA_033310375.1 Conus canariensis
TGATCAGTGTGTTGGAGCAGGTTCAGGTATAATACAGAGAGATGGTCAATGTGTTGGAGCAGGTTAAGGTACAAGATGGTCAGTGTGTTGGAGCAGGTTCAGGTACAAGACAGAGAGATGGTCAGTGTGTTGGAGCAGGTTAAGGCCCAAGACAGAGAGATGGTCAATGTGTTGGAGCAGGTTAAGGTACAAGATGGTCAATGTGTTGGAGCAGGTTCAGGTACAAGACAGAGAGATGATCAATGTGTTGGAGCAAGTTAAGGTACAAGACAGAGAGATGGTCAGTGTGTTGGAGCAGGTTAAGGTAACAAGATGGTCAATGTGTTCGAGCAGGTTCAGGTACAAGACAGAGAGATGATCAGTGTGTTGGAGCAGGTTAAGGTACAATACAGAGAGATTGTCAATGTGTTGGAGCAGGTTAAGGTTCAAGATGGTCAGTGTGTTGGAGCAGGTTCAGGTACAAGACACAGAGACGGTCAGTGTGTTGGAGCAGGTTAAGGTATAAGACAGAGAGATGGTCAGTGTGTTGGAGCAGGTTAAGGCACAAGACAGAGAGATGGTCAATGTGTTGGAGCAGGTTAAGGTACAAGACAGAGAGATGGTCAATGTGTTGGAGCAGGTTAAGGTACAAGATGGTCAATGTGTTGCAGCAGGTTCAGGTACAAGACAGAGAGATGGTCAATGTGTTGAAGCAGGTTAAGGTACAAGACAGACAGATGGTCAGTGTGTTGGAGAAGGTTAAGGTACAAGACAGAGAGATGGTCAATACGTTGCAGAAGGTTAAGGTACAAGACAGAGAGATGGTCAGTGTGTTGGAGCAGGTTAAGGTACAAGATGGTCAATGTGCTGGAGCAGGTTAAGGTACAAGATGGTCAATGTGTTGGAGCAGGTTCAGGTACAAGATGGTCAGTGTGTTGGAGCAGGTTCAGGTACAAGATGGTCAGTGTGTTGGAGCAGGTTAAGGTACAAGACAGAGAGATGGTCAGTGTGTTGGAGCAGGTTAAGGTACAAGACAGAGGGATGGTCAGTGTGGTGGAGCACGTTCAGGTACAAGATGGTCAGTGTGTTGGAGCAGTTAAGGTACAAGACAGAGAGATGGTCAGTGTGTTGGAGCAGGTTAAGGTAAAAGACAGAGAGATGGTCAGTGTCTTGGAGCAGGTTAAGGTACAAGACAGGGATATGGTCAGTGTGTTGGAGCAGGTTAAGGTACAAGACAGAGAGATGGTCAGTGTGTTGGAGCAGGTTCAGGTACAAGACAGAGAGATGGTCAGTGTGTTGGAGAAGGTTAAGGTACAAGACAGAGAGATGGTCAGTGTGTTGGAGAAGGTTAAGGTACAAGACAGAGAGATGGTCAGTGTGTTGGAGCAGGTTAAGGTACAAGACAGATAGATGGTCAATGTGTTGGAGCAGGTTAAGGTACGAGACAGAGAGATGGTCAATGTGTTGGAGCAGGTTAAAGTGCAAGATGGTCAATGGGTTGGAGCAGGTTCAGGTACAAGACAGAGAGATGGTCAATGTGTTGAAGCAGGTTAAGGTACAAGAGAGAGATATGGTCAGTGTGTTGGAGCAGGGTAAGGTACAAGACAGAGAGATGGTCAATGCGTTGGAGAAGGTTAAGGTACAAGACAGATAGATGGTCAATGTGTTGGAGCAGGTTAATGTACAAGATGGTCAATGTGTTGGAGCAGGTTAAGGTACAAGATGGTCAATGTGTTGGAGCAGGTTCAGGTACAAGACAGATAGATAGTCAATGTGTTGGAGCAGGTTAAGATACACAAGACAGAGAGATGGTCAGTGTGTTGGAGCAGGTTAAGGTACAAGATGGTCAATGTGTTGGAGCAGGTTAAGGTACAAGACAGAGAGATGGTCAATGTGTTGGAGCAGGTTAAGGTACAAGACAGAGAGATGGTCAATGCGTTGGAGCAAGTTAAGGTACAAGACAGAGAGATGGTCGATGTGTTGGAGCAGGTTAAGGTAGAAGATGGTCAGTGTGTTGGAGCAGGTTCAGGTACAAGACAGAGAGATGGTCAGTGTGTTGGAGCAGTTAAGGTACAAGACAGAGAGATGGTCAGTGTGTTGGAGCAGGTTAAGGTACAAGACAGAGAGATGGTCAGTGTGTTGGAGCAGGTTAAGGTACAAGACAGAGAGATGGTCAGTGTGTTGGAGCAGGTTAAGGTACAAGACAGATAGGCGGTCAATGTGTTGGAGCAGGTTAAGGTACAAGACAGATAGATGGTCAATGTGTTGGAGCAGGTTAAGGTACGAGACAGAGAGATGGTCAATGTGTTGGAGCAGGTTAAGGTACAAGATGGTCAATGGGTTGGAGCAGGTTCAGGTACAAGACAGAGAGATTGTCAATGTGTTGAAGCAGGTTAAGGTACAAGAGAGAGATATGGTCAGTGTGTTGGACCAGGTTAAGGTACAAGACAGAGAGATGGTCAATGCGTTGGAGAAGGTTAAGGTACAAGACAGATAGATGGTCAATGTGTTGGAGCAGGTT
>CM065743.1:11553681-11556181 GCA_033310375.1 Conus canariensis
CGTGCGTGCGTGCGTGCGTGTGTGCGTGCGTGCGTGTGTGGGTGTGTGTGCACCATTACTTGTTCCAATTTTCTGTAAATTGATCAACAGAGTTCTCCGTTCTGGGAATGTTCCATATGACTGGACTGTTGGCCTGATTAAACCACTGTACAAAGGGAAAGGTAGTAAACATGACTGCGACAATTCTAGAGGTATAACTTTGCTGAGTCGTGTTGGTAAATTATTTACAACAGTCTTGAATGACCGATTGTCATCCTTTCTTCAACAGAATAAGATTTTATTGGAAAATCAATCTGGTTTCCGAAAACATCATTCTACTATGGACCACGTGTTTATACTGAAATTGTCAGGCTCACTAAGGCCTGAACTGCCCTACAGAGCGATAGACAGCCTCAAAGACCTAGCTAAACTACTTTCCCCTACACACAATGACTCGGTATTATACCGAGTCAAGTTCGTACGCATTTATTCTTCATCTATCCGAGGACATAGGAGTATGTTTTACACTTAACTGCACACTCTCCAGACAGACAGGCACGACAATTGCACACACCATCAAGCACTCATTGGTTCAATCCATAGGCGCACTTAACACATCCAATCTTGGAAAAGCTAATGTCCAACCGTATATTCTTCTTGGCTGCAATGTCGCACGACACGCAACAATGCACTCCCGGCTAATATCACTATGGACCTTAGCCTACGATTACCATTAATCACACTATACGCGGCAAGATTCACATAATTGCTGTAAATCAGTCGCATCTTAAACTTTGCCATCTTCCACTAAAAATCGGCAGCAACCAACCACAGTGTGGAACAAACCTCTGTCCCCTCCCTGCTACACACGTTCTAGCAATCACAATTGCATACAAACAGGAACAATTCACGGGCGAACACTTTTAACCAGTCAGATTCGAGTTCTGCTATCCAAGCTGGACACAAAAATTGAACTCAGTTCCGACGACGTACCAATGTAGTCCAGAGGCACTAGCAGGAAACAGCACACGAAGAGCAGACAGACAAACGTGTATTCTCCTTAGAACAACAGAATGCAATGACGACTCCTCTTGCACACGACTCCAGAAAGCACTCCAGGTAAGTCCCGACGACGTACCAATGTTGTCCAGAGGCACTAGCATGCAAACAGTCCACGAAGAGCAGACAGACAAACTAGAACAAAACACAGTTCTCCTCTGTACCACCCACTGCCATTGAAGAACCACGCAGATCTACATAGAGCACTGGCCACTTCTACAGCAATGCAGTTTAGCAACTAGGCTATAGACATACCATTAGACTAGAAGCCCAAAAGTAAAACCACCAGACTTAGGAAGTTACACAGACTAAGGTGGTTACATCTGTGGTAAAACTCCCGTTGTCATGACTACACAAATCAAAGAAATGCATCATACCAAAACAAAACACGTCACGCCTATGACGTAAACGGCTACTTTTCTCAAAACAACGTAAGAACTATGCACACACTCCGTATACCTGCGCATCTAACATAGTCTCGCTGATTCGCAGCAGCGCTCACTCGTGTGAATTTTACCGGGTGCAACACAGTTTATTTAAATAAAATGATTTCATTATTCTCCCACCATTCAAGCCGCCGGGTACTGCAGGCAACAACAGTACGCTGTCCGAAAGGAGATCTACGAAGAACATAGAAATACAAACACATGTATGACTCTTGCTTTGCACGCACAACAGAAACATCTCTCACTGCACGTGCCGAATGAAAATACCCCTTCTGCTACCACGAAGTTTGTTCTCACGGTCGCACGGACAAACACTCCCACACAGACCCGCACACGTGACTCGATGCTTAACAGAATAGTATAGGCACGCGGAACAAGTATACGGTGTGCCTGACATAAGATTTTATTGGAAAACCAATCTGGTTTCCGAAAACATCATTCTACTATGGACCACGTGTTTATACTTGAATGTTTAATAGATGTTTTTCGAAGTCAGAAGAAAAAGTTGTACTGTGCATTCATTGACTATATAAAAAAAAATTTTTAAAAAGTTTTTTTTTTATTCTGTGTGGAGGCATGCATTATGGTCTAAACTCATAAAGGAAAAAATCAATGGCAAAATCCTACAAGTCATAATGAATATGTACAGTAATTTGAAGTCTTCCGTATTTATGAATGGCAATTTGTCAGACTTTTTTGGGAGCCATAAAGGTGTTCGTCAAGGTGAGAATCTTTCTCCTGTACTATTTGCTTTGTATTTGAATGATCTTGAAGGCTGTCTGAAAGACAATGGGTGTTCACCATTAGAAATTAGACTTTCTTTGGATATTGATATAACGAATTATTTCAAACTTTTTGTCTTGTTATACGCAGATGACACAATTATATTTTCAGAGACAAAAGTGGGATTACAAAAAGCACTAGATTCCTTACTATTACATTGTAAAAATCGGAAGCTAACAGTTAATGCTGCTAAAACTGAAATAATGAATTTAACAGTGCAAGGCTGAATAAAC
>CM065743.1:11563681-11571181 GCA_033310375.1 Conus canariensis
AGGCAGTGTGTGTTTCAGTGCCGGACGCGTCGTGAAAATGTGTTTATTTTGAAAAGGATATATAGCGATGGCACTCGTGACTTCAGCATCAGTAAACATTTCATACTATGGGTCTCATTACTTCTGCTTTATGGATTCCAATCGCGAAGCTGTGTCTATAAAATGGCCAGCTGTATCTGATTCAGTCGATTTTTTCAGATCTTCATTTCCGTTCGCACCCGTCCCCTCCCAAACTGCCCCCCTCGCCCCCCCCCCCCCCCCCCCCCCCCCCCCCATCCCTTTCATCCTGCCTATTTTTTCTTTCCAACTGTCAATGGGCTGGACGCTTACAACAATAAATATTTGAGTCTTCGAGTCTCTCTCTCTCTCTCTCTCTCTCTCTCTCTCTCTCTCTTACAACACAATAAATATTTGAGTCTTCGAGTCTTTGACTCTCTCTCTCTCTCTCTCTCTCTCTCTCTCTCTCTCTTACAACACAATAAATATTTGAGTCTTCGAGTCATTGACTCTCTCTCTCTCTCTCTCTCTCTCTCTCTCTCTCTCTCTCTCTCTCTCTCTCTCTCTCTCATGTGCATGCTTACTTGGCGTGTTTGGCTTGAAGAAAAACCTCGTACTCTATCCAAATACGCTATCTTCTGTTTGAATTTTTTTCTCTGCTCACACATGTAACCAAGCGAGTCTATGTGGTCACAGTTTTGGTTTTGTGTGTGTGTGTGTGTGTGTGTGTGTGTGTGTGTGTGTGTGTGTGTGTGTGTGTGTGTGTGTGTATCTGCGCGCCCGCGCATGCACATGCGTTTGTGCGTGCGTTATACGTACGTTCATGGTAATTTTTTTTTAATTGACGTTTTTTTTTTTATAAAGAAGTGTAAGCTTTGGCATAATGAAACGTGGCAGAATAATCAATATTGTTCAGACCTCTCCAGCCACTCCATGGTTAAAGATGTCACTGAAAAGTAATGGCTAGAAATATGAGATTAACACTTTTCACAATAGTTTCAAGATGAATTTTGTTTGAAATTCTGGTCGCCTTGAGACCTCCCCAACCATTCCATGGTTAAAGATGTCACTACACAGCAATGGCTATTAGAGGAATATTATTTGAGAGTTCTCATAATGTGTTATTTGCCATGTGACGTCTTATTCATTTCTTGACGTCATTGAATATTTGACAAAATTCATGGCGTCTTTAGTGTCCAGTTCTGCAATAATTTCCTTGCTAAGCCAATTACCAAGATCGTTGGCAGACATGTTGACCACTTGTGTTTTCATTGCTTGAGTTAAATAAAACAGTTGCTCGGCAAAGAGTGTCCCACTTATTTAGCTATAAATATAAGATTAACAATTTAAACAACAGTTTCACGATAACAAATTTTCTTTGAAGTTTTGGGTCACTTACAACAGCAGCTTCACTCACTGATAAAAGACATGTATTAACACTTTCAGCTCCGACATAGTCGCTGACTGTGTAACACACTGTTGCTTAAAGCCCAAGTGTGTTACATAAAGCCCAGCCGACTGCAAAGGGCCGTATCAGGGCTATCACCCTGTCAAAGTCAAGCTCAAGTCAGATTAACACACGCACACACACACACACACACACACACACACACACACACACACACACACACACACATACACACACACACACACACACGTCTCTGGAAACACATCTAAAAACACGCTAGAATTTCATTCAAGTCTTTCTTTAGGAAAAAAAAAAAAAAAAAAAAAACTTAGATCAGAATGGAAAATGCTGATCTCTTTCAAAAGTTCAAGCCACATACATCTGTCCACCGACAGTCCGACAGAGCCACATCGAGGTCATAGATGTGGAGAGGTAACTGAAAATGAGGTCACCATGAGAGCAGGGCGTGAAGGGCCACAGAATATCAGACCTTTTCTTATGCTGATCGATGAGGATGAGGAACATGAAGATGATGCTAGGGATTTCCATTTAGGTCTGAGACTGCATGACAAGGCTGCGCTTTTCCTAAGTTAGCCCGTCATCAGCCAGGCCGAAGAGATACAGACACCTGCAGTGTTCGTCAGGAAATTGGAGCAACACTCTCAAAGGCGCATCTATGTAAGTGGATGAAACGCTACTCCATGGCCCAGTCTTCCCATTTGTGCCCATAGCAAAGTCAGCAATGGTGGGGTCTGAAAAATTATAATAAAAGGCTCTGGTGGGTATCGAACCCCGACCTCCCAACCTACAGTCTATAATGTTTACCACAACGGCAAGTAGATCCAATTATTTTGTCAAAAATTGCAGGAACTCGAAATTCGTTCGTCAGAACTGCCCCCAAAGTAACAGTATTGTGAAAGCCAGATTCAAGGGCATTTGAGACTAGAAACAGTTGATGAGACAGAGAAAGTGATCTCTTGAGCTTTATTGAAAGATCATATGATGAGATCTTTTCGCCAGTTTTCCTTGTATGGAAAACAAATAATACACAAAGAATAATTTTCAACCTCTAGGACTCCTTTAGGTATCAAGAAGGAGGAAGAAGAGGAAGAGAAGAAGGAGGCAAGATTCTACCTAGACACATGATCAGACCTAATTGCCAGACACATGATCAGACCTAATTGCGAAAATGGGAAAAGTTTAGTGCTGAGAAGTAGTTGCATCCTCTTCACTCCATGTAACACTGGTTCATCGGTTTTGAATACAACTGTTCCAACAATGTTTAGGATGATAGTGCTGCAAACACAGCTCTTCTTCAATGAACAAGGTTGTACAGTTCAGACTGTGAGCATATCCAAGCCCAGAAAAAGTCCTAGATCACTGGTGTTCCACTAGTCTGTGGGTGAAAATTTGTCATGTTGTAAAACGTTTAGAGCCATACATTGCCAGGTCAGTGGCCATCTAAGGGTGAGAAAAGTTGTGTTGTACAACGATTGAAGGCTTACAGAGCCAAACGTATGGCTACTAAGGAGAATCATGGTAAATCACTGCAACGCTGGACAACCTGAAACAGTTTTTAAGCGCACTGTCAGTTTAGAGATGAAAGGAGGTTTCGAGAGAGGCTGGGATCCATGGCTTTGATCCCTGCCATTCTGTGGACAGAGTGTATTTCTACTACGGCATAGTGTGGCATGACAATGGATGCCATTTTAAAGAAACCGGGTTGGTGAAAGGTGGGAACCTTCAGAAAATATTGCTGTCTCAGGTACCACAGGATAAAACCAAAAGTGAACTGAACAGTGAAAAATATTGTTACCAATTATTTTGTCCTCAATGCGGTAATGGTTGCTGAATTGTGTGTCCAATTTGTGGTGTGTATCAACTGGTGTACAACGTCAGCTGACTCGAGCTGAAGCAGAACAATCCTGAACACTGCAATAACACAAGTGGCAGTTCAGTTCAAGACAGTCATCTGAATGCTGAATGAAACTGGTAATTGCCTAATCTTATATTTGTATCACTATATAATTATAAGAAACGGCATATACATTCGTGGAATCATAGTTGGGAACTGATATACAGTAAACGCCCAGTGTGGTTACCTACCAAAACAAATGCATTCTGATATTTCTTGTATCCCAGATCTCGACATACAATGTGAAACGGGGAAAAAAGGGACTCTGAATCGACTTGCCAGTCAAAGTTTGAGAGTTAATTCCTTCCAGGTGGTTTTTGAAGACGACGAGATGTGTAAACTCATTTAAAGACTAAAACAGCCCAGATCACGGGATTGTCAGAACAGAGGATGAGGTCTCACAGGACAGTCAAACTGGATCCGAGTACAGTTTACTTCACATTCATGGTCGTAGGTAGTTTCTTAACAACCGTTCAGCAAATCATGTTCAGACTGACCCAGTCTCTGAAGCGTGAAGCATACGGACATGGTCACCTCTATGTACACCTTGGTCTCTACGAGCCACTTTCAAGGAACTGCACTCGAATTTCGACCGGTAGGTGTCGTTTCAGAGTTCCTTTAAAGTATATACGAAAATGTTCATTTTCCACCTGTTCTTTGTATAAAAAGGGGTGGTTTGCATAGAGACAGCAGGAGAACAATGTTTATTCTGTTTTCCAATCGTCAGTTGTTTCTGTGTTTTCTGTTTGGACTGACTGTGACTAACAGACCGCGGAAGGGGAGGCAGCAAACAGCGTGATATATAATTAAACGAAACGTCAACGAGAGTCAAATACATCAATGACTCGTGAAACACAAAAGGCCTCATACGCTGAGGAAATACTTGGCATTTAATCTGCAATACAGCAGACGCATTACAACAGATGCTCTTTACACAAACTTAAAATGTTCCCTATTTGTCACATGCTTGCTGGGGTGAGAAGGGATTGGTGAGGAAATTTGGGTAACAAACATTATCTAAGGTCAAGACTATGGGTCCAAACTCGATCGAGAGTTCTGCTACAAATTCACCATATCCAAATCATGAGACCCATGCTTCACGGGACCCAATGCAGTTGTGAAGAAGCTGTCCTGAACTACAATTCACAGAATAATCCGTAGCTCTGACACCACAGCACTACAGGTGCCCCTGCAAAACGATCTGGAACACACTACGGGTACAAAGAATATCTCTTCCCAGTCCGAACGAACAAGGGAAAATCATCGTCCTTCTTGCAAAAGCGGTTAATGCACTTCCGTCTCACAGAGCCTCTGAAATGTCGGTTCATGGCTCCGTAGATCAAGGAGTTGCAGACAGAGAAGATGAGGAAGAAAGGGTGGGCCCAAAAGGCACAGCTACATAACCTTTCTGGCGTGTAGTGGGCAGCACAGATCGTCAGACAGGTGAGAGGCACGAAAAAGATGCTGATAAAGAACACGCACAGGGCGAACCCCACGATGAGGACGACCACACGATCGCAGTTGCAAGTTAAACACAAAGTCAAGAGGCTGGTGTCGTTTCTTTTCTGCTGTTCTCTCTGCACTTTTCTCGATGAAGTGGACGCATCCTTATCCAGAGAACCCTTATTTGACGACGAATCCTTATCCGGAGAAGCCCTGTCTGACGACACATCCTTATCCGGAGAAGCCCTCTCTGACGACACATCCTTATCCGGAGTCGCCCTCTTTGATGACACATCCTTATCCGGAGAAACCTTCTTTGACGACACATCCTTATCCGGAGAAACCTTCTTTGACGACACATCCTTATCCGGAGAAACCTTCTTTGACGACACATCCTTATCCAGAGAACCCTCGGCTCAGCGGTCTGGGTGGATAAGCCTCTGTCGTCGTGCGAGGCTGATGGCGAGGTTGCTGCTGAGGCTGGAGTGTTGGAGGACGGTGTTGGAGGTGCAGAGGGTGCAGAGGAAGGTGGGTGGGCTTCTTTATCCACGGCACTTGCTGATGCTTTTAGGCCAGTCGTCGGTTTATCCACGGAAGAAGGGCTCTTCTGTTCTCCTTTGACTGACTTTGACGCCGGTTGTTCAGAAGAGGAGCTTGGCAAAGGGGCTGCAGTGTTCACCAGAGCGTTAGCAGAGATGTTGGCTTTGCCTGCAGCTTTTTCAACAGACTTTACTATCACTTCCTTCAGAGAAGCCACCTGGACACTCTCCTCATCAGACTCAGTTTCTTCCTCTTCTGACTCCTCCTCCTCTTCGTCCTCCTCTTCTTCCTCCTCTTCTTCCTCTTCTTCTTCCTCTTCCTCTTCTTCTTCTTCCTCCTCCTCCTCCTCTTCGTCCTCCTCATCTTCCTCCTCTTCTTCGTCGTCGTCCTCCTCCTCCTCCTCCTCTTCTTCATGTTTTTGTAATTTTAAGCCCTTTTTAACTGCAGCCGTCTTCGGTGCAGAAGTGGTCAGCGAGGAAGTGGGGGATGACGGTAAAGGGATGGTAGGCACAGCAGCAACGTTGCATGGCAACTTGCTCTCAATGCCCTCCGGGCCTGACGACATACTCGCAGGCGATAGGTTAGACTGTTTAGTCGACATGTCCTTGAAATCTGTGAGAAGCCGTTTCTTGCTCTTCCGCTGGAAGCGTGTCACTTTTTGCGTAAGCTTGACATACACGAAGACGACCAGAAAGAAGACCACGAAATATATCACTGCCCACATGAAGATACGCGTCCTGGAGTAACTGTTGTTTCTGTTTAAATGGCAACCAAGCAAGAATGGTTCGAATTTGATTTCCGTGCCGGCAAACGATCCGAAGCCCATTATCCACGTCACTACACAGCCCAGTGTGACGAGTCTTTTGGAGAACAGGCGGTTGTAGAGAGCCTGTGAGTGACAGACGTGGACGTAACGATCCAAAGCGATGAGGAGGACGTTGAGGAGAGATGTAAAGATGAGACAATAGGAAAAATAGCCTAACCAGTAGCATACGTTGTCGCTGAAGATGTTGCCATTCACCTGAAAGGACAGTGAAAAGAAATGAACAATGCCATTGTTATCATCATCATCATCATCATCATCGTCGTCGTCGTCGTCGTCGTCATCATATCATCGACAACATCATCATCGTCATCATCATCATCATCGTCATCATCATCATCATCGTCAACGACATCATCATTGTCGTCATCATCATCATCAACGTTTTTATCACCATCATAATGATCTTCATCCATCTCATTCGTTTCGTTTGGAAGCCCTGCTCGTTTTATCATCATCCTTAACGGGCAACCATGATCATGTGAAAGAGATTAACATTTTTCATCTGATCTGAGATTTCATGGAAAAAAGATTTTTAACCAAGATTCCGGTGTATTTTAAAGGGTTGTGTGATTTTTTTTTTTAATGACTTGTGAGTTGGCTTGCATGCGGTGACGGCCCTGATACGGCCCTTTGCGGTCGGCTGGGCTATAAGCAACATTACGTGCTTGCTTACTGTTGCACACAAACCATTCCCGGGATACCATCACCGTCATCAACATTCTCAGTTATCAAAATTTTCCTCCCATCGTTGCCGCTGTCGTCTTCATCGTGGTAAACATCTCTATCATAGTCGATGTGAAGAATCTGGACACTGGCAGAGTTAAAAACAACGCTTAGGTTTGAGCCTCACATTCACCCAAGGCGTTGAAGCTATTCTCATTATTATCCAACAAACCATCCAACGATGAATTCCACATTTCTAGATGCAGGAAAACGAATCTCAAAGATCAAACACTAACCAGTCTGCTCCTCAAACATCTAAGATCAACCAAAAGCTCGCAAGGGTCCTTGAGAAAGCGACGAGACACTGTCATCAACCAGGTGTCAAAAGTAACAGACCACGGGTCTGAGAGAAAGTCATGTGCATCTGTACAGCACGCCGTTATGCAGTTTAATTTAAGTCCTTCTAAAATTCAAATCTGCTACTCTTTCAGTTATATTTCACATTTCATATTCACCGATAATGGAACTGATGATGAGATAGTATCACTTACATTACAGGTACCCAGTTTTGCGCTTTTCTCGTTTAATTTTGTAAATGTTTTATTTTTTCTAAACTGTTTTTCAGGGGGAAAAAATACAGTCAGAAAAGTACCCCTATGCTGATAACAGTAGTTACGATAATGCGCCTCTAAGCACGGGGGAGCTGAA
>CM065743.1:11576181-11581181 GCA_033310375.1 Conus canariensis
AAGGCTCCCACGAGAGCCCCCTTCTTTTCTCTAGGAAGGACGAGGCGCCAAAAGAATGAAGTCGTCGGGACAACGTTCTACCAGTAGCGAAAGGCAACGTCCAAATTGAAGATTCACGGCGTGTTACTTTACATACCTCTATACCTATGTTTGTAGGGTTTCGAACAGGCACGTCCAGTTGAACATCCTCCCAAAGAGTCTGAAAGAAGAACGCTGGGTGGTTTGGGATCAGTTTCTGGCCAGATCTCAGCCGAAGGCGCATGCTTTCTGCTGGTAAAGGGCGACAACCTTCTTGAAGACCTTCCACCGAGTATCTTCCCTTGAAGAGGACATGAAGAATGACGTTAAGGGTTATACAGGTTAGTGTCTCGTCATGATCTGAAGCTTGCTTCGGTGTATGGGCAGAGACTTCTTCATGAACGTCATTCATGAAGGAATCAATCCTGTCAGGAATCGTGAGAGCAAAAATAGGATTACTGAGCCACCACCACACACGAAGCAACCAACAAATTGCAGATCTGATAAAGAAAAAAAAGAAAAAAAAGACACAAACGCGTTTCGACTTATCGGCCTTCTTCAGGCAGGGACAAACAATATTCAACACAAGGAAAACAAAGGACCAACAAACAGGTCACCTATCTCTTCAATCTGGCTGCAAAAATGTGGCGTCGGTGAAAAGCTAAAATGATGGAATGGAATGAAAGAGAAGAGGAAAGAGGCTGAAGGGGAGACGATTCAAGTTAAAATAGCAGCAGCAGCAGCAGCATCAACATCATCATCATCATCATCATCATCATCACCGTTAGTAGTAGTAGGAGGAGGAGGAGGAGGAGGAGGAGATCATTATCGCTGTATTATTATTACTGTTATTATTATTATTATCATTGTCACTATCATTATTATCATCATTACCTTTATTGTCATTTTCATCATCATTATTATCATTATTATAATCATTATTATTGTTATTATCATCATCATAGTTCTCATTATCATCATCATCATCATCATCTTCATCATCATCATTGCTGTTATTGTTGTTGATGTTAGCATCACCATCATCATCATCATCATTATAATCATTATTATTGTTATTATTATCATCATCATCATTATTATTGTTATTGTTATTATTTTTGTTCATGAGAAACAGACCTACAGCCTGCCTCCTCTTTCATCCCCCTACCCCCTCCCCACCAACCCACCCACCCACACACACACACACACTTCCCATCGCTCCTCACAGTTGATCATGACCAAATCCCATGATTACTTTCGAGCGCGGCAAAAACCTCAAAAGGCTTGATTGTACTCCAAAGGGAACAATCTTACCACACCTAAGTTACCCAGTCCCTTTTCCTACCCAGAACCTCGCTGAACACCATTCTACACGGCTCCAGAGGCTCGTTCAAAATCATACGTACATTTTCCTGCTAGAGCCGCAACATTGTATGTGCTATTCACTGTGAGCTGTGCAGGAAATTCTATGTAGGTGAGAAGACATTGCGCACAATTTATTCCCGCATTTCTGAACATCTGCGCGACATCCACGAACACTGATCCAGACCAATCGCTCTGCACTTTCACAGCTGTCTTCCACCTCTTCCCCCTCCTCTTTAGCTCCATTCCGTAGCGTAAGGCGGTTTTTTGGGTTTTTTTTTTTTTTTTTTTTTTTTTTGGGGGGGGGGGGGGGGGGTTGTTTGTTTGTTTGTTTTTTTGTTGTTTTTTTCCCCCACCCAAGCTATATTCGACGCCCAGAGCAGAGAAATAAGTGACCGTTTGTTCAGCCTTTGTTTCTATTGTTTTGAACGTTGTTTGTTCTGCTTGAAGAAGACCAGTAACTCGAAACGCGTTGTGCGATTTGTTTTTGATATTTAGCGATTTGTTTGTTCTTTCGTCTGGCAAGTTCAGTGATCCTATTTTTGCTCTTGTCTTCATTTCTACATGCAGTGACACCACTTCGAAACCAACTTTCAAGAATCGTTAGTCTGCAAGATCATAACCATGATGTGTAGCCATTAAACCCCTCTTCCTATCTGGACTTTAGCCTGTCAACTAAGGGTTGGGAAGCAGAAAGATGAAGGAAATCTCAACGAAGGCGACTCCGAACTTGAGCAAGAGCTTGCGAGGATTAACATCTTGTTTCCAGAACAACATATTGGTTCAGTGCGAGAGCCATCCCTTTCTGTATTTCCTATTGAATTGTAAGGCTTTCAACGGCCAAATGAAAACACCACCTTTTCTTCCATAATTACTCTGATCTGATTTCCAAAGCAAAATGTGTTAGGGCTGACTTGTGGACCTGCCGTTTGTGCCGTGGATCGCATATGATAAACACTAATGAATAGAATAGTAGGTTTTGTTGTTGTTGTTGTTGTTATAAACACTAATGAATAGAATAGTAGTTTGTTTGTGTGTATGTGTGTGTGTGTGTGGGCGTGTGTGTGTGTGTGTGTGTGTGTGTGTGTGTGTGTGTGTGTTTTAATTATAGTTTGATCTCACTATAGAACTGGTTCACTCTTGAGGCAATACTTTTTTTTTTTTAATCTTAATATTATTATTTCACAAGACTGTCTCATAATGTGCGTGCGTGCGTGCGCGCGCGCGCGCGCGCGCGCGCGTGTGTGTGTGTGTGTGTGTTTTAGTTCATAAAACTTGTAACAGACAACTGATGAAACAGTTTATTCATGAACAGCATTTGACGTCATGAAATTGCGTTTTTATGATATTTGAAGAAATGTTGGATTGATATTCACGATGACTGTCTTCTCATCCATTCGAAAGCAAACTTTTGGACTAAAGGGGCAGGTTCTACAGAATCGCATTAGACAGAAAATCAAAGTGAACATGTGATTGTAATGGTTAACATTTCAGTTAAAGAAAACCTTGAACAGACAGATATTCGTGGTAGTGCTATTTTACTTGGTTAGTCAGAAGTTAGATCATATACGTGGTACCAGTTTTGTATGATGAGTTCTGTCGTGAAATCAATTGATCCAGGAACCTAAATCATATTTGATTTATTTGAAACCAGTACAAGTGAACATAAAGAGCCAGGCACTTGGTCATATCAAGGGAGAGATTTTTTTTTAATGAATTTTTGAGTTAAGCGAAAAGTTATAGCAAACACACTTTACAACCTGACGTGACAGGATGCAAGAGAGTACAACTTATGTTTATCTCAGGCCTGTAGACTCATGACAGGATTATCACTCTAGCGCAAAGTAACTGGTAATAACGTTCCAGTGACCCAACATAATCCAACTCTTCAAATACAACTTGATGCAAAGTCAGACTCTGTTTTATACTGTTGGAAAATGGTCCGAGATTCAAAAACGAGCTAAACCACACAATCCATCAGCTGGTGTTTGGTCAAAACGAATGATAAAACCCAACGCACAATCTCGTTTTAAAACTCACCGTCCAACAAAGCCACATTTCAGCATCTATTAATCGCAGGTGACAGCATGGGCATCGTTTAAACAATGGAATCGAATCAAGCAATGAACAAGTCTCGGAGGAGACGCTCTGGAGTGCCAGCATGTTTCAGAGGACTTTAGTACAACACCATGAGTCTCGAGTTAAATTTTCTTTCACAAGACCTATGATTTATTTCTAGACAAATGACGTCATTTCAAATGACGTCATAGAAGAGGATGCCATGACAAAATCTTTTATGATTAAGAACCTGTACGCGTTCTTTTCTGCCCACGGTGCCTGTGTTACTATCAATTGTTCTTTTCGGAATGGCTATACAGTGTATTATAGCGCAAGTTTACAATACTGCCGGTACAAAAAACAATGTGGACAAAGTATACTCATCAAAGTCTGTGTGTGAAAGGAGGAGGAACGCAAGGGTGGTGGGTGGGGAGGGGTGGTGGGAAGGCATGCACGCGCACGCGCATGCGTGCGTGCGCGCGCGCGCGCGCGCGCGCGCGCGTGTGTGTGTGTGTGTGTGTGTGTGTGTTTTGTTATGTAGACGTGTAATTATCAATGACAGAATCCTAAAACTAAAACGTCACACCAGTATTTACCCACTTTCAACTGCGATGAGAAATCTCTATGTCACTTCAGTAAAAATTGGGGGCGGGGAGGGGGAGGGGAGGAGGAGGAGGAAAGAAATAGTGTTGAACCTTGAACTTTTTTTTTTTTTTTTTTTTTTTTTTGGTAGAGGCGAAAGTTGTCCTTTTTTTTTCACCTTTAGTGTGTGAATGAGTTATTCTATTTGGGTGTCAGTGTATGCTTTTACTATACACACGAAAATGTTTATGTTGCTAGTTTTCCTGATTTGTTAAAGCTAATCCCTCGTACTGCAAAAGCGGTGAGAGGATGACATTCAAGTTCAAGCGTGTTTGCATTCAGCGAAGCTGGAATGCCTTTGCAGATACGATACTTACTGCCTATCAAATAAAGACAATATAGAACCGCCGATGTAGCCTATGATATTGTCACAGTGACATAAATGAAGCGGGATACATTCAATAAGTCACAAATCAAATCTGACAGTACTGAAGATAAGACCGCAATAGCCAGTTAAACAATAGCATTGGTGTGTTCTGAGATCGAACCCCCAAGTCGCGTGAAACGGAACACGGGATAACTAACTCACTTATGCGTCGACTGCTTGCGGTTTACTGTCTCACTTTCAACTGCTACGACGTTAATTTGTTTTTCATGATCGCTGAACTTTTTGTCAGTTAAAAATATACTTTTCGATACTGTTCTACAGTGCAACAACAAACACACTGGAAAAAAAAAAGAAAAAAAAAAAAAAAAAAAAAAAAAAAAAAAAAACGAAGGAAAGAAAATCGACAAGCAATAGACGATATCCAAAAAAAAAAAAAAAAAAATGCAAGGGATGTAATGTATGTTAGCGCTCGCGTTCAGCGAGAGTGACCCGCCGTTTTCATGGGACTAATGCCGATGCAATGTTGCCCCTTTAGTCAGCTTAACAGTTTCAGTTAGAGAGAGAGAGACAAAATACCAAAACATGGATGTGA
>CM065743.1:11583681-11598681 GCA_033310375.1 Conus canariensis
GCAATGTAACGAAGATATACCACAGATGATCCAGCGATGTTCTCACCTTCCCGGAAAAAAATCGGGATCCTTTGGCTGTCCAAAGCAGCCAACGGAGGGTAGTTGGGAAGCTGTGAATTAACGCTAAGAAAAAAAAAAAGATGAAAATACATGACAATCAATCGATACAAACAGGAAATTTGTGAGCCCTCTTCTTCTTGAGAATGGAATTGGGATGCAAGGGAGGTTTAAAAAAAAGAAATCAAGGGCGGTCACTTCTGCTAAAATTTAAATTCAGGATACCTTTTTTCTTTCTTTTTATCTTTTTTTTTTTTTTAACCCAGATAATCGTCAAGCGCATTGAAGTCCAGTATATTGTAGATTGAACGGATCATTCTTGGGTTGTGTCCCTTGATTTTTTTTCCACGAGATTCAAACAGATTTCTTTTACACTGCCTGACGAATGTATGAAAATAACTGTAGCTAAACTGCATTCGTCGAAGTTAGGGGAGGTAAGTCAAGAAGCCCACGTAACTGTTGCTTGCAAATGCGAAAGGTATTATGCATTTTGCTTGAGTAGCTTACGAAGTGTATTCCCGAGAGTTTTCACAACAAAAAGTTTACAGCGCACGCGAAAATAGCTGCCGTAGTTTTTCAAAACGTGCATAGACAACACCAAGGTATTGTTTTGGACGGGGTAGTATTAATTGGGTGTGACACCGGTTCTTTGGCTCCGACTGGTCAGAAAACGAACAAGGCGAGGGCTCCGCATACCAATGACAGCCCGTTACTATTTTTAGTGCATGGGACAAAAAAAAAATAACGGCTGCACTTTATGCGGGAAGATTTCTTCTTTGACCTTTAGTCGTTTGATAAAACATTTATCTTGTACATATCGAAGATGACGTGGATTTTAAACGGCAAAAAGCTGAATCATTCTGTAGATTGTCTACATCTCTCTCTCTCTCTCTCTCTCTCTCTCTCTCTCTCTCTCAGCAACAACAAAATGTTTGCGTGTCTCGGGCCGATCTGTCCCGCTGTGTTAATTTTCGTCCAATTTCCAGGGAGGCGGGGGGGCAGACCTCAGCTTCAATCAGTTTGACATCCTGAATGTGGCGACATCCCAAGGAGCGTAAAGGAACAGGGTGAGAGGAATGCCGTTGGCAGTCGTCGGGAAGAGCAGGAGTCGGAGGGAGGAAGTGGCGGGGGGGGGGGGGGGGGGGGGGGGGGGGAAAGAGAAATTGGGGGAGGGGACACGGATGACAAAGCAGAGATTAAAACACACACTCGCACACGCGTGCGCGCTTACGCACGCACGCATGCATGCACACACCCACATACATACACACGCGCGCGCGCGCGCGCGCGCACGCCCGTCTAAGCACACACACACACACACACACACACACACACACACTGACTGACTGACTGACTGAAACCAATTTATTGTCAGATTAACTCAAGGTTGTACTGACATTCAAGAAAACATTATGAACAGACTATCAACGTTTTTCATTCAAAGCAAAGAAGCATAATTAACACACAAAAATACGCGTGCGCACACATACACATACACACACACACGCACACACACACACACACACACACACGCGCGCGCGCGCGCGCGTACTCACACACATACACACACACATACGCGCGCGCGTGCACGCGCGCACACACACACACGCACAAACACACGCACATACATAAATACACAAATACACACATCTCAATACAAACACACCCATACCCTCACATACACTCAAACTTACGCACTCACACACGACTTGCACACGCCCACACACACACACACACACACACACACACACACACACACACACACACACACACTCATACTCGAGCACTCGTACACACATGCATTCACTCTCACAAACACACGCATACACGCACACATACGCGCGCGCACGCACATACCCACGCTCTCTCTCTCTCTCTCTCTTTCTCTCTCTCTCTCTCTCTCTCTCTCTCTCTCTCTCTCTCACACACACACACACACACACACACACAGAAAAAAAATTAACAAAAATTAATTAAAAAAAAAAATTCTGCCCATTATATACAATCTTGTATCACTTTGCACCTTTGCCACCATCTCTCTCTCCCTCTTCAAAACATCAAAGGGGGGGGGGGGGGGGGGTCACGTGATTTGACACGAAGCGACAGGGCGCTATTCATTTCAGCTGCGGCAATTGTTTTCTATTTTCCTGTGACAATGCCAGTTACTGGACTTCCAGCGACTGTAGAGTCAGCCCTAAACGCCCTGCTGACTGAAAACTGTGTTTCAAGCAGGAAAATTACTGGAGAAGGCAGCAACATAGTGGTCGTTCTGCGAGTGAAGCCGGTCAGCCTAGTGTCAACAACAATGGCAGATCCTGTGCTGAACCGGAGAACGCAAGTTCATTACTATAGGAAGAAGCCCCCAGCCAGGTGCGACGGGATCAAGAGAGATCGAAGCAGCAGTACAGACGACATGAACAGGTTGGTGCTGGTCTCGGTACCACTTGCGTCGCGAACGAACTGGCCGTGCCTGACATCGAATTGGATGAACACAGTACACAGCACACGAACAATACATCAAGCCGACTCAAGATGATGATGACACGTCGCATATTCAGGATACGCTTCGGTGTTTGCATTCCGGTCTGCCGGAGTGTAACAGCAGGGGCCCAGAAATCCACCCGTCGGACATCGACACAAGTCTGGAGCAAGCTGTAGACAAAATTGTCGCTGGTTTTGACACGGGAATGGTTAAGGATTATGATGCTACTCTGACAGAACGACAGGTGCAGAGACGATTCCGAGATCCACACAGAAATCAAGCATTTCGGAAGGTCGTGTTCGATCAGACGGATGATGTGGGTGTGCTGCTGTGTGAATCAGACGACGTCGTTCTAGAATATTCCTGCGATCCGTGTTCGGAAGACGATTGCTTATTCTGGTTTGACAAGCAGGAAGAAAGACACATGTCATCGGAGGAATGTGTTAAATTGGCCTGCCTTTGGAAAGGAAGACGCATCGGCAACACGAAGCATGCAGAGACCCAAGCGTGTGCTCTACGGCGGCTGCACGCTGTCCACGGTCTGATCCAGTTTTACCCGGGGTGACCGTCGTCTACAGAACTGACAGTGAATACCAGTGACATTTTCTCGTTCTCGATTTCGCCATGTAAAGTGAAAGAAAAGGCATTGCTGTGGTTTCCATGTTAATGAAATCGAAATCGAGTCGCGTTTAGTTGTTGTACATCGCGCCGATTTGCTTAATGGGCTTTACAGCCTAACAGCATTAAACTTCGTTCGTTCGTTCGTTCGTTCGTCCAAACATCAAAGCAATAAGCCTATAGACGAAATAATTTCTACATACACAAACATAAGCACACACACACACACACACACACACACACACACACACACACACACACACACACACACACACACACTAAGGGCCCATATATACTAGTATCCAGAAACATCCATTCTGTGTGACCACATGTATATCCAATACATGGGAGTCAAGGATCATCAAAGTATGGAACTGGCTGACATATTACTCGTAAGAGTCGAACAGCTTATGGGTGTATATGGATTGGGGAAGGGGAGAAGAGGGAGGAAGAGAGTGGGTGGGGGGAATGAAATAGCCTTGCTCTACGTGCAAATTAGACGCCGAACCATACTGATATGGTATATGCCTAGAATAAGATTTTAACATTTCAAAAATTCGCGAATTGGGGAAAAAAAAACTGTTAGGGGGGAGGGAGGCAGTGAGGAAGGGGTGGGGCGGTGGAAGAGTTAAAAATATCTTCCAAGTGGATGAGATTTAATAAGATAAACAGCTAACATTGCCGGACTCCAACTGTTCTCTAACTGGGATTGAAAACACTAGACATAGTCAGCGAAAGCTTGAAGGACTTTCATCTTATCATGAAGAGGCTGAAAGTGATTTTTTGTACTAGTACAGTCAAATAAAAAATGAGGGATATCGAGAGTCTGACCACATGCACAAGCAGGTGCCGGTTTTAAATACCTACCTAACCAACCATTAACCCGCAGCCTATGTACAAAGTTACAATTTGGGATTGGCCCTGGAGGATTACATTTGCTTGTTGGTTTAGTCATATCCCATCTGTGCTTCCTAGCTGAATCTTCAAGGTATTGTTTCTGTCTTATGTTCCAGATTGAACTTGCCAGAATGTGGATAGCTTCAGATGAAGAAAGAAGGATATCACAATTCAAAACATCAGATTTATTTCTTGCAGCTTCCTTTGCATAAAAGTCAGCTAAGTCATTGCCACGTAAACTGGAGTGCCCTGGAACCCATAACAAAGTTACATCGATACCCCGGGTTATTAACTGATGAATGAGAAATAAGATCTCACACACCAAGTCTGAACGACTAGATTTTGATTGACAATGTAGAGCCGTAAGCGCTGATTTTGAGTCCGATAGTATAAGTATTTGTCTATGTATAACAGGCATGTCAAGTATAAAATCTAGTGCTTTCAAAATGGCAAATAACTCTGCTGTAAATATAGAACATCCTTTCGTAATAATTATGGAATTTCTTTCTAATGCTAAGCGCTGGTATTACAAAGGAAGCCCCAACATCGGAAGAATCTAAAACAGAACCATCCGTGAAAATGTGTAGATAGGAATCGTATTTCCTACCTATCAAGTCACCCTAAACTAACGGTGTGTGTGTGTGTGTGTGTGTGTGTGTGTGTGTGTGTGTGTGTGTGTGTGTGTGTGTGTGCGTGCACGCGCGGGAGTGCGCGCGTGTGTGTGTTTTAAAGTTGTATTATAATTTCTATCAAACTCATACCATGTAATGCTAGTCATAATCAGTGATGGGTTCTCGTATGCAGTTACTGTAGTGTTTGGTGTTTGACCATTTGTTTGTTTAAGTGTTGCTGTTGCCGTTGTTGTTGTTGTTATTGTTGTTGTGTGTGTGTGTGGGGGGGGGGGGGGTCGGGGGAGGGGGGTGCGTGGGTGCGTGCGTGCGTGCGTGCGCGCGCGCGCGCGCGTGTGTGTGTATGTGTGTGTGTCATTCATTTTACGTCTTTCCACCAATCGTGATATTAGACGAAAAAAAAAAAAAAAAGAAAAGTAAATCGTGCTGAAAGAGAGAGATGGGGAAAGAAAGAGCGTATGTGCTTATGCTTGTGCACGCACACGTATGTGCGTGTGCTCGTGTGTGTGTGCATGCGAGTGTGTTTCAGTACGTTTGTGTGCATATGTGTGTGCTTATATGAGTGCTTATATGAATAATAATGGTAATTACAAAACACTTAAATTTTTCAAATAAATTATTCCATCTTCCCTCCCCACACATATCCCTCATCCCCGCCCCACACACAAAAATGGAACCTATAAATACTTCCCCAATGGAGTGCGCTCTAAGCATACAAAAAACTCATATGTTAGAGCTGGTGACTCAAAGATGGCCTGTGCACTATTTTGCCTCAACACTGGAATTATTTCTTTCATGTCTTGACATGTAACAATATGATCACGTGTTATTTTCTTTTTACATAAACACACTATGTTTTTAACATATTTTGTTTTAAAAGCATCAAGTTTCCACCTATACATCAATGAAAGTATATTTTTGTTTAAACTAAAATTATGTTGAATGATTTTAATATCAAAAATATCAAACTGATTTTGATTGTCATGTTCTATCATTCTATCGTTGAAAGTTTTCGAAATATATGTTTTAACTAAATTGCACTGCTCATGTACCGATAAGGGTAGTTTAAGATCTTCAGAACCACAGATATGTTTTGCTCCACGCTTAGCTGCCCTATCTACTTTATCGTTATAATAAAAGGAACAGTGTGAAGGAATCCAACGAAAGGATAATTGGGTGCCTCCTTCAATAAGCATGTGGATCAAACAGCTTATCTCAATAACCATTTCAGGCATAGTATGCAAATGAAAATCTTTTATCGCCTGAAGGACTGATTTTGAATCTACACAAAACAGAGCTTGAAATATTGTTTTGGGGAAATTTAAAAGGTAATTCAAAGCCATGAGTATTGCTGTTAATTCAGCTGTAAATATGGATATGTTACATCCAATGTAAAAAGATTTCTCCTCCCTCAAGTCAGGGGTTAAGAATGCACAACCTGTTTGCTTACCAATACATGAACCATCTGTGTATATTTTTAATTGGTTAGTGTATTTCTCGTCAATATGACACTTAGTATAACTTGCTAGCATATTGATATTTTCATCTTTTTTTTATGTTGGTGTGATCAATATCAAAATGGGCTTTTTTAAGTTCCCAGGGTGGAATAGGACAAAAAGATGGTCTGGGAGAGAAAGCTTCTTTTTCTAGAGAAACCCCAGAATCTGAAATTATTTTTGATGTGTAAGTTGCTATAGTTATTTGAGAGGTTATAGACTTTGCTCTTTTCGGAAAATCAAAATCTGATCTTATTTTGATTTCTGATTTAATGTGTGTTTCTGTAGCTGTACTTTTAATGACAAATTTACAACACGTTAAATCTCTATAATCATCTAGAGGAAGTACCTGAGCTTCATAATATGTACGTGACGATGATGCGTGCACAGGAAGTCCAAGGGCTAATTTCAATGCCTTACATTCAATACTTTGCAGTTTTTGTAATAGATATTTAGGCGCGTTAAAGAATATTTCTTGGGCATAAGTTATTTTTGATCTCATTAAAGATTTACATAGAGTAATCAATGTAGCTGGATCTTGCCCCCACTTTTCTTTAGAAATAATTTTCAGAAAGTTTAATGTTTTTCTCGCCTTTGTTAATAAATATTCGATATGAAAGTTCCATAATAATTTAGATGTAAAATAAACTCCTAGAAATTTGATCTCTGTAACGTACTTAAGAGGAGTATCATCCAATGTGAAAACAGGCATACTTTCTGGGTTAGATCCACTGTTAAAAAGAATCATATTTGTTTTTTTCGGTTGACAGACTTAATCCATTTAGCTTCATGTGTGTGTGTGTGTGTGTGTGTGTGTGTGTGTGTGTGTGTGTGTGTGTGTGTGTGTGCCCACCGTTGCATCCTTTTTTTCCCTCCTACCCTCCCATCCTTTCTCAACCTCCCCACTTCTTTTTCCTGGGAGCCTTTCTTCAATTCCCCCCTTCTTCCCTACCTTCCTCCCTCCCTTTTCCCCATTTTTCTGGCAGATTGGCAATGGCAGTCTCAACGAATCTGTCAAACTTTAAAACAAATCTAGATCTGTTGAATGACCTTAAAGTCTCTCATTTAAAAAAAAAAGCTATTATCAGAAAATGATCTTCCTAAAAATGGGAAGAAAAAACATCTGGTTAATTGTCTTGCGTCTTTATTAAACGACTCAAAAAAGAATGAAACAGCCAATGTTGATCAGACAGTAGAGGCTGTCGAGGTCTCCACCTCCTTGTGTCCGTCATCCTCATCCACTGTTAAAACATCACTTACCTCGCCATGTGTCAGAGAGACCACGTCTACGACACACCAAAATCTTTCAGAATAAAAAAAATTATCGTCTTTCAATTTTACAGTCATTTTGGAAGATACTAAAAAGGGTTCTGCAACTTTGGCTGGTATTGGGGTTCTCAGCAGAAAGCTGTGGACCAATACCATCGGACCCATTACTGAACAGAAACAATTGTCCGGTAAATGGTTGATTGGCTGTACTTCTGCTGATCAGCAAAAAGCGCTCTCAAATACAAAAAATCTGGCTGGCATCACTATCAACTGCTCCATCCCTGAAGTGTATACCGAAGGGGTGATTAAACCCATTCCTGTAGATATTTCTCTTGATGAAATTAGAAGAGAAATACCAGGAGCAAAAGCGGCCAAAAGATTGAAAAATAAAGATGGCAGTGACTCGAGGGCTGTGAAAATTACCTTCACTGTCCCAAGTCTTCCCCCAAAAATCTTTCTGAGGTTTCAGTCTTTTGATATCAAACCATTTGTTCTGCAAGTATTTCGTTGCACTCGCTGCAACAGACTGGGACATACAAAATCCGCATGTCGCTCCAAACAGACGTGTGGTAGATGTGGTCAGTCTGGCCATGACAGTAACAAATGTTCCAACACCAGACGCTGTGTGAATTGTTCAGGAAATCACTCTGCTTCCTACCTTGGGTGTCCTGAATATAAACTTAGAGTCTTGGCGGGCTCTTTAAAATCATCTAATTAAATGTCTTTCTTAGAAGCCATTTCTCTTGCATGAGCTCAGCTAGAAGGACAAACAAATCCTGAACTGTGTGGTCACCAGTCTTCAATCCATGATTCCAGTCTAAGTAACCATACTGTTCCTATGTCATATTCCTCAGTTGTTGCTGGGAACAAAAGTAAGTCGCCGGTCACGAAAATGGCGGCTTGCTCCCCAGTAACTGTCTCAAAAAACTGTTCTCCCGACTTGGGAAAAGATAACGTCAAGGCAGAAAATTGTGAAAGTAGGCCAGAATTGTCACCCCCTCTTAGTACTCCTAAGAACAAATGTCAGCCAACAGAGTCTCCAAAAGTTCCATCGCCCGGCTGTCCATTTCCTTCTAATTTTGATCTCAATAGTATTGTTGTGTTCATGGAAACCCTTTCAGTTAAATTCATCAGTATTATGAAAAACGTGACGGACCTGCTTACATCTTCTATTTTGGAAATTCAAAAGAATTATTTCAAACTGTCACGCCAGTGTGTTATGAACTTTTACAAAATGAAAGTTCTTTCTTTGTTTTCTCTTGCAAAAATCCGCCTGTTTCTGCTTGTTATTATTCTTCCTTTCCTTGTAAGCGGGCAACCAGTTCAAAAGACAACATGGACAGTCAAGTCATAGATCGTCTTAAGTTTTTACAATGGAACTGCAGAAGCAAGTGTAACTTTGACTACCTTATTCAGTTTTGGCAAGCCCATAGTTTTGATGTCCTTGCGCTGCAGTCTCTGAATTGTCATAAAAATGATTTACCAAAACTCCCGGGATACTATTTTCCTCCAGTGACTAATGCAGTGAAGAAAAATACTAAAACAAAAGCTGTCATATCTGTGTCGTGTAAAATTTTGTACCAACCTGTTAAAACACCCTGTAACTCGACTGACAAACGCTTATATTCCTGCTGTATAGCAGTGAATATCAAGGGCCAAAGTTTACAAGTTGTGACCTGTTATTACCCAGATGGTGTGTCCAAGAAGGAAGCCGACTGGTTGTTTGATTTAGATTCAGACAAAGAGTGGATTATTCTAGGTGATTTCAATTCCCATCATGCTCTATGGTCCGAAAACTCTAAAAATATCACAAACAATAATGAATATCTCGCTAACACTATAGTAAATGCTAATCTAACGATACTGAATGACGGTTCTATCACAAGAATTGCTGATCGTTCTGATCAGAAAAATTCATCAGTTGATTTGTCCTTTGTAACTCCGGGTATTTTTCCACTTTGTACATGGAATGTCATTCAGTCACCACTGGGTAGTGACCATCTTCCCGTTGAAGTTCAGATCTTACTGAGCCCAGAGAGAACTGAGCATACCCCCGGACATACAAAATATAACGAAGATAAAGCTAACTGGACCTTTTTGCCCAAACTCTGATTACTGGTTCTCTTAAGCTCAATTTTAATCATAACATTGAATCAATAGAAGATCTTGAAAACAATTATGTAGAATTACGAAATCTCATACTGAGAGCAGCAGATTGTGCCATTCCAAAGATTAAGTTTAAAGACCGAAAGAGAGCCTCAAACCCTTGGTGGAACTCCTCATGTGAGTTAGCCGTAAAAATGAAAACAGAAGCATTTCAAAACTGAATGAATAGTCGTCATTCACAGCCACCCCAAGTAATAAACGAACTCCACAGTAAATACAAAATTGCCAATGACTACAGTAACAGAGCAGTAGCTCTTGCCAAAAAACAGTATTATGGTAATTTGATCATGACTTGTTCCAAACATCCACATGACGTTTCTAAATTATGGAAAGAAATTTTTTAAAAATCAAGGGTACATTCCATCTCCCCCAGCCTGCTCTGCATGTTAACAATAAAGTTTATAGAACTAACAAAGAAAAGGCTGAATTATTAGCAGAAGCTTTTGCTTCAATGAGTCAGACTGAGTGTTTATCTCAGTCTGAACAAATTCGTAGAAAGGAGTTTGAGGATAAATACCAAAACATTGAGCAGCTTAACATAGAAAGTAACACTTTATATATAAACACAAATTTAACAATGCATGAACTGTTTCGCACTTAAGCGTATAAAGCCAGGTAAGATATCCACTGGTTCAGATCCTATTTCCTATAACATGACTAAGCATTTTCCTGAGAGTCTGTTATCAAAGTTGTTGTAGTTCTTTCGGATTTGTTGGATTGCTGGAATGCTCCCTACAGATTGGGAAAGTAGAAAGAAACTCGTGGAGAGCGTGGCAGCAGAGAGTCCTCAGAAGAGAAGCCCCCTTCAAACAAGTGTTTCGGCCCTATCTCCTGACACTCTAGGGGGTTGGGCCACACCCGGTTCATGACTCCGGATGTCCCTCTGCTGCCCCTTTTTTTCCCCCATCTTGGGACGAGCCATGGCTGGGATTCGAACCCATGACCTTCTGGACATGCTCATTTTCCACTTAATGACTCACACTCTAACCACTGAGCCACAGGGACACCTGATATTTGTAGGAAATTTAAGCCTTATGAAGTTCACTTTTGTTCCTCCTTGACCAGATCCAGCTTGAACACCTCTCTGCCGCTTCTGTCATTGCTTTCAGGGCTCTGGTTTTTTCCATCCCTGCAACTGAGAGCTGTTTCATGAGGCTGTATGCAGACGTTCCTACAAACCCCCTAGCTCCAATTTCTGCAGTGAGGACTTTGACCTGATAGCCTTCTCTCCTCAGGCTGTTTGCCAGATCAGCATACTTTTCAGTCTTGTAGATTTGAGCTGCCTCCATTCTGTTCTCATATGGCACCGTGAGCTCGATCATGATCAGCTGCTTGGTTGACTGAGAGTGGACTACTATGTCTGGTCTCATGCCACTCTTGCTGATGATCTCTGGGTGACTCTTCCATTCTGGGTGGTCTGCAGTGCACTCCCAGTCATCTGCCCCATCCAGCAGACTCTGCCTGCATGTTCCGAGTGGCACTGTTGTTCTTGGCCATGATTTGCCGCCTCCTGCCGTGAAGAATGTTGCGGGTGCTTTTGGAGTCCTGATTTTCCCTTTTGTGTGTTGGTACTAGCCCAGACTACTTGTACAATCTCTTTGAGCACTTGGTTGTGCCTCCATGTGTACCTTCCTTGAGCCAGGGCTACTTTACATGAGCTTAGGACATGCTCCACTGTTTGTTTTTCATGGCAGAGGGGGCATGCAGGATCATCTGTTTTTCCCCACTTCACCAGGTTTGCATTTGAGGGCAGAAGGTCATATGCCGATCTGAGAATGAAGCTGATCCTGAGAGGGGCCATGTGCCAAATATCATTCCAAGTGAGACTTCTTTGGAGTGCATTCTCCCACGTTGTCCATTGCCCTTGCTGGCTCTGCTGTACTGCTTTTTGGAGTCTTTTTTGGTCTTCTTCTTTTCTCATCTCCTGAATCATCATGTCTCTTTTGGCTTTTCCTTTGGCCTTTGACCACCATTCAGTTTTGGTCACCCCCAGTCCTTGTCTGTTGGTCTGTGTGTGTTCTGTTATTTCTCTGATCTTGAGACTTTCTTTTGCAGAATCCATCGCCTCTTGAACTTTCCATTTTCTGCCTGTCTTCAGCTGGGGCTTGATTGCTTCTACCACCTTGTCTCCTGTGGCTATTGTCATCCCAATCCTTAAACAAGGAAAATCTAAAACTCTTCCCTCTAGTTTCCGACCTATTTCTTTAACACCTCATATTGGAAAACTTTTTGAAAGAATCATGAAAAACAGAATAGAACATTTCCTTGAAAAAAATGGAGTCTTGCCTTTATTCCAGGCTGGTTTTAGGAAAGGTAGAGGAGTCACAGACCACATTGTCCACTTATCCTCAAATGTGAAAAAAGCTCTTTCCAAGCGTCATTCGACCCTTGCAACGTTCTTTGATGTTCATAGAGCCTACGATTCAGTATGGCATTCTAAATTGTTGTACAAAGCACATGAAGTAGGAATACGAGGTCGTTTTTTTCCAATTTCTAAAAGCTTTCTTATTGGACAGAACTATCCAAGTCAATGTACATGGAGCTTTATCAACTTCTAAGACTATTAACATGGGTGTTCCCCAAGGAAGTGTAATCGCTCCAACACTTTTCTCGCTAATGCTTTACGATATTAAACAGGTTAATACAAAAGGTGCCACATTAGCTCTGTATGCAGATGATATTGCTCTGTGGAGAAATGTAAACTACAATTTTTTCCAAACAACAAACCAAAAGAAAGAAAATCATTGAACAGTATCAGGAAATAGTTGACGATATTTTTCATTACATGAAATCAAATGGGTTCGGTTTATCTGCTCACAAAACGGTTTTTGTTGTCTTTACAAAGAAAACAATTCCGTGTGAAGGCAGAGAAGCTGTCTCTATAAGGGTTGATAATAATTTAATATACCCAAGCAAACAAGTTAAGTTTCTTGGTGTAATCTTCTACTATAAACTTTTTTGGAGTAAACATATTAATTACCTTGTAGAAAAGGCCAGGAAAAAAAATGGTTTATTACGTGTTCTTTCTGCTATACCTCTGATTAACTGGGGATCTAATCTCGTCTATGTCGCCTCAGGGCTAGTTCGTTCAATTCTGTCGTTTTGTCAAGAAGTTTTTTTTTTACAGCTGGAAAGACAGATTTACACAAGCTAACCAGTATTGACTCGTTAGCCTTTAAAATTGCATTAGGACTTCCCCGATGGGCTTCAATTGATTTGACGTACAAGGAGGCTGGTGTGTTACCCTTAAATGAACACAGGCTAAGTTGCGCCTGTAATTTTACAGTGAGAGGTAGAACCATCCCAAATTCAGTAATGGCTGAACTGGATGGAAGTACGTATATTTCAAGAGAGATCCGTAACGAATCGGTATACATGTCCCTAGGTGATTATGTTTCCCCATTGTTTCAGAACTGTAACCTGTCTCTTGATGGTATTGCCGAGGTTCCATGTTGTTCATACCCTTCGTGCTTGTCAGAGCAGGCTGAAATCATCTACGCTTACACACACACACACACACACACACACACACACACACACACACACACAAGGCGGTATCAGGTTCGATTGGGATAAGCCACACACTCCCAAAATCGTTCGCGTGTCGACAGATGTCCAATTAACTGTACTCTGGACTATTGCCAAAGTTAGAAAATAAAAATGCCCTCTGTGTGTGTGTGTGTGTGTGTGTGTGTGTGTGTGTGTGTGTGTGTGTGTGTGTGTGTGTGCGTGCGTGGTGTGTGTGTGTGTGTGTTGTGTGTGTGTGTGTGTGTGTGTGTGTGCGTGTGTGTGTGTGTGTGTGACAAGCTTCACATATTTAAACAGTAAACAAGTGGGCTATTTTTTGCTCCCAAAAGAAAACCCAACACAGAGCAACCTTCATTCAAGACTGGCACAGCCTTTTAAACTTGAATAAAGTCAGACAAATGCAAACACGAACAATCTAATAGTGGGGGGAAAAACAAGCGCAGGCCAACAACTGAACTGTCTTCATAGTAGACATAGCAAAATTTGGACTTAAGGAGGGGGGGGAGGGGGGGGGGTTGAAGATGGAGAAACTGGGAACATGAAATTAAGAAAATATGTTACAGATACGAAAACTCTTCACTAGCTGCATAAGGGAACCATCGCAATCCCTTTTGAAGGCAGATATATTTGTATTGCTACGTCTGCCTATACAAATATATCTGCCTTCAAAAGGGATTGCGATGGTTCCCTTATGCAGCTAGTGAAGAGTTTTCATATCTGTAACATATTTTCTTAATTTCATGTTCCCAGTTTCTCCATCTTCAACCCCCCCCCCCCCCCCCCCCCCCCCCTCCTTAAGTCCAAATTTTGCAAAGTCTACTATGAAGACAGTTCAGTTGTTGGCCTGCGCTTGTTTTTCCCCCACTATTAGATTGTTCGTCTTTGTATTTGTCTGACTTTATTCAAGTTTAAAAGGCTGTGCCAGTCTTGAATGAAGGTTGCTCTGTGTTGGGTTTTCTTATGGGAGCAAAAAATACCCCACTTGTTTACTGTTTATCGTTTACTGTTCCCTGCCTCATTTCATTTCCGATTCACATATTTAGTGTAGATTTTAATCGAATGGGTTCTTTTGCTAAATGTAAGAAAAGCGCTGTTGATAAAGCGTCATTACCCACGTTTAAATTGATCCAAAAGGCTAAAACTAAGAATTTACCTATTCATGTAGTTTTAGATTGATTTAATGGAATGACTGTTCTAGTTGTTATCATATGGTTGTGAAATATGTGGATACGAAATTTTAAATATCATTAATAAATATCAGCCAAAATTTTTGAAATATATATTTTGCTTCAAAAGAAGTACAATGACAAACATGATTTATGGTGGAACAGCACGTTATCCTTTATTAATTATGGTCTATGTCTGAATGATTCAATTTTGGGCTAGTTTGGTTCAATCTCCTGTTGAAAAAAATGTCGGTTCGGTTCTATTTTTTCACGTCACATTTGCACACTAGCGCAGTAACTGTGTTTCCCTGGTTAACGTGCGTTAAAAACATACTTGTACAATCTGGTTTTGATTGTGTTTGGAGCATTCAGTCTTTTACAGACGTCAGTACATTATGTAGGAATGTCAAAAATAGTCTGCAACACTTTTTTCGTCAAACGTAGCAACATGACATTGAAACTAGCAGTAAATGTTTATTTCTACAAATTTAACAAATCTTATTGTAAGGAGGAAAAATATATTTCTAGCTTACCAGATATTTATATCTACCCTCTTGTCAAATTAAGATGTTCTAATTATAAATACCAGTTGAAGTACATCGTCGATTTGCTATTCCAAAAGAAGAAAGAATATGTAATAAATGTGACATGTCTGCAATAGGTGATGAATTTCATTTTGTCATGGAATGTTC
>CM065743.1:11611181-11613681 GCA_033310375.1 Conus canariensis
ACAGTGCCTTGAGGTGCACCAGTAAATGTGGTTCTTGTTGATGAATATTTTCCTTCAAAGCGTACGCACTGTAACCTGTTGACTAAAAAGTTCACAATCCATAAAATCAATTTTGGATTGACCTGTAAAGTTTGGAGTTTCTTTGCCATAATGTGTGATTGAATAGTAATAAAAGCTGATGAGAAATCAATAAACAGGATGCGAAAAAAAATCCTTGTTTTCAAGATGTATGTATACATGGTTTAAAAGAGTCATTATTGCATCATCTGTATTTCTGTTTTGTTTGTATGCAAATTGGTATGGGTCTCAAAGCTGTTTCACTGGAGGAAGAAGACTCTGAAGGACAAGGCGTTCAAAAGATTTCATTACAAGAGATGTCACAGCAACAGGTCTATATTCATTCAAAATGCTAGGATTTCTTGTTTTTGGTACAGGACAAATTGTTGATTTTTTTCCAGACAGAGGGCACAACTCCACAGTTCAAAGACCATGAGAACAACCTACCGAAAACATATGACAATTGTTCTGAAGATGATTTTAAAAGATTTCCACAAATATTGTCTGGGCCTGCAGCTTTACTTATCTTTATCTTTTTGAACAAACCTCGAACAGCAGAATTATCAATATGTAAAACTCCATCATTGTTATCACAGCTGTTTCAGATATTCGACATAACAGATTTCAAATTATCACCAACATGTTTCATTTCAAAACGGCAATAAAAATCATTCAGTTTGTTAGCAAAATCATAACATTCCTCTTCTGATAGATTACAAACACTTCATGGTTTATTCAGTCCAGTGAGAGTTTTTAGGTCATCCCATGCATTTTGCATGTTTCCCGACTCAAACTGCTTTTCTACTTTTTCACGGTATGCCATCCTTACGTCCTTTATTTCATGGCTTAGTTTTCTTTGAACTGTTTTCTTACAAGACTATCCTTCGACTGAAATGCGATTTTCTTTTCATTCAGTGTTTTCTTTAAAGATTTGAAAACCCAAGGCTTATTGTTCGGAAAAATTTCAACAGTTTTCTTTGGTATCAACATATTTTCACAAAAGGTAACATAATCAGAGATAACATCAGTATCTTCATTCACATCAACACAAGAATCAAAAAACACGTCCCAGTCTGTGCACTCATAGCAAGTTCGCAGTTGTTCTATGCTATCGGGGGACCAAATTTTTAGTTTTCTGTACAACGGGTTGGGTTTGAATAACAGGTCAGTAGGAGGGGATAAACTGTACGGTGTTGTGATCAGATTTACCTATTTCAGGAAGGGCCACAGACTTATAAGCATTTGGGATATTACCATAACATAAATCAAGCTTCTTGTTGAGACGGGTTGGACATGTGTCATACTGTTTAAAAGAGAGTAAAACAGACCGGAGATCAAATTGATTAAAATCACGGAGGACAAAATTCGGAGTATCTGGGGATATCAACTGTAATTCTCGCACAACACCAGAGATATCATTTGCAGCACGTGCAGGGTTGGACGAAGGGGGAGTATAGATGTATCTCCAGAGCAGTTTGCAGTAAATCAAAATAATAGCTACCCCTTGACAGGGAGACATCAAAATAATAGCTACTCCCTGACAGGGAGAAATTCAAAATAATAGTTACTCCCTGACGGGAGACATCAAAATAATAGTTTCTCCCTGACAGGGGACATCAAAATAATAGTTACTCCCTGACAGGAGACATCTAAATAATAATTACTCCCTAACAGGAGACATCTTAAAAAAAAAAAAAAATAGTTTCTCTTTGACGACCTTGACTGAACTGATCATTTTCCCCGTGCACGTTGCGAATACTGTTCAGGAACAGAACGCATGTTGAATCCTCGCTGTGATTTCTGTTCTCAAGAGAAGGAAACTGAAAGACCGATGAAAATAATAGGAATCTCACCGTACTTTTCTTTTTTTTTTTCCATTTCTTTTTCTTTTCCTTTTTTTTTTTTTTTTAAATTTCGGGGGGGGGGGGGGGGGGGGGGGGGGGGTTGATTTGTTTTTGTTGAACGTATGCAAGTGTGCGCTTGACCGAGATTTTAAATGTAGAAATACTTCTCATTTTCTTTGTTTCATCCACACACGCACGCACGCACACACACACACACACACACACACACACACACACACACACACACACACACACACACACACATTTTTTTTTTTTAGATAGCGTTTTGTGCATTAAATCAGGCCCTGGCCAGGTATGAATGATTGGAAGCCACCAATGTTCAAAATTTTAGTTGTTTGATTTACTGGTGATATACAAAACTGCAAAGATATTAACTGTTCACAGAAATTAGCAGATGTAAAACGTTTGTACAAGATTTCTTAAAAGACAGATTACCATTTTAGGTAGAATGGCTGTTCTGAAATCCTTAATTTTATCAAAATTAAGTCATCTTTGGGTTCTGCTATCAAACATCGACCCGATCAAACACCTTCTTTCAGATTCTGCGAAGCCACTGTTACAATTTTGTTTGGAACAAG
>CM065743.1:11618681-11666181 GCA_033310375.1 Conus canariensis
GAAGATTTTTGTACTTGGTTAGCCCATATCGACCTATGTAGCAGAAGTATGGGGGTTGGAAGATACAGGTTAATAGAAAAAGTACATACTTTTGCCTTTAAACGATTCTTGGATGCACCACCACACTCTTCAAACAAAATCGTATAAAGAGAAACAGAAAGATATCAGCAGTAAAATGTGTTAAATAGCAGTAAAATGTGTTAAATACTGGTTGCAATTGTTAAGGTTACTGGTTAATAGAACATGTAGGCAAGTCTATGATATGTTATTAATACAATTAGAAGTAAGCAAATACAACTGGGCATCAAATGTAAAGAGCACTCTAACAAACAAAAAATGGTTTGGGGATAGTATGGTTGTGTCAAGGTGTTGGCTACTAGAAGGGGTTTATACAAGAATGTAAGGAAAGGTTTGTTTCGTATTATAAACAAAACTGGCATTCAGAAATTACAGATAATGATGCGTGATATTGTTTCTTTAAAATTACGTTTGAAGCAGAGAGTTATCTGTCTTTAATAACAAATAAAAATTTGAGAGAAGATCTGTAATGATTAGGTTAAGAGTGCATGGTCTAGGTCTTGCAAAAACACTGGTTTATGACTAAAGAACAATGTGCTGATGTTCAATGTGGAAGATGCAATGGACTTTCTTTGAAAAGTGCGGGTGGAATTGGAGAGGATGAGATGTGTGTGTGTGGTGTGGGGGGGGGGGGGGTAATCTTGTAGTGTCAAAGGGAAAAAATCTGTTGGAAGAAAAATGTGACCGAGTCAAAGACAAAGGGGAAAAAAGCTTTAGGAAATCAAGTCTTAGAGGAGGAGAACCTCTGCTGAAAATAAGTTCCTGTAGAGTAAAAGGGAAACGAATGTTTAACAACATAAAGTCACAGAAGGGGAAATATTATTACTGGATGAAAATCTAGTACAGTCAAAGGGAAGCAAATGTTTGAGAAAATTAAGTCACAGACGGAGGAAATCTTTGCTGGGGAAAAAAAAACTTGTTGCGTCAAAAGGAAACGAAGACGACGACGAAGAAGAAGTTCTTAAACTGAAAGACCAAATAATGCTAGACCAATCAACGTGGCACGGCAGTCGTATGTCAAGAACAAGAGCAACAGAGAAGAAGAAGAAGAAGAGAGAGAGAAGAAGAAGCAACAACAACAACAACAACAACAACAACAACAAAACAAGAAGAAGAAGAAAAAGAAGAAAATAGCATGCAAGTAGACAGGATTTGAATCACTGTTGGACAAATCGGGGCTTTTGGACAAATCTGGCTGCAACAGCTATGGCAAGGTTGGAGGGGGTCCATGAAAAAAACTGCACCATCTCCTTCGTAATAGGTTCAGGTGAGATTGAGAGAATTTCCTTATAGTTAACAAGTCCATTTCCACCGAGGTTTAACTATCGGCTTCGTGTTTTGACTCAATCGCCAGTTATCTCTCCAGAACCCTCAGAACTAGAAACTGAATGTCTCTTTCTCTGCCCCGACTATCCTGCAGAGAACTGAGTCATCCACTGGATCCCATCACACCGCAACATACAGGGCAACGAGGAAATTCACCAACAGGCACAGGAAGGCAGCAAGACAGCTGAGGTAGGAGGACCAGGAAGCCATCTTTGGAGAGGTGGCAACAAGACTGATGGAGGAGCAGATGAGAAGACGGTTTCAGCACCGTGTGGACTATAAAAGTAGAGACGCCTAATACCTCCTTTCCAGAGAAGACCCATCGTGAGACTGGGGAGAGGACGCGACAGACTCAGGCCTCACATGTCCACAAAGGTCCGCGGTCACAGTAGTCATTCTGCAGTGTTGTCCCTGCGGCAGTCTGCCATGACAGAGAGACGTATCCTCCAGGACTGTCCAGCACGCCACAACCTTAGGGCTCAAACCTGGCCTGGTGATGCTGGTGATGAACGACCGGCTCGACGACTCCCTGGAGAGTCTCCGATGTACTGCTGCATTCGTTAGGGCCTCCGGAATGGCTGGCTGAGCGAACGACGGCGATGAAGAAATCTTGTGGTAAGGTAACAACAACAACACTAGCGGCTGCAACTGCAACGACAGCGCTGGTGTTCCGTGTTATCAATGTCCACATGTGGTGACCCTGTCACGGTGCTGGTATTAGTGTTATTGGCAGAAGATAGGAGAACTGGCGTGTGTGTATTCCAAGCAGTTCCATCCTCCTACCGTCTTCTTATGAAAGGGCTTAAAAAGATAACCAAATGAACTCTCTCTCTCTCTCTCTCTCTCTCTCTCTCTCTCTCTCTCTCTCTCTCTCTCTCTCAGATTTATCAAAAACCATGCCTATTTGATTGTTTTTTTGTTAATGCCGTCTAGAGGATTGTATGTACGGAACTTGTCACCGTTTGTACACAAGGCCCTGAGATTAAGAGACATAACAACCTCCTAAAGCTCTGTATTTGTTCTAAAAGAAAGAAAAGAAAAAGATACACCCGAAGGTGCGGGTAGGACCCAGAGAAGTACTGTCCTCAACTGCCGAACAAACTAGCTAGCTAGGAGCAACCCTGCCCCACCCTTGGAAGCCTGCATTGTGTTCACACAGGGTGCAGGCAGGCATAGGGCATTTCATTAAGGCGTCAAGGTACTTAATTGTATTTTATGTCCGGCCAAACATGCGGGTGATTGTAGACATTGCTACATTATTCACAATGTTAGAATTTTATCACAAAAGAAGAAGAAAAAAAAACCAGTGGGGTGAAGGGAGGTAAGCTAAGAGAGGGAAGAGTTGGATAGCATGTGGGAGGTAAAATGATAGCCAGAGCAGTCAAAAGTGAACACCCGAAGCGATCTAAAGCACAATTAAAGAATATTACTGAACAGACTTTGTGAAAAGTTAGTCGTGAATTTAACAAGAAAAACAACCGACACTCGATCCAAAAAGTCAGAATCTCAGCAAATGGCGAAAGAAAGGTTCCCTTCGCTCACAGTCAAAAAGCTGAATGGCAAGAGAAAGGTTTCCTTCACTCACAGTCAAAGCTGACATTCTGGAAAGTAACAAAAAAAACGTACATACCACTTGATATTTCGGCCATGTCTGGTCCATAGTGAACTGCGTTAACGTCCGAATGTCAGATCTGAAATAGATCGACAGATCGAAACGATTTCTGACCGAGTCCATTGACGAGCATTTGACGGATATCCATCGGAATCTTTAATCAGCTCTTTCTTGTGATTAGGGGCTCCCCTTCCCCTTCTCTGTTAATTGGATTCAATGATTTTCTGCTTTTCATTGTAACCTGACAACCCCCCCACCCCCACCCCCCGCACCTTCAATTTGCTTCCTCTGTGTGTGTGTGTGTGTGTGTGTGTGTGTGTGTGTGTGTGTGTGTGTGTGTGTGTGTTGCGTGTGTGTGTGTGTGTGTGTGTGTGTGTGTGTGTGTGTGTGTGTGTGTGTGTGTGTGTTCACCCACCTCTTTCACAAGAGGGTGTGGCTGAATGCTAAAACATTCTCTCTCTCTCTCTCTCTCTCTCTCTCTCTCTCTCTCTCTCTCTCTCTCTCTCCTCAGCAGATTGCACTTCATGCACATAGATTCTACTTAATACATTTATGTACCATGTTGTTGTTACACTTACTATACTTTGTTATTGAATGTAATCCCCCTTCAGAAGGGCCTGAGGCCTATCCTGAACAAAATTTCATCCTCTCTCTCCTCTCTCTCTCTCTCTTCTTTCTCTTCTCTCTCTCTCTCTCTCTCTCTCTCTCTCTCTCTCTCTCTCTCTCTCTCCTCGTAGAGTCAAAAGGAGACAAATGTGTGGGAAAATCTAGTCTCAGAGTGAGGAAATACTATTACTAAGGAAAAAATCCTGCAGAATCGAAGGGATAGTGTGAAGGACAGAAAATGATGGAAGGAGCAAATTAACGATGAACAGCCTGCGCAATCTACAGTACAGTTTAAGAATATTGCTCTATGGACTTTGCAAAACAGAAAAGAATGAGAGCTACGAACTACACGAGAGAGAGAGAGAGAGAGAGAGAGAGAGAGAGAGAGAGGAGAGAGAGAGAGAGAGAGAGAGAGAGAACGACTTTTTAATCAGATCTTAGAGTGAGGAGGTATTAGTTGGGAGGAAAGTCCACAACAGTCAAAGAGAAACAAAGATTTTTTTTTGCTCTTTGCTGGGAAGACACATTACTGAATCAAAGAAAAAAAGTTTTTTTTATTTAGGTCTCAGAGAGTGGGAGTCTTAGTCGGGGAAAAAAAATCTTGTAAGAGTCGAACAGAATTGAAACTATTTCAGCGGTGCCTTTTCTGATTGAACATATGCAGGACATCGCCTGCTGAGACCCCTATAGTTGCCAAGCAAACCATGGTCACCATGCACCCCCCCCCCCCCTCCCTAGGACTTAACCTAAGTGGATCCACAATGTACCTTAGGGACCACTGAACACGTTTCTGGTTGTTCCCAAGAAAATAACTCATTTGGACTATGAGTTATGGCCCTTGATTTAAGGGTACCCCCCCTTTTATGCTGACCACAATCATCAATTTAAGTCAAATGTAGCTCATGTGAATGACCAGAAATTCACATTTCTGTTACTTTTGTAACTAAATCAATGACTTGCCGTCTTTAAAAAAGCCTTTTGTGTAGTCCAATATAGAATGTCTTGGCTTCAGGTGTGCGCTATCTACTGAAACCATCATTTTCACAACACAGACTGTATGTCATCTGCGATACATTGAAAATGATAGAAAGCAGGGCTTTTGGGGGTTTGTTTTCATACACAACAATGCCTTTGGGTCATTCAGGACCAATTAGGGCTTCCTAGTTCTGTTCTTTATAGGTACAAAATTAAATATATCTCCTATACCCCCTAAATCTGCGATTTCGACAAAAACGACACAGCATGCTTTAGACAGAACAAAACTGTTGTTATTTGCAACAAGCATCGCTGTAAAATAAAATGCATATATTGTAGTGAAATACAACAGTAATACAATATAATTTGTTGTTCTAGATGTTGTGATTATCTTTAATAAATAACGAATTTTCTACATTTCATATGTACATGTATAATATAATAACACTACTACTTGGAAATCACATGCATCTTAACCAAAAAATGGTTTGATTTGTATTACTAATGTTCTTTGTTGTGTTTTGTTGTTGTTTTTTTTGAGTGCAGGTGAATGAATCCTCTGGTGTAATGATCAACTGAACATGGCGGCAAGAAAGCGAAAACATGAAGACAGCCCTGTTGGTGAAGTGTGTGTCATTCATTTCAGCGATTCTAACAAGAGATCATTTGTTCACCTCTCTAACTGCAAAGGACCTCAGAATAGACTGATAAAACTTCAAAGTATTGGCAAGAAAAGACTATTGCAGCCAACTGGATTCTCCATATTGGATGGAAGAGGCTTGCAACTGCGTTCCAGATGATTTACGGCCAGAATACGGCTACCATCGTGGCTGTTACCAAAGGTTCACTAAAAACCTTGATAGATTGGAATTATCTTCAGAATCACAAACAATAACTCTAGAACAAAGACAGTCTGGGCGTTCTTCTGGCTCAGTGGAAACAATTATCTTCAAACTGACTGCATATTTTGTAACAAAGAGGGGTTGAAAGCAAAAGAATCACAGAATGCTTGGACAACTGAACCTACATCCAAGTTTGAGCTGAAGGATGGAGCACAGTTCTTGAAGTTGCTGAGCACAAAAATGACGAGAAACTATTGTGCAGAATCAGAGGATTTGACCTGTTTGCCTGTGAAGCACAGTATCACCCTTCCTGTTGTAAGAAGTATGTCAGAGATCCTGCAGCATGGCAGAGTAAAGACGGTGCATCAAAGAGATATCAGGAAAACCTGGAAAAGTCACATAAGACAGCATTTGACTGAGTCTGTTTAAGAATTGAAAGAGAGGTTCTTCAGCAACAGAAGATATTGAGACTGTCAGACCTGTGTGATACATATACCTCTGCCTTGAATGAGACAGACCACCCAAATACACATTACAGGGCTGAAAAGCTAAGGCGGAAGTTGGAGAAGAGTGAGACATACGGGCACAGATTGTTGTTTGCTTCTCCTCACAGAAAAGGTAGGGAGTTTCAGTCTTTGCTTGTGTACAGTTCAGAAATGAAAACTGACAGAGCTGTCATTCTAGCATACAAGCCTGGCTCAGCCGACATGCTGAAAGATGTTGCCTTGTATCTACGGACAGTAATAACAGAGGCCTTTGAGAAATCAGAAAGTTTGCCATGGCCACCAAAGATGAATTTCTACAGCAACGTGATATCCTACCACACGATCTTCAGAGATTTCTTAACTATCTCTTGGCTGGCCAAACACAAGATCACACTTCAAAAGTACAAAGATTCGTTACTTCACTTGGCCAGGACATCCTCACAACCGTCACTAAGGGTCATTGGAAGCTGCCAAAACACATACTTTTGTGCATGACATTGCATCACCTATTCAGAAGTGAGCAGCTCGTGACCATGTGTGTGCCTATCTTAAGATGGTTGGGTTAAAGAACCTCTGGCAGAAACGAGCATCTGTTTTCCTCTGTCACCTGTCCACCTGCTAATCATGGTCACGAGCTGCTCACTTCTGAATAGTTGACTGACGCAATGTCATGCACAAAAGTATGTGTTTTGGCAGCTTTCAGTGACCCTTAGTGATGGCTCTGAGGATGTCCTGGCCAAGTGAAGTAACGAATCTTTGTACTTTTGAAGTGTGATCTTGTGTTTGGCCAGCCAAGAGATAGTTAAGAAATCTCTGAAGATCGTGTGGTAGGATATCACGTTGCTGTAGAAATTCATCTTTTGGTGGCCATGGCAAACTTTCTGATTTCTCAAAGGCCTCTGTTATTACTGTCCGTAGATACAAGGCAACATCTTTCAGCATGTCGGTTGAGCCAGGCTTGTATGCTAGAATGACAGCTCTGTCAGTTTTCATTTCTGAACTGTACACAAGCAAAGACTGAAACTCCCCATCTTTTCTGTCAGGAGAAGCAAACAACAATCTGTGCCCGTATGTCTCACTCTTCTCCAACTTCCGCCTTAGCTTTTCAGCCCTATAATGTGTATTTGGGTGGTCTGTCTCGTTCAAGGCAGAGGTATGTATCACACAGGTCTGACAGTCTCAAAATCTTCTGCTGCTGAAGAACCTCTCTTTCAATTCTTAAATAGACTCTGTCAAATGCTGTCTTACGTGACTTTTCCAGGTTTTCCTGATATCTCTTTGATGCACCGTCTTTACTCTGCCATGCTGCAGGATCTCTGACATACTTCTTACAACAGGAAGGGTGATACTGTGCTTCACAGGCAAACAGGTCAAATCCTCTGATTCTGCACAATAGTTTCTCGTCATTTTTGTGCTCAGCAACTTCAAGAACTGTGCTCCATCCTTCACGTTCAAACTTGGATGTAGGTTCAGTTGTCCAAGCATTCTGTGATTCTTTTGCTTTCAACCCCTCTTAGTTACAAAATATGCAGTCTGGTTTGAAGATAATTGTTTCCACTGAGCCAGAAGAACGCCCAGACTGTCTTTGTTCTAGAGTTATTGTTTGTGATTCTGAAGATAATTCCAATCTATCAAGGTTTTTAGTGAACCTTTGGTAACAGTCACGACTGTAGCCGTATTCTGGCCGTAAATCATCTGGAACGCAGTTGCAAGCCTCTTCCATCCATATGGAGAATCCAGTTGGCTGCAATAGTCTTTTCTTGCAAATGCTTTGAAGTTTTATCAGTCTATTCTGAGGTCCTTTGCAGTTAGAGAGGTGAACAAATGATCTCTTGTTAGAATCGCTGAAATGAATGACACACACTTCACCAACAGGGCTGTCTTCGTGTTTTCGCTTTCTTGCTGCCATGTTCAGTTGATCATTACACCAGAGGATTCATTCACCTGCACTCAAAAAAAACACACACACAGCAAAGAACATCAGTAATACAAATCAAACCATTTTTTGGTTAAGATGCAAATGCATGTGATTTCCAAGTAGTAGTGTTATATTATACATGTACATATGAAATGTAGAAAATTCGTTATTTATTAAAGATTATCACATCTAGAACAACAAATTATATTGTATTACTGTTGTATTTCACTACAATATATGCATTTTATTTTACAGTGATGCTTATTGCAAATAACAACAATTTTGTTCTGTCTAAAGCATGCTGTGTCGTTTTTGTCGAAATCGCAGATTTAGGGGGTATAGGAGATATATTTAATTTTGTACCTGTAAAGAACAGAACTAGGAAGCCCTAATTGGTCCTGAATGACCCAAAGGCATTGTTGTGTATGAAAACAAACCCCCAAAAGCCCTGCTTTCTATCATTTTCAATGTATCGCAGATGACATACAGTCTGTGTTGTGAAAATGATGGTTTCAGTAGATAGCGCACACCTGAAGCCAAGATATTCTATATTGGACTACACAAAAGGCTTTTTTAAAGACGGCAAGTCATTGATTTAGTTACAAAAGTAACAGAAATGTGAATTTCTGGTCATTCACATGAGCTACATTTGACTTAAATTGATGATTGTGGTCAGCATAAAAGGGGGGGTACCCTTAAATCAAGGGCCATAACTCACAGTCCAAATGAGTTATTTTCTTGGGAACAACCAGAAACGTGTTCAGTGGTCCCTAAGGTACATTATGGATCCACTTAGGTTAAGTCCTGGGGGGGGGGGGGGGGAGTGCATGGTGACCATGGTTTGCTTGGCAACTACTACTGTCGACAGTAATTGCTTAGCCGCGAAACCGGCGTGAGTCACAGCCATCCTCAAGTGGGCCCCTCCACGTCCATCCGCCGACAAAAAAAAACCGTGAAGTTTCGGTTGGATCAAAGATATAGTACGCCCTAATCTTTGGTTGGATATTCCAATTCGTCGTCAAATGCTCGTCAAAGGACTCGGTCAGAAATCGTTTCCATCTGTCGATCTATTTCGGATCTGACATTCGGCCGTTAACGCAGTTTACTACGGACCAAACATGGCCCAAATATCAAGTGGTATGTACGTTTCTGTTGTTACTTTCCAGAATGTCAGCTGTTGACTGTGAGTGAACCCATGGACTCACTGATACCAAAAGCACAGACGTAGAGAGGAAACAAAAATTGAGGTCACCATGAATGCAGGGCACGGAGGGCCACAGAATAGAGACTCTCTTATGTTGGATCTAGTTGCAAAGGGAGGCGACTGCAGGCGGAAATAAATCTAAACACATTTGAAATGTTGGTTGGTAATAGAGCACCGTCAAAAAAAGCACCGCAAAAAAAAAAAAAAAACGTAGACAAACAAATCACAAGACAAAACACTTGTCTTATGATTCGTTTGTCTACGTTTTTGTTGTTGTTGTTGTTGTGTTTTTGTTTTTGTTTTTTTGTTTTGTTTTTTGTTTTGGCGGTGTGCTATTACAACATTTGAAATTAATTTTCTTATGTTGATCGGTTAGAATGACGATAATGAACATAGATATCCATTCTGGTCGGAGACTTCTTCCTTTCATGATATATACGGGCGTCAACCAGGCGCGAGAAATACAGACATCTGCAGTTGCTGGTCAGGTAATTTGAGTAGCCTACCACTCTCAGAAACGCATGAGTTAAGTGGATGAAACTTGAATGTGAGGTTTCAGTCTTCCCAGCTGAGTCCATAGCGAACTCAGCCGTGGGCAGGAGCCGGCTGAGGCAGAAATAAATGGTTCTGATAGGAATCAAACCCGCTACCTTCTAGTCTGGAACCCACGACAACAACCACTGTGCCACGCTGGCTGGTTCCCACATCAAGACTTTGTTTTCTTTTTTTTTTTCCACAACATTTTAGAGAGTGTATGTGTGTGTTGCAGAACAGCCATCTCGTAGCGCACATGCAGCAGACGTTTAATGTATAACAATTGAAACGATGGCAAGTGTGTGTGTGTGTGTGTGTGTGTGTGTGTGTGTGTGTGTGTTGTGTGGTGTGTGTGTGTGTGTTGTGTGTGTGTGTGTGTGTGTGTGTGTGGCGCGCGCGATCGTATGCATGCACGAATGTGTGTGTGTGTGTTGTGTGTGTGTGTGTGTGTGTGTGTGTGTGTGTGTGTGTGCGCGCGCGCGATCGCATGCATGCACGAATGTGTGTGTGTGTGTGTGTGTGGTGTGTGTGTGTGTGTGTGTGTGTGTGTGTGTGTGTAGCTAACTTAAATAGGGCTTCCAACGAGAGAGAGAGAGAGAGAGAGAGAGAGAGAGAGAGAGAGAGAGAGAGAGAGAGAGAGATTCTACCCTTAAAGACTTAAGACTTGATTTTGTTGTTGTTTTGGTTTGGTTTATTTTGTTTTGTTTTAAACTCCACAAGATTTTCATACCAACAAATCCCCTTCCCACTAAAGAGTTGCTTTCCTTTTTACTCTCAAAATTTCTCTTCCAACAAAAACTTCTTCCAAGAGAACCTTGATTTTTAATTTTTTTTTCCTTTAACTCTACAATTTTTTTCTCTCGTCAAAAAATCCTTCCGTACGAGGACTTAAGGTTTTGTTGTTTTTTTTTCTTCAAGTCTACAATATTTTTTTCTCCCAACAAAATCTTTTCCATAAAGACTTGATTTCCTGAAGTAGTTTTTCTTTGACTACAGATCTTTTCTCCACACAAAAACTTGTTTCCAAGAAAGACCTGAATTTCTAATCCCTTTTTTTCCTCTGTTTTTGTCATTCTGCAAATTTTTCCTCCCAACTTCTTCCAACACGAAGACTTGATTTTCTTCATTTCTTTTTATTTTTTATTTCATTTTCTGTTTCTTTCTTTCTTTTTGTTTTGTTGCTTCGTTTAAATTACAAACGTTTTCTCCACACAAAAACTGTTCAACAAAGACTTTTACTGAAACTTTTTTCATTTCGACTCTACCAGATACCCCCCCCCCCCCCCCCCCCCCCCCCCCCCCCCCCCTCGTAAGACTTGTTTTTTTCAGCAACATTTTTCTCTTTGATTCTACGAGATGCAGCCTCTCCCCCAAACAAACGGTCCTTTTTTCCTTTTTTTAAAGATTTTATTTTCCCCCAACATTTCCATTTTCTTTGAATTTACCAGATTTAATTTTTCATAAAGACTCACCCACATTTTAAAGAATGCCTGAAGGCCATTGAAGAGATGTTCCACCGTACAAATGTCAAACCCTTCTCTTTCAACATATAAGGGATCCATGGAATCTGTCTTGTGGGCAGTATCATTATGTTGTTTATTATTGAAGATTTGTGTGTGTGTGTGTGTGTGTGGCGCGCGCGCGCGCGTGTGTGTGTGTGTGTGTGTGTGTGCGTGCGTGTGTGTGTGTGTGTGTGTGTCTTTCAATTGCCCTTCTGGTCACTGCCGATGCAGGGGCGGATCCACAGGTGGTTTGCAGGGTTTCTCAGAACCACCTCCCGCTCCACTCTCCCTCCCTACCACCTCCCCGTCCTTTCTCTCTTCAAAATTAAGAAAATGGTAAGATATATGAGAGGTGATACCTTGACTCATTTGCGCCAAACTGTTCCAGTTCGCTTCTTTGGATCAATTTGTTTCCCCGTGGAGGGGGGAGTAGGGTAGGGAGAGAGGGTAGGAGGGGGAGGGTGGGGGCTGCTCCCGACGTTGGGCCCTAGCGGATTAGGTGCTTTGATCTATCGATCAGACCTTCACGTCGTCGGTCAATTCCGGTAAATATTTTTGGAAGTCCTTCAGAAGATCATGCAATCGGCCCATGCGATATATCTTCAAGTTGTTTGCCGCTTTCATAATTACTGGTATATATGTCTTTTTCTTGTACTGTCCAGCACGGGCTTACACGTTAACGCGAGTTATGTTAATTGGTTGGAGCTGTTGTGTTCATGTTTGGGACTTAAAATGTGCGTCTGTGAACTGATTTCGACATTCATTATCCGCATGTTACTACAAACCACGCATGTGCGTGCGGCTGCACACCAAAAATTAATGCGCCAAGGCCTTGGTTAAGGAGTCGAGTATTTATAGAGTGGCGCAATTTGATTGTTTTGGGAATTTTTATTGTGTCTGAAAGTTGATTCTCCTCATTTTCTTTCATATGGCCATCAATGTATACGCCAGGTGGTTCCAAGCAGACAGATTAAAATCAAATAAATGGAACTCTTTGGGAGCTTCAAGGTGGCGCAAAGATAGGGTCATGGGTGAGTGCAAAGGCCTGAAATATGTTATCAACTGAGGGGGTGATCATGTATTTGAAGATTATTTGTGATTTCATCAGTGAAAATCCCCCCAAACAAGGGAAATAATTGGTGGGGGAGTTGTTCTTTTGATCAATTATCAGTTTATCATTAAATGCTGGCCCAAATTTACGGTAGGCCTGAAAACGCTTACATGGACTGTAATTATAGTGTTTCAGTGCAAAATCCTAATTGTGGCGTGTGGCCTGTACGAGGCTGCAAAGGAGGACAACTCATCGGATTTTACGTCCTCTCAGTTTAAGTGGCTCCCAGAATTCACTGCGGTATCAGCTTTTGTGAAAAGAAATGGTATTTGTTGTATGTAAGATGAGTTGTTCAGCATCGAAGGGCAGCCATGTTCCCACAGAAGGAATTGAAAGGAGACTTAGTGGCTAGCTTGCATGTCTCTTTTTAGATGCTTATGATAAATCCCATTTTTCAGGGGGTGGGGGGGGGGGGGGGGGGGAGTCCTCACAAAGACTGAGGTGGGATGTCCAAACAATGGCAGAAAAAAGATTCAGGGCATGATTTTTTTTTTAATACAGTATTGAATGGAAGACAACAACGACAACAAACAACAACATGATGTAAGCATTCAGTTTGCTGTCGCTCTTTTGGTTGGTAAATTTGTAAGATCATGATGTTGAACGAATTTCTGTAAAACTAACAACAACAATGATAATAATATGATAATATATGATGAATGAATAATAAATAATAATAATAATAATAATAAAATAATAATAATAATAATAACGACAACAAAAGCGAAAACAAACCAAACTTACACAGCGCCGGTTGGAGTGGAAGAAGTATGGCGAGGGCTGGGGAAAAGGAGGGGGTGAGTAGGGTAATGTTGCTTTACCCAGCCGACCGCAAAGGGCCATGTCAGGGCGTCACTGCTTGGCACATGTCGGAAGGAGCGTCAGACAAACAAGCAGACCTGCCTGACCCCATTACCTCCTCCTCAGAGGTAGTAACTACTACTTCTTCTTCTTTGTGATCGCCTTGGTCTACACGGTCAGTCCGGTCCTTGAGATGAATAGTGCCGTTTTCTCCAGCTCTTGTAGATTGCATAGTAGAACTTTGTCATTACAGCTGTCTCTGTTGGCCACACACCTCTCTCCTTGGCTGTTCATGCAATGGGCATTTTTGGAGCACATGCTCCACTGTCTGTTCTTCCTGCCCACAAGGACAGACTGGAGAAGGCACCACCTTGAGCTTTCGGCACAAGACTGTTAAGTCTGTTGTGCCCGGTGCGGACCTCACCAGGACACTTAGTTGCTCACTTGACGACAGATGATCATCATCCTTGGGTGTCCTGGACGTTGTGATGATAGTCCAGATGATGCTTCGTATCTCGCTGTAAGTGATGCTGTTGTTAGACTGACTACCACTTAAAATAATGGGGCAGGTGAGGGAGGGTGGGAGGGTGGGGATGTGTGCGAGGGGATGGGGTTGGGATGGGGGTGGAAAAGCTTTGACTTTGTGTCTGAAGTTGCAGGGGAGCTAAAAAGAAAAGGAAAAAAAGGATCAACTGCCTGAATGATTTATTTCCCTTGGATGTCTACAGATAATGTACTGACACATTGAAAAAAAAAAAAAAGATTAATGAAAAGAAATTAAAAAAAAAAAAAAAAACCATGAAAATGTCTTTTAGGGACTGTTTTTTTAATTGTAAACTTTGGTTCCCATTAGAATCCTCGTCAAGATGGAGGAGGAGGGGGTGGGAGGTGGCGGAGATTCAGACAGATGACACCCATTGCATAATTAAGTAAACTGATTTTACTGGTAGGAGGAGGGGGTGGGAGGTGGCGGAGATTCAGACAGATGACACCCATTGCATAATTAAGTAAACTGATTTTACTGGTGTTTCTTTTTTTTTCTCTTTGTTTCTTTGTTTGTTGCAAAACAATCTTCAAGCACTTAAATTCGATGTAGAGCCTATGCCAAAACACATGTGCATCCACATTTACAGAGAGGGGGAAGGAGGGAGGGAGGGAGAGTGAGAATCTGGAAAGCTCGCACAAAATCAATACCAAAACAAATTCTCTCTCTCTCTCTCTCTCTCTCTCTCTCTCTCTCTCTCTCTCTCTCTCTCTCTCTCTCTCAAAATGGATAATGACTAGGTTTTAGATGGGTATATCTTACTTGAATGTACATCTTTTAGGCATAACTGTTGTAATGACTGCGATCTGATGTGTCCATTATGCCAGATGTTTACAAAACAAAAAGAGATATACACTTCGTTGCTTGTTGCCAAAGGTTGAATGAAATTTAGAGGAACAAAAAATTTGGAACCTGAATAATATCTAGAACCTTGTTTGTTGAAGCTACTTTTGCTGCATGATGGCATGCACTAAACCCGATGTAATACGCAGTTTTTTATTTTTTGTGTGTAAGGTTTCAATATATTTGGAAGAGCTTACTTCATAGGGTTGCATGATATGATCGCCAGAGTCGTTGTTAATTATTTCTTTTGAATTGGTATGATGAGCGTTATATATTGTACATTCACCCCTTCATGAGGGGCTGAGGCCCACTTGAATAAACTTCATTCATTCATTCAGTCTCTCTCTGTCGCTTCATTCATTCATCGGTCTCTCTCTCTCTCATCTTCTCTTCTCTCTTCTCTCTCTCTCTCTCTCTCGATATTCAACAAAAAAGGTCAGAGGTGAAGTTATGGAATCACTTTTCTCTTACGTTTCTCTTTCATGATAGGTAAAATTCGGGGATGGTGGAGGTTTGCAGGATGGGAGTGATGGCGGGGGGGGGGGGGGGGGGGGGGAGGCACCAAAGTCGACCAGCCAATAAACTGGTTTAAGCCAATGTGTCTGTGTATGCCCATGTACCTGAGTGCATTTTGTGCTGTGTGTGTGTGTGTGTGTGTGTGTGTGTGCGCGCGCGCGTTAGAGTGTGTGTGTGGTGTGTGTGTGTGTGTGTGTGTGCGTGCGTGTGTGTAATTGCGTGCGTGCGTGTGTGTGCACAAGCGCAAACGTATCAACAATGTGCAAGTAAGTAAATACTGTCACATTTTTTTTTGTTACTGGAAAGAAAATCAATCAATGTCTGCACACTGCTTCAGGATATTTAGAGTGTGAGGTTTTTGTTGGTTTTTGTGGGGGCAAGAAAATCAATCAATGTCTGTATACTGCTTCAGGATATTCAGAGTGTGAGGTTTTTGTTGGTTTTCGTGGGGGATAGGAAATGAAAATTTCTGTATACTATTTCGGGATTTTTAGAATGTGAGGTTTTTGTTTGGTTGGTGGGGTTTTTTTTTCTTTCTTTTTTTTTTCTTCTTTTTTTCGAGGCAAGGGGGAGGGGTTGTTTTTTGTTTTGTTTTGGTTGTTTTTCCACGCTTTTCTCTCCATAAGAATACACGCATTCCGAAAAGAATTCACCACAAACCGACGTACACCAGAATAATCACAACAGATGATTTTATTCTCAAGCATGACAGTATTTCAACGACTCAATTTCTTAATGAGCCACTCTACGACAAACAAACAAACAAATAAAAATGAAGAGTTGCATAAAATGTTCATATCATCACAAAAACGTAATGGCAAGATCCACGCAACCCAAAACAATTTCTGCAAAAGATTACACACACACACACACACACACACACATATGCGCGCGCGTGCGCGCACACACACACACACACACACATAATGCACATACACATGCAGACACACACACGTGCACACGCGTGTGCACACACACACACACACACACACACACACACACACACACACACACACACACACACACACACACACATATCGGTGATTGATAGAAATATTGTTTTCTGATTTTTGAACTCTGGAGAAAAATGGGACTGAGAAAGAGGACCGGGGGAGAAGGGGGAGGGGGGAGGGAGCAGAGGGAGTGTGACGCAGAGTGCAGCAGGGAGGGGAACGTCATGGGGAGAAGGGGAGGGGGGAGGGAGCAGAGGGAGTGTGACGCAGAGTGCAGCAGGGAGGGGGAACGTCATGGGGAGAAGGGGGAGGGGGGAGGGAGCAGAGGGAGTGTGACACAGAGTGCAGCAGGGAGGGGGAACGTCATGGGGAGAAGGGGGAGGGGGGAGGGAGCAGAGGGAGTGTGACGCAGAGTGCAGCAGGGAGGGGAACGTCATCAAGGTTAAAAGCAACCTTAAGAAAACCACTTCTTTTATGAGAATATAGCAAACAAAACACCGACACTGTGAGACGATCATTTTCTTTTCTTTTTTTTAATTTATCCAACCTTCTTCACTTTCCAAGCGCTACCATATTCATGCAAAATGATGGACGTTTAAAACGTATTTTGCAGCTTAAAAAAAAAAAAAAAAAAAGGAAAAAGAAAAAAAAAAAAGCGATGCCTTTAATTACTGCATTATTTCTGTTTGACTTGCACAGTTGTATGCAGTCAGGAACAATTTTACCAATCAATACTTTTTATGCTTTGATGGAATCTTTAACAATGAAAGAACTGGTCAAAAACGTAACAAGAAGAAAACTGGTGAGGGATTTCATAATCCATTTATTTTTCAGTAACGAAACTCTTAAAGAAAAACAAAACAAAACAAAAACCTTATCAGTACGCTATACATGAAATTCCTCTTCTTTCAAATATGCAGTTATTCTCATCCACTTGTAAACAGATTGCAAAATTAATTTCATTCAGTTTATTAAAGTCATTAGCTTATTAATGTCAAAAAGAATGATTCATGAATGTTAGAGTCAGACAAAAAAAAATGGTAATGTTCAAGACAGTCAATGTAATTATGATTAACGTTAAGTTCATGGGAAATTTTTAACGCTATGTTTCATACATCAGTAGTTGCGTTGCCAAAGTGCTATGCTGAGAAGAATTCCTTCCAATTCCACAAGAACTCCAAGCCATTGCTATATCGGTGGAAGCGTTGGTTTAAAAGCAGGACCAACACATTGCATATACATCAGACAGTGAGATTCCACTGAACAAAACGGCAATTTTTTTTTTTTTAAGTCGATGCTCTTTAACGCTTGAGGGATAAAAAGATACAAAAAAAAAAAAAAAACTTATGAGGTGGAGAAAGGAAGGACGTTTGGGGGGGTGGGGGGGGGGGAGGGAGGGGAGGGGCTTGAAATACAAAATAGGAAATGTGATTTTCAGAAAAAAGCTAGAAAGAACAAAACTGAAAGGGGGGTGGGTTTTTTGTTTGTTTGTTTGTTTTTTGTCTTTTTTTTTTTTTTTAAAGAAAAAAATGCTGTTAGACCCTTCCCGTCAAGTACGGATGTACTTATAGGTACTCACGCACTGCCTTCAGTTTAACATCGCAATAAGAAAGAAGATGGAAAAAAAGGGAGAAATGGGTGGGCGGGGGGGGGGGGGGGGGAGATGGAGGGGTGATGGAGGGACACACACACACACCTTTTTTCACACTAAAAGCCTCAGTTTAGATGATAGAAATTATCGCACACTTCACCCACCTTGACACATACATCAACACTCTCTCTCTCTCTCTCTCTCCCCCCCCCCACCCCCCCCCCCCCCTACTCTTTCCTCCTCCCCTGCCCTTATTCCACAGATTATCATTATCATTATTATGAACACTTATATAGCGCCTATCCTCGGCTAGAGACCAAGCTCTAAGCGCTTTACAATCCACTCTCGTTTACACAACGGGCTGCCTACCTGAGTAGTGCCGACTGAAGAGCTGCCAGCTGGCGCTTCATTCAGTCGTTTCCCGTTGTCATCCAGTCAATATCGATCACTCAATTCCCTTACTTCCTTCATTCTTTCCATTTCACACGCAGAGTGCATACTATGTGTAATGTGTCATCCATACCAACGGCCAAACTGGCCTTCTCTTCTGAAAGGTGGTGATGGGATTTTACATGTGAGCAAGATGCTATGCGATGACAAAGGAACAACTTTTTCCTTTCCTGAGAAAGACGAGGGAATGAAAGGAGAGAGGGAGGGGGTGTGGATATAATCTGCAAAAGAAAAACAAAAACCGCATTTCCATCAAAGCTTCAGACTTGAATTAAATCAAGGGCAACCCACTGCTGGAAGACTTTGTCACTGCTCAAATGCTCCAACACCTGTGTCCTGCATATTCATCACAGAATGAATTGAGTTAATACATGACTAAGTACGCACATCAGCTCAAAGTGCAATGAAAGCAAGAAAAAAAGAAAAGAAAGAAAGGAAAGAAGAACAGAAAGAAGGAAGTGACGAAGGAGGAATGAAAAAAACAATGAAGGAAGAAAAAAAGAAAAAACAAAAGGAAGAAAGGGAAAAAAGATAAAGGAAGGATTGAAGAAACGAAGGAAGGAGAAAGAAAGAAGGAAGGAAGAAGAAGGAAGGAAAGAAGGAAGGAAGGAAGGAAGGGTGGAAGGAATGAAGAAGGGTGAAGGAATGACAGAAGAGGAGAAGGAATGAAGGAAGGAGGGGAAGGAATGACAGAAGGGTGGAAGGAATGACAGAAGGTGGAAGGAATGAAAGAAGGATGGAAGGAATGACAGAAGAGTGGAAGGAATGACAGAAGAGTGGAAGGAATGACAGAAGGGTGGAAGGAATGACAGAAGAGTGGAAGGAATGACAGAAGAGTGGAAGGAATGAAAGAAGGATGGAAGGAATGACAGAAGAGTGGAAGGAATGAAAGAAGGAGTGGAAGGAATGACAGAAGAGTGGAAGGAAATGAAAGAAGGATGGAAGGAATGACAGAAGGAGTGGAAGGAATGAAAGAAGAGTGGAAGGAATGACAGAAGAGTGGAAGGAATGAAAGAAGGATGGAAGGAATGACAGAAGGATGGAAGGAATGACAGAAGGTGGAAGGAATGACAGAAGGATGGAAGGAATGAAAGAAGGATGGAAGGAATGAAAGAAGAGTGGAAGGAATGACAGAAGAGTGGAAGGAATGAAAGAAGGATGGAAGGAATGAACAGAAGGATGGAAGGAATGCAGAAGGGTGGAAGGAATGACAGAAGGATGGAAGGAATGACAGAAGAGTGGAAGGAAGAAGAAGAGGTGGAAGGAATGACAGAAGGGTGGAAGGAAGAAAGAAGAGTGGAAGGAATGAAAGAAGGATGGAAGGAATGACAGAAGAGTGGAAGGAATGACAGAAGGATGGAAGGAATGACAGAAGGATGGAAGGAATGACAGAAGAGTGGAAGGAATGACAGAAGGAGTGGAAGGAATGACAGAAGGAGTGGAAGGAATGACAGAAGGTGGAAGGAAGAAAGAAGGATGGAAGGAATGACAGAAGGATGGAAGGAATGAAAGAAGGTGGAAGGAATGACAGAAGGTGAAGGAATGACAGAGGGTGGAAGGAATGACAGAAGGATGGAAGGAATGAAAGAAGGATGGAAGGAAGAAGAAGGATGGAAGGAATGAAAGAAGGATGGAAGGAGAAAGAGAAAGAAGGATGGAAGGAAAGAAAGAGGATGGAAGGAAGAAGGATAAGAAAAGGATGGAAGGAATGAAAGAAGGATGGAAGGAAAGAAGGAAGGAAGGAAGAAGGATGGAAGGAATGAAAGAAGGATGGAAGGAATGAAAGAAGGATGGAAGGAATGAAAGCAGGATGGAAGGAAAGAAAGAAGGAAGGAATGAAAGAAGGATGGAAGGAATGAAAGAAGGATGGAAGGAATGAAAGAAGGATGGAAGGAATGAAAGCAGGATGGAAGGAAGGAAAGAAGGATGGAAGGAAAGAAAGAAGGATGGAAGGAAGGAAAGAAGGATGGAAGGAAAGAAAGAAGGGTGGAAGGAATGAAAGAAGAGTGGAAGGAATGACAGAAGAGTGGAAGGAATGACAGAAGGGTGGAAGGAAAGAAAGAAGGAAGAAAGGAAAGGAAGGAGGGTGGGAAGGAAGGAAGGAAGGAAGGAAGGAAGGAAGGAAGGAAGGAAGGAAAGGAAGTATGGAAGGAAAGAAAGAAGGATGGAAGGAATGACAGAAGGATGGAAGGAATGACAGAAGGATGGAAGGAATGAAAGAAGGAAGAAAGGAAAGAAAGAAGGATGGAAGGAAAGAAAGATGGAAGGAATGAAAGCAGGATGGAAGGAAAGAAAGAAGGATGGAAGGAAAGAAAGATGGAAGGAATGAAAGAAGGATGGAAGGAATGAAGAAGGATGGAAGGAAAGTAGAAGGATGGAAGGAAGGAACGACGGACCTAAGGACATAAAGAAGGGTGGAAGGAAGAAAGAAAAGGAATGAAAGATAAAAAGAAAAGAAGAAAGAAACTAACCATACCAGGAAGAAAAGTAAGATCGAACGAAAGATACAAAGAGGGAAGGAAAAAAAAAGACAAGAAAGAGAAGAACAGAAGAAACAAAGGAAAGATGGAACTAAAAAGAAAGTACAGACATCCCACTTTACTGATCATCATTCATACGACAGAAAATGTAAAAAAAAAAATAATAATAGCATTCATAATTATCACAATGCTTGATTTTCAAAACATATAGACAAATGCTTTTTTTTTTTCTTTCTTTACATCACAGCCTTTACATTTCATGAACTGTGCGAAGAAAAATGTACATCTGAGCAGCACAGACTGAACCCAAAGTGAGCTCAATAACACACGCATCAAGCAAAACCAATACAATAATTCAACAGTGAACAAAAATAATAAATGATAAACGACACTCCATTATCCTCACATTACATACTGGCAATATTTCATCAATTTGAAAAAAAAGAAAAAAAAAAGCTGTCTGGCTTGTCAATGCTGATAACAAGAGTGATAATCAATTTACAGCGAAACAGATTTTAAAACATCTAGGGTAATAGTGTTGAGGATGATAATGGATGATAGTGTCATTGACGATTACGTTTTTCTTTTCAAAAAGCATTAAAGAAATACTCCAGTCCTTACAGAACAAATTTCCCAACCCCAGCGAACCCAAAACAATTGAGCACACCTTGTCCTCAATGAAAGAAAGCCAGATCAACCATTGTACAACTGCTGAAGGAGTGACAGAAGAGGTGGAAGGAATGACAGAAGAGTGGAAGGAATGACAGAAGAGTGTCTGCCTGTGAAATGTTGTCACTAGTACAAACTGGCTACCTGTGAAATTTTGTAGAAAGAGAGGGTGTTAGTTACCGCCAATGACATTGACAAACAAAGCACATGACAAGACACGATGCATTTCAACCACTTGGGTCTTCTTCAGGTGAAAAAATAAATCACATTTAACATTTAAGACAGTACAAACAAAGAACAAAAATGACTCATCTGTTGTTAGTCCATGTGGTGGGGAGAATAGCCTAACAACAATGGACTAACAACAGATGAGTCATTTTCGTTCTTTGTTTGTACTGTCTTAAATGTTAAATGTGATTTATTTTTTCGCCTGAAGAAGACCCAAGTGGTTAAAATGCATCGTGTCTTGTCATGTGCTTTGTTTGTCAATGTCATTGGTGGTAACTAACACCCTCTCTTTCTACATTTTGCTTCGTTCTCCGCCGTCAGTCACTCCATTTTGAAACTGTGAAATTTTGTCGCTGGTACAAACTGGCTACCTGTGAAATTTTGTCACTGGTACAAACTGACTGCCTGTGAAATTTTGTCACTGGTACAAACTGGCTACCTGTGAACTTTTGTCACTGGTACGAACTGACTGCCTGTGTAATTTTGTCACCTGTATAAACTGGCTACCTGTGAAATTATGTCGCTGGTACAAACTGGCTACCTGTGAAAATTTGTCACTGGTACAAACTGGCTTCCTGTTAAATTTTGTCACTAGTACAACTGGCTACCTGTGAAATTTTGTCTTTGATACAAACTGGCAGTTCTTGCCTTCTGCTTTGCCTTGGGTTATTTTACCGTGTGACACACCTTGAAAGAAACAGCTTTGAAGTACTTATTGCCCCAAGTTGTTTCGCTCTCTGCGGAGTGGGCATTCCCCTGGAAACAGTGTCATTGGACTCAGGCCTACGCAATTCACTTGGTGCCTCCTGGGCATTGGTTGTAGGGCTAGGAACTCCATTTCTACATCAAACATTTTCTTAAAACACATTCACTCCCTTGAACATCACCCACCCACACTTATCATGGGTTTCATTAAGCAGAGATGTTCCTTTACATCTTATATAAACATGAACAACTGAAGGAAATTAGATGTGATTTTTTTTTCTTTAACACGTTTGAAACATGTATCACACAACAAGTTGTTTTTTTTTTTTGGCTTACTGTTTGTCATGAGCACTATTGTTTTATTAATTCCACGATGAATGAGTGGAAATGAACCACTATTTACATCCAGAACACATTTTCTTAGATCCGTAAATACGTGAATAAAAATAATTTCTTGAGAGTAAAAGAATACTGAGAAAGAGAGAGAGAGAGAGAGAGAGAGAGAGAGAGAGAGAGAGAGAGAGAGAGAGAGAAGAGAGACAGACAGACAGACAGACAGACAGACAGACAGACAGACAGGACAGACAGACAGACAGACAGACAGAGACAGAGAGAATCTTATTCCCAGAGGCAACTGATGAGCAAGAAGATGCTTGGTTTCATTAGCTCCTTGTTCCCTCAAGGATTATGGAAACTAATACACAAACACGTATCACTCAATAAAAGTGATCATAACAAGAACAGCAATCATTCATATCAACATAAGAGAAAACACACATACACGCTAAAACTTTGTCACACACACACGCGCACACACACATGCATGCACGCACGCGCGCACACACACACACAAACAAACGCATGTGCACACACACACACATACACACACACACACACACGCACATACACACACACACTATGTGGTACATATTCCTGTATGGAGAGAGGATATAAGAAGTATCAATCACAGAAACGACCTTTTCAGCTTTACCTGAGGACTGAATAATGATTGCCGAGGCAGTCATGTTCAAATGTACATGCATTTAATCATGCTTAACATGCTTACTTATAAAACAAGATTAGTTCTCAGGGAAGTGAAGGAGACAGACAGACAAAGACAGACATACAGACAGACACTGAGAAAGAGAGAGAAGGAATTGGAGGTAGGAGATTGGTGCTAAGGGGAGGAGGGGGGGGGGGGGGCGTATGAGGCCAACCCCCATTTATCATGAGTCAGTGCCTACAGACACTTAAATCTGTCGCCATGGCAAAAAACGGGTCAATTCGTCCCACTCTAACCGTGAAATTATTGACCTGGCTTCATTGCCATTTGAGCACAAACCCTGTCTGCTATCTGTAATTGAAAACCTCACTGACGGATTTTCCGTCTGACATGGAGAGCTGGTCAAGACAAAACTGCAGCTGTTTCCAATACACCATGAAGTAGAAAACAGCAAGACTGAAGCATGGTGAACCATTCAATTCATGTTGTGTACACCCCAGCCAAGGGCTAGGGCTTTATCAGAGCCATCATCTGTTTAAAATTCATTCCCTTCACAGTGTAGAAAAAAAAAAAAGAAAGAAGAACAAAAATCTATAACTCATTTAAACAAATTTCTTAAACTTGTGAAAATTATTTTTAAAATCTTTCTGCCATAAAATCTGAAGTCAAATGAAAAATGTTGATCTTTTTTCAGGAACTCAAAAATCACAGCTGCCGGAATGTTTCCGAACAGCCTTTTCATGGAGTCTGCAAGGGAAGCCTTTATGTCTGACACCTTGCAAGTGCCAACACTCTATAAGAACCCGTTTTATTCTAACTATAATCAATACTTATATAGCACCTATTCTCGGCTAGAGACCAAGCTTTAAGCGCTTTAAAATCCACTCTCATTTTCACAACGGGCTGCCTACCTGGGTAGTGCCTACTGATGAGCTGCCAGCTGGCGCTTCATTCAGTCGTTTCCCCTGTCATCCAGTCCATATCATTCAATCTTGTTCACTCAATTTCCTTACTTCCTTCATTCTTGCCATTTCTCACAATGGGTGCATGCTATGTGTAATGTGTCATCCATACCAACGGCCAAACTGGCCTTCTCTTCCGAAAGTTGGTGATGGGATTTTATGTGTGTGGAAGCAAGGTGTTATGCGCGCGTTCACACACGGAACCTCGGTTTATAGTCTCATTCGAAGGACTGTATGGGAAATGGAGTCAGAACCAATGTTAACTCTGAGGGAAAAATTCCCCTGTACTGAAAAGGCCTGGCGGAGATTCGAACCAGCAACCCCAGAATCACCTAGATTACAAGTCCGGCGCTCTACCAACTGAGCTATTCCGGCAAGTGATTGGTTCATCACATGGAATACAGCGCAGAGCTTCTTCGCCTTGTAACAGATTCAAGTGGGTGTAAAAAGGAGTGGCCTGTGTATCACCAACATCAAACTGCTTCTTCTTTACAGTCATCAGTGGCAGATGGTTCAAAACCGTTAGAGACTTGGACCGATTTGAAAGAGTTTGTGAACACCAGTTGGTACCACTCTTGGTACAATTTTACAGACTCATGCTCCCCCAGACTCTCCCATCCCCTGTCTCTGCCTCCCACTCCCTTCTCCCCTTCCCTTCAAGTAGAGTCATGATGTTTGTAGCTTGGCTGACACTGGAGGCAACATCTGCTTTGCAAGCAAGATGAAAAATTTTTTTTTGTTTTTTAAAAAGGAAAAAAAAAGGAAACTAGAGAACTATAAAATAGGCATTCTGGCTCACCCACCTCCGCCAGCTCCAACCGGCTGAAGCCGGTTTCGCTGTTGCTCCGCCGGCTTACCCAGAATGCCTATTTTATAGTTCTCTAATAGTAAACACTTTACAAACATACATAATGTGTAGGATTATCTGTTTTATAGTTCTCTGTCACTGGACCGTTAAGAAGTAAACAAACAAAACAATGGGGACTTGGTTAACCATGCCTTTATTCTTAGGAGGGCTATTTGTCAACCAAGTTGGGATTTCATTCTATTGTGAGGAATGACTGGCTATTGAAAGCTATCTGAATAGGGAGTGTCTGAAAAGGGGTGGGATGTGTGTTCACACAAGCGTAGAATCGTGGCACGTTGTTGAAGATTATTCTAAGCAGCCACCAAGTGCACTTATTAAAAGCTTGATTCAACAAACAAGACAATTGTATAAAGTACACCCGGCGGCCGCCTGAATAGGCAGCCTGTTGAATAGGACGTGACAAAGCATGGAGTAGACTTCAATGAAAGGTAGTCCAACAGTAGAAAACCTTTTCATACGTTTCCAGAAACAAGCCAGCTCTGAAATTCTCAAGAATTCTAGGATTCTAAAAATAGTACCGTTCACGCGTGAACGGTAGGTCTTCCAGACAAGCCAGCTCCGAAATTCTCAAGAATTCTAGGATTCTAAAAATAGTACCGTTCACGCGTGAACGGTAGGTCTTCTAGACAAGCCAGCTCCGACAGATAGGATTCTAAAAATAGTACCGTTCACGTGTGAACGGTCTCAGCAATCGAGATATCACCCTCAGTTTACGGGAATAGGAAGGTGAGATTCTAATATGTTGTCTCAACCAATCTTCCCATTTTTGTCTTGAGTAATCTAGCAATTCTTGATGAACGGTTTGTGATTCAAGAAGTTCTATCTCTAATTCAGAAGAGATACTGTCTTGCGACATAACACAACACTTTCTAACTGAAAACACGACTGCACTGCACACCCGCAAATGACAAGACAGCTAGGTTCAGTTGCTAACAACACAAGTGCTGGGCGGAAATGTCGTCACTGTTACTAATCAGCTGATTCTATCTAGTCTTGTGATTGGGGGAAGGTAAGAAACATGTTTTGATATGTTTGGAAATTTAGCCGCCTAAATTTATACAATGACGTCTAACGCCTGTACTAAACGACGCCGGTGGGGAATTTAGCCGTCTAAATTTATACAATGCCGCGTGGCGGCCCGACGCCCGTATGTGTAACTCGACACGAACCAGCAAACAGTGCGACGCTTCGACTCGGCAATTATGCAGTTGAGTAAGCCGGGGCCAGACATGTCTGGCCTAGAGTACTACATAAAGGCAGAAGGGAGTTGTCTCCCCGGAAAAGAATGTAACAATTAATTGTGAAAAAAAATCGTCATTAAGTCGTTCTAGGTTCTTATTCAAGTTAGCATCACGTTCTTATTCAAGTTCTTAACAAGTTTTTATTCAAGTTCTTAACAAGTCAACATCAAGTTTTTAACAAGTCATCATCAAGTTCTTAACAAGTTTTTATTCAAGTACTTATTCAAGTACTTATTCAAGTTCTTAACAAGTCGTCATCAAGTCGTCATTAAGTTTTTATCAAGTCGTCATTAAGTTTTTATCAAGTCGTCATCAAGTTCTTATTTAAGTTTTATCAAGTGTCATCAAGTCGTTATCAAGTTCTTATTCAAGTCACTTATAATTATTTATTAAGTTCTTGAAATATTATGGCATCTGAAATGGATCAAAATGATCTTTTGTTGTTGGCGGTTCTGGCATGCTTTTTTGTTCGGCTTCTGTATTTAGTGGCTGAGATTTTTTGGACTGCTTTGGTTTTTGCTGGCGTTGTTTATATATTTTATAACCGTAATAACCACCCCCAGCAGCAATGACGCCAAAAATGGCAACTGTTTTAAGTTCAATATTCCATGACGACTTTGGTGTTGTAGGTCTTGAATCAACTTGTGTATTTACAGCTGGCATTGAAACAACTGTTGGCGTTGGCGGTGTTATGTTTTCATTATGAGTTATATTCTGTGATTGCAACATTAATTTTTTTTGTTTGTTCCACTCTGCTAATTTTTTTCCTGCTGCAACACGCCCAGGATGAGGAGGCTTTTTACTGGTCACTTTCTCCACCTGATTCAATGTTTTCTGATTCTGCTGATTTTCTGGCTCGGTCATTTTGAAGGGAAACAAAATCTATATGATTAAAAGTAATTAATCCCATGATTAATGGCGATAACAATGTTCTAAATCTGTAATATAGATCACATCCTAGAGACTCTAATGACTTTGTTAAAACTGGATCCTGCGTTAAATCATACATAAAATCTTGTTCAGAATCAATGGGAGCAAATCTACTAACTAGTTTAGTGTACAAACTAAGAACCGTTTGCCCAACGCTTTTTACCATTCTTGACCCCAGTTGCGCTTCATACCTGTTGTGATACTTTACAATGTCTTGTGGCGACATTTGTTGAATCTGTTCTATGCTGAATTCATTTCCAAGGTACTGTTTTGTTTTTCCACATGCTGCTAAAGAATACAGCCTTTCCTTTTGACGCATAATAGCTTGGTCATCAACTTGATCATTTGTAATCATAAGTTCAGGAAGTAGATCATCGCAGTTCATGTTTTATTAATAAATAAATATTATTTTATTTTTTAAAAATGAGCACCGAAAAAACTATTACTAACCTTGTATACCATTCTGCTGTTATTGGAGGCCTAAGTGTAGGATACACAATGCTTGGTAAAAGCTTGTTAAGAATAAAACCAGCAGATCTTGGCAAGCTAGATTTTGAAGACTCAGCAAAGTTGATTGCTGTCATTACAGCTTCATTTGCTACGAAAGACTTTCTAGTTAAGCAAGGAATAATTCCAGACAGTATCAATATGTAAAATTTAAAAAATACATTTATAAAAATGGCTTCACTCGTAATGATGATTGGTGGCGCTGTGGTTAATGCGCTTGCTTTTAGCGGAAGTAATTACGCATTTAGTAAACTACAAAATAACAATGAGAGAAAAAGACATAACAGAGCTATGGAGCAACTAGCTGCTGCACAAGACACCTATGAAAAGCAAAGAATGGAGCAGTTAGATTTTATTAACGACAGACTTAAACAACAGGGACATGCAGCTTACACATTTAAAGATGTTGACCAGGCAATAAAAGAATATTATTTAGTGACAGGCAAACAAGTTGAAACATTGCGTCCACCAAAATTTAGCGATTACTATCAACCATCAGAAAAACAAAAGATGCAAGAAATATTGTTTATTGTCTTTGGCATGACCGCTGTGTATTTTGTTGCACAAAGTATTGGCTGAATAAAAATGTACAAAATCTATTATTCTCCAAAAGGATATTGGAAGGGAATAACAGCAATTAAAAAGCTTAGCCAAGCAGCGGGAGTCAGTGAACAAACAGCAAAAGAATGGTTATCTAAACAAGCGATTTGGCAAATTTATTTACCAGCGCCTAAACGAATACAAAGACCACACTTTGTCAACACAATACCGAACGACACCCATCAAATGGATCTTCTATATTTACCCCATGATACGATTAGACGAAAAAGATTTAAGTACGCACTTACAGTCATTGACATAGCTTCAAGATACAAAGATGCTGAACCATTAACACAAAAGAGTGCTTCTGCTGTTGCTGTCGCTTTACAACTGATATATCAACGAGGACCCTTAACTTATCCTCGCATGATTCAAGTCGATGATGGAAAAGAATTTAAAGGTCAAGTGAATCAATTATTGTTAAAACATAGAGTTACCATTAAAAGAGGCATTCCGGGTGTTCACAGATCACAGGGTTTGGTTGAAAACTTTAACAAACAGTTATCTGAAAGACTTTTTTCCTACCAGTATCACAGAGAGCTGGTTGACAATTCTCGCAACACAGAATGGGTAAAAAGACTGCCCTCAGTTCTACGTGCAATGAATAATGAAGAATTTAAAGGTCTAAAACCAGTACAAGCAATCAAAAAACAAAAAATAAATGTTGTTGAAGGAGAGTCTTCATCAAGCAAACTATTACCATTTGGTTTGAAAGTGAGATACCTTTATTTACCGGGAGAAGCGGAAGGGGACACTCGCATCAGGGCAACAGATCCAGTTTGGAGTGTTGATCCATATGAAATAAAAAGAATTGTAAAGATGAATCCGCCCGTGTATTATTTACGAGAAACTGACACAACAAAACGACCAGCCCCCGAAGATCTTTTGTGAAGGAAGAACTGCAGATAATCCCTCCAGACACAGTTCTGCTTAATTAATTTACGTAAATATATTTGAGTTTAAAATGGAAGCTCAAAAAAAATTATTTGCGTATAAATTTATTATTAAAACAATGATAAAGAATAAACTGCCAATAGATCCTAATATTTATGAAAAAATCAAAAATCTTGAAACAACAACCACAAATAATCCGGCTATACTGGATAAAGAAATTACTGAGTATCTAATTGCGCTTGACCAAATGTCCTCCAGTGACCAATCGCATATGAATACTCTGGATTAACAAATACTCTTTTTGTGTTAGTGCGGTCAAGAGACCGTTTTGTTACAACAGTTGTGTTAATCTCATGTAGATTAGATCGTAGTTTTACGTTGTCATGATGAAAAGTCTTATTGCCAAACAATGCTTCTTTATAGTTGTCATGGGATATGCTTGATTGCACAACACTACGAGATATTCCCTTTGCTTTTTTAACAACTTTTTTTTGGCTTGAAAGACTGTACATTTTCGACCTCAAACCAACAAACTCCTTGATCACGCCTCCAGATAATTCATCCTTCATCTTACCTAAAACCTTTTTATTAATAACTGAATGCAAAGGCGAATCTTTAGGGTAATCAGATGTGTCGTACCATCCGGCATGCTCTTTTGCTACTTCTAATTCCATGTCTTTGTAAAAATCTTCAGTAGGGATGTCGATTACAAAGGAATCTGTATCTGTGTACAGAACTCTGGACTCTGGATACAAGGGTTTAAAGTAGTCGTAAAGAAATTCTAACATCAAAAGCTTTGACAGCTCTAAAACAGTAAAGCCAATAAAAACAGGTTTGTCCAATTTGACTTTCTTTTTTTTCATCATTATGCCAAAAAGCTGATCATGAAATCTTCTGAAGTCCTGATAATTAGGTTTTGAAGTCAACTTAATTGCATCGTTCTCTCTGGTGACCAATCTTACATCTTTGCGCTTGTGCGGATTCTCCATAGTCTTTCCAAAACAGCTGTTGTTCATCAACTTGAAAAAGTCTTTTTCTGAAGCATCTGTGGATTTAGTTCTGAGATCAGTGTTCTTCATTATGTATGGTTTCATGAACTGTTCTTGATCAAAAGCAATTATACGATGAACAGCTGTCAACTTCAAACCATGTCTTAAATAAAATTGTAGAAGCCTGTAATGGCAGACATAATTTTTTTTGCCTCGAAGATTAGGCACAAGTTTAGGTGGTTCTGTTTTTGCCATCTTTAGACTTTCTGCTGCTAATGGATAGTCATTATGGTAATCATGGAGTTTCTGAGGATATTCTAAGTCAACTTCTAGAATGTATCCACACTGTTGATCTGGCGTCAAACTGCCCAACCACTTTAATGCTTTTTGAATATTATCCGTATCTGTGTACATTTTAAGTTGCGTAATGGAAGTGATTGCGCCATTGCCCATCCATACAGATTGTTTGCATCTAAATACATGAGATAGTTAGACCTTTTACTTGGATCATAGTCGTCCAAGTATTTGTTGTTTGCTTTACAGTAATGGTGCGACGCCATACTGATTCCCCCACGCAATCCGTTTTCAATCATCTGAAGCATTGGCAGGTTAGACAATAAATCAATTTGTACTCCAGTAAATTTTAAGAAAGCGTCCCAGCTCATCCCGGGCGCAGAAATGTAATGCGCGGGATCCAGGCTGTAATGTTTCATGCAGGTCTTCCTATAATTTTCAAAGACGTCCGCCAACAAACAGGTATCCGCCATTAAATAGGAATCATGATAGTCTCCCATCGTTTTACACTCTAACTTCTGCCACGCATCTTGAGCATGCTGGTAATCAGAATCACTGATGTCCTTTCCTCTGAGACTAGAAAAGAACGCGCCTTTAGGCGGAAGTGTATCTTCGTCAAACCTTTGCCAACTGTTCATGTACTCATAAGGGTAAACGCCCTTTCTAACAAGAGTTGGGTCAAAATATTCTTCTGTTATTGGGCAGGACTTTAAGGACATAGCCAGTGACTCTAATGAACCCATCATGTGTTGCATAGAGTCGTAGAAAGACATGTTATTTAAAGTGAAACACATGTACTTTTCTGATGACTGTGCAATGCATGACACCCTGAAGTCGCTGGTTACTGCTTGCATTATAAGGTGAGAGTCGTAACCTCGCAAGTTGTGAAAGAATATAGGCAGCTTCCATGTCTTTGGTTCAAACTTTAGTTGAAGATTGCATTTACTGTGTGCTGCTCCTCTGAACTTTCCGCTGATGTGATCATGGTCTCTTACTGTTGGATTCTCTGCGTCTGGGGAGAGGCCTAAACCACAAATCCAACAGTGAGTGGCTGAGTCATACTGTTGTTGGTCTTCAGGCGTCATTATGATTTCAGATAAGTTTAGATTATTAGAACAGGCATTACGCACTTGCTGCATGCGTTTTAAGAAGTATTTTGCAGCATTTGGTCCTCTGTATAATTCTGGCTTTGAATGGGCGCCATCCGACCTAACAATGATGAAGGCAAATGAGCAAATCTGATGATTACTCATTAAGACTGTTTTAGGAAGTTTCTGTGGGGTTGGTCCTTCATAAGGAACAATGAGTGATTCGAAGTCTGCGTAAACAACATATGGACTAGTTTGCAACCGTTTCCAGTTCTTAAAACTAACTTTACTGCCTTCTCCGGGCGTAATTAGTTCTGTATCACAGTCAACTGGGCTAATACAATGTTTTACATGTTCGCTTGCTGCTTTAACAGATGGAATTCTTGTTAAACATTTTCTACAGAATTCTTGTTTGCTATGTTGTTTTGTAGTATGCACTAGTAATCTACTCATTGTGCGTATCAATGTGTAATGTGGTAGCCCTGTTGGTGAAAACATAAGTAGTAAGTCAACATGATTTTTGTCTGGTTCGCCAATCGTTGGACTGTTCTTGGACACTTTAATCGGCTGTAGATTTGTTTCCTCATCCCATATGTAGATATTAACAGTTATTGGTTTGTTTTGTTCTTCAAACTGATCAATCTGATTTACACTAACAGGAAAGGATATTCCTCTAAAGTTAAGATCATTGATGTAAGGTTCATAGTTAGACACTCTCTCTGCGTTTTTGCGGAATACATGCAGCCTAGCAAGAACGCACCACATAAAACATTTGTTGTCTGAATTCTTTATGTTTAGAACTGCTCGTTTTGCAACTAATGATGGAGGTAGTGGAATGTAAGCCTTGCCAACAATCGGCTCATACTTAGCCTGTTTTAATCTGATCTCTAAGACTTTACCCTCTGACCAGCCAGAGCCTCTCATTTTGGCTTCTTCAGCGGCCACATCAAACTGTGTAAGCAGCTGGTCTGCCCAACCAGGTGTTAAGTCATTAGAGGAAAGAATAGTCTGCTGTTTAGTTGAGACCCAGACTTCTAGATTTTCTTCATTTATTGTTATATAGTCGATTAAAACAACTAACCTTACTTTAACTGGAGGGTTTATTGTTAGTTTACTTGGAACTTGAGAAATAGCGTGTACAACGCTTTCCCGCACGTTTGTTGGATCAATAACTTCTAAATCAATCTCATTTAGTGCTCTTGACAAACGCTCTTCCTCGAGCATTGCTTCAAACAATTCATCTGAACCTTCATATATCTTATCCATGCTGAGTTTCTTTTCTAACTCAAAATATTTATTTAAATTAAAAAAAAAAAACTTAATCAGAATCAATATCAACGGTCTTTTTGTGCTTGGACTCATAAACTAAAGTATAAACGCCCTTTGGGGTTGTTAATGTGAGCTGTTTAGAACAGAGTTTAATGTTTCGTTTACTTTTTTTAAACATTCCTTTTTTATCTGGTCGGTGTCTGGTTGTTGAGAAAAAGTTGCCCTTGCCTTTCTTTGAAGATCAAACTTTTGTCTTTTGTAGTCCTCAAAATCAGCCTGTAGGCGACTAAATTCTTCATCCGTGATGTTCGAGTCGGCAAGTGCTTTATCAATTATCAGTTTGAAGGAACTAAGTTTAGCTGTTATTAGTTGAACCATAGCTGTGTGCTTTTGGAGTTTAGCTTTTATTTTTTTGCTAACAGCACTTACAGCTAATGAGCACAGGCCAAAAGCTAAAGACACACCACCTAGAGGTATAGCTACCGGTGCACCTACGCCTGTTGCTAAGAGACCTACACTTGTTCCTGCTGTTAAAGCACTAACCGCCGATGCTCCAGTATTAACATATGTAATAGCATTAAAGACAGCAGAATACCTTCGTTTGGTTTTACTGTATTTTGAAAGGTCCTGCTCTAGTTGGGTTTGCATTTGTGTTATGTTTGTTAATCTGAAAGTTTTTATGTCTACAGCAACAGAGTTGCCTACTATCTCTTCTTTGGGCACTTTTGGATAAGTCGTAACAGACATGCTTTTTTAAAATAAAAATAATTTAGTATTGGATATCTTTCAATCTGTTATCTTGAATATTCAGCTGCGCATCATATATTAAAAACAAATGTACATTAAGTGGTTTATCACTCTCTTTTTCTTTATCAATTTGAATGTTTATTACGTCTTTAACTGTTCTCCCACTCCCATGCAACTGATTATCTTCTGTTGACCTTAGGTCAATCCATAAACCGTATTTCGTTGTTAAATATTCATCAAGTCTAACACTGTGAAGGTGTAGATCTTTAGACACAAGGTCTACTGTTGGATTTCTACACCTCCCGCCTCCAAACAATTTTCTTATTTCATCAAAATGATGATAAGGTTTAAGCCCGCTACCGTAGACTTGGTTAGGACTACCCTCAATTGAACATTGTACTTTCGTTATTTTAGGATTGATAAACTTTTCACTTTGTCTTTTGAATGGTTCTTCATCTTCACACAGCAATAAAATACCTTTAAGGGATCGTGCTGCGGCACTAAAACTAAAGTTCCATATTGTGTCTGCCCTGCTTTTAGGATATTTAGTATGATGAATCACTCTTTCGTAATATATTGCTAATTTTGACTGATATTGTTGCTCAATCAGCCTTGCTAAGTTAGGGTTGCTAACAATGTCAAACTCTAACGAGATGTCGAAAATGCTGTACTTGGAATCAGTGTCTGTAGATTTAATGACACGTTTGTATTCATTAAAAGTTAGTTCATATGACAATCTGTCTTTTAATGCTCCTTGAAAGTATGGCGCATGCGCTTTTAACAACTCAAAATCTAAGGGTATAGAAAAGCGATTTCCATAAGCAAAACTTACAGCTTCATACTTGTTGCCGGCTTTAGCATCTTCGGCGTCTATTCTGTGTTTTAGTGCTTCGTTATTTTCGATTCCTTGAAACGCAAGATCGGCCCTTTCATTATCGGTTAGCCATAGATCAGAATAGATTAAAAATATGTCTGCATTGTGTAAAGAAAATATTTCTTGCCCCTCAAGTTTTATAGAAATTTTCTTAACGATTGCCCGTCCCAGATTCTGGACTACTGTCCTGTTTTCGTCTGTTGCTGATTCGAGTTCTATTTTGAAAGTAAGCCGTGCAGATCCCGGCACAATCACTTCATCTGCTCCTAGGTCTGGAAATTTAACAGTAAGAATTTGATCTGAATCAATAGTAGATGGATTATTTGGAACAATAATATTCTGTTTATTTCCCTTCACGCCAAAGGGCTCTTTCAGTCTTCTATGCGGGTCAAGAATCGAGCCATATGCTTGTGACATTTTTTTATAAAACAAAATAAAAAGTTAATTATTTAAAAACATGGCAAGTGAAGAAGATTATGATGTTTTTGATCCTGGAGACGACATGAGTGAAATGACTCCTTTGACACAACCATCGCGCTCATTGCGACATGAATTAACAGAAAGTAAGGTCAGATCATTGTACCAAAGTTTAGGCCAAGAACCTCCCGAATTTATAGACCCTAATGATTTTGAAACAAAAAATGATCACTTGTTTTTTAAAAATGATAAAGGTGAACTTGTTCAGCTTACATCTAAACCAGACCCATCAAAGTTTTTAGCAAAGACTACAATTAGACAAAGGCTCAGTGTGAGCGATCAAAATCGCCTTGGCATTGCTAAACCGCGAAGATTAGACAGTGAGGCAGTTGCTAAACTTCAAAACACACTACAGAAACTCCCAACAGAAAACCAAATTCAAAACATACCCCTTAAAGATTTAAGCCCAACAGCAGACGAAATAATACAAGCAGAAACCAGTTTTTCAGAAGAAACAGTATTAAAAACTATGCACGATCCGCCGCTACCTATGAGAGAAATAACGGCCCTTGATCATGCTTTGAAAAGCATCAGAGGTGAATTAACAAACAATTTAGCAAAACTGGGTGAACTAGATGAGCATATAAAAAGAGAAAAAGAAAAACTAGTTGAGGCTGATGACCACAACTTAGGACCTAGTGTTAAAGAAAGAATAACACAAAGACTAAAAGATCTTGAACAAGAGAGATCAGCAAGACTAGAAGTGCTGTCTACTAACCGAGAACAATTAAGAACTCAAGTGAGCAGAATAAGAGAAACTATCCAAAGAATTTTATATGAAGACACGACGCTAGCAGAACGAATAAGAACACTGTTTAGAGAGCAAGGTGTCACATTAGCAAGTGTTATAACAGCCTTAGGATTTGCAATAAGTACACTGGTGTTGGCTATTACAGGCGGTGGCGGTGGGGGAGCAGTGCCACCAGGCCCGCCAACTCCGTCGTCAGATAAATCATGGGTAAAAAAACAACTTGATCATCTTGCAAGTTTATTAAAAAAATTAGCCAGTAAGGCAATAGATTCTTTGCCTGGTATAATAGGAGGGATCGTTAGCTGGCTTTTGTCTGCCGCAAGTAAAGTAGTTGGCTTTATGGCTGAGCACTTATGGGCATTAGTTGTCTTAATAGTTGGGTTACTCTTTAGTAAGATAAAGACCAAGTAATCCTAGGGCAGTTAATCCAATAACAAGTGCCGTCTTTTCATATTCATGGTCATCACGCGCGTCTTCAATGACCTTTGGGCTTTGGGCCTTGGGGATTGGATGACTTAATCTTGGGGGGTGTTTTTTTATTGTTTGTAATATTACTGGCTCAGAATTTATGTCGTTTTGTCCAACCTTCTGTTCATTTCCTGCAACAAGGATTTCATTGTTGTAGTTTATTATTGTTCCTACCTGGAGCCTGAGGTCAGAAGGCAGCATGTATAAACCAGTGCCGACAGCAAAGTCTACTTTCGATCTTGCAAATTGTAAAACATTTTGGTACCTTTTAATACTTGAAGGTAAATCAACTGCAGAATTAATAGAATCCTCTAAATTTGCTAAATACTGTTTTTGGGCGTCAAAGCCAGTAGAAGGATCAATTATGTTTGATCTCGTTTGTGCTTGCGAACCTAGCAAACACCAAACATAAGTACGAATAGAGTCGTTTATTCGTTCTATTCCCGCTTTTGTTAGGCCCTTAGAGGTATCCAAAATAAATGTTGTCCATGCTGTTTTATGCTCTTGCTCTATGGACCCGAGGTGAACAGTTGTGCCTGAAGAGAAAGATGTGTAAGGAGGATTCCAATCATAGTTATACTTTCTATGCACGCCCCAATAATAAAGAGTGCCTAAACCATGATTAAGATCCAACTTTTGTCTAAAGTCTGTCTTTGGGTCAATATCAAATTCGTTACAGATCCTTTCAAAAGCCTTGTAATCTATTCTGTTGCTGAATGGATTAAACGTTTTGTCATTTGGTAATGGCGCTTGCAGTTCAGATAAAATACGTCTGAAGGTGTAATAAAAATGAAATCTATACACTGACCTTACCAAAGGATCAGGATGATTTAAATGATCAGCATACGACACTCCACACCCAGTTGATGCACAAAACACAGCAAAGTTTAACTGGTTCTGATAAAACTGCATCGGATGACTGAACCACACTTTCGGGATGTAGTCGTTTTTGATAGGAGGGTTAAGATAACGATCCAATGGAGTACTAACCTTTACTTAAAAGGCGTCAGTCTGAGTCACAGAAATGTCGAGGGTATCAGTTGTTATATCTTTAGGACTGTAGTGCGGTCCAACAGAATATTTTGCATTAGTATATTTGAATGCACTCATTTTTAAATTTGTTTTAAAAATGTTTGTAACAATAACAACTCAAGACAGTCCTTCGTTTTTAGAATATGCTATTGATAATAACTGCGGAACCCAAAGGGTCGCACTCCATGAAATTTTTTACAAAGTCGTATGGTTTAATATAACTGAATCCAAGGAGAATAATAAGATTAAAAAATTTGATAATAGAGGAAACTTAGTTAGCCAGTTAACCATACCTGATGGTTATTACGGGTTTTGCTCGCTAAAAGAAGCAATGAGTAACTTCGACATTACTCTCAAACTTAACAATGCAAATTTGAAAATAATGTTGACATTCAAACCTGAAGAAGAAGTAGACCATTACCTTTTTGATGTAGAGCTAGCTAAAATGTTAGGCTTTGCAACTGACAATCATGGTTTTAGAGTTACATCAGACAAAACTACTTATGAGGGAGAAAACCTGCTCGATCTTGCATTACATTCATTACTCTATGTTCATTTGGACGAGCTGAGCACTGATGAAAACTTATATGATGGAAGGCCCTCAACTGTTTTAAGAGCTCTTCCATCAGGGAAAGCTGCATATTGCGATTATGAAATTATACAATTCCCTAATTTACAGTTTAAAAGATTAGCTTGTGGGAGGGTCAGATCTTTTAATATAAAGATCACAGATAAAACAGGGAAAGTCGTAAAATGTGATAACCTGCACATTGTTTTAGAAATAAAATAATACGTTGTTTTAAAAAATGTCACGTGGGCCAGACGATTCGGGGGTCACATTAGCGCCTGAGAGGTGTGTAACTTTAGAATTAAAAGACCTTGCAGACGTTGAGGACTTTGAACAAAACGGTGAGATAGGCACTTTGTATGGTTTTGAGTACACTAAAGATGGTTATTATAAGCGCAAAGAGGTTGACGACAACAAAAGGTTTCCTAAACTAGAACAACTACGCAATGTAGAAGCAAATAATGCGGGTCAGTATGAATATAAAATAGTTCGAAAAACTGACAACAAATGGCACTTAGAACCATATTTAGAATGGGACATAAAATTTGAATTCTTAAGCCCATTTACATTTTTTGACCGTCAAAAAAGTTTCAGAAAAGCATTGAACTCTGGCCCTTTACATGTAAGTCTTATGCCAGAGGACAACAGTCGGAAAGAGATCGAAATAAAGCCGTTTGGGGACAAACAGTACATCCTCCACAGAAGAGAATCGGTTTTAAAGAAAGCTTCTACAAAATTACAGTTCATTCCACGCACAAAATTAGGAGACACGTTCACAATGATATTTAAAATTTCTGTCTTAAAAGATGAGGCGAGAAATGGAGCTCTGGGCGTCAGTGACAATCTTATGAAAGGAATTCTTATTAGCTGGCAAAACTTAGACGTTGACAAACTTAAAGTTACTGTCGTTGTTCTTTACAATGGCGAGGATATTAAGGTCATAACAACAAGCAACAAAATTGATATTAGTTTAAATAGAAACGATCTTACAGAACTGAACTGGATTAATCTTACACATTTGGGCCTTATAGGGTTTTATTATACTGAACAAGTTTTGACAGAGAGTATGATAAAAACAATAACTGGATTAGATTAAATTCTGTTTTAAAACTATGGAGCAGACAACTTTGGTGTCAATGCCGATGTTAAACTTTATGACAAAAACCCCTCATTGTTCATTGATTTGTGGACAGACTGGTTGTGGAAAAACAATATTTGTCCTCGACCTATTACAAACAGTTTATAGTTATAATTTTGATCATATTGTAATTTTCTGTCCGACACTTAAATGGAACAAAGCATATCACGATAGAAGGTTTATATGGACGGATGATGAAATCTATTTAGTTGACCCTAGCAATAAACTGAGTGAGTGTTTAGAACATTTTTTTAAACTGTTTGAGGGAACGCAGACATTATTTATTATAGATGATTGTTCGGCAGAAAAGGATATAGTCAAAAAAAGAAACACTTTATCAAAACTAGCTTTCAGTGGAAGACATGCTGGGATAAGTGTATGGATTTTATGTCAGAAATATAACTCAGTTTTAAAAGACTTTAGAGAACAATTAAAGACAGTGGTTTTATTTCATATGAAAGATAGAGACGCATTTGATGAATGTATGCGTGAAAATGATGTTATTGAAAACGATCAAGAAAAACGAAGGATTAAGCAAAAACTTAAGTCTCAAAAGTTTTCTAAATTAGTGTTAAAAACAGATAATCCTACACATTATGTATGTTTGTAAAGTGTTTACTATTAGAGAACTATAAAATAGGCACTCTGGGTAAGCCGGCGGAGCAACAGCGAAACCGGCTTCAGCCGGTTGGAGCTGGCGGAGGTGGGTGAGCCAGAGTGCCTATTTTATAGTTCTCTAAACTGTATAGACACTAACCCTGTACAGACTGTAATGTTTGGTGTTTGTTTGTTTTGTTGTTGTTGTTTGTTTGTTTGTTTGTTTTTCTCAATCATTTAAATTCTAACTTGCCCAATAATTGTGACAAATCTTAAATAAATGTTAACGAACCGCCAAGAGAAACGTGGACAAACGAGTCACAAGACAAAACACACACACACAAAAAAAGTGTTTTGTCTTGTGACTCGTTTGTCCACGTTTCTCTGGGCGGTTCGCTAACATTTATTTAAGATTTGTTTAGATTTCCACCTGCAGTCGTCTCACTTTGCAACTAGACCAATAATTGTGATTTTTTTTTTCCATCCTGGATGACTCCTACCAGAGTTTGCTATGGACCTGACAGGGAAGACTGGAACCACACAGCCGAGTTTCATCCACTTCATGAAATGCATCCCATCTCTGAGAGTGTTACCACACTTCCTAACCAACACTGCAGGTGTGTCTGTATCTGTAGGGCATGTTGAATGTTGGGGCATGTTCTGGTAACAGGAAAGATGGAGACTCACATGTCACAAACCACAAGTCACAGACAGCACTTCACAGTGCAGTGTTTCACAAACAACTGCACCACACATTTTTACTTTACAGAGTACACATGAGAAGCACTTTGGCTAGTGCGAAATAGTTAAGATGTGTTCCCAGTGTTTCATTCTTTTGGAAAAAATCTGAATCTTTCAAAATATCTTATTCCACAACTGCCGGCCTAGTCACCTTTTATAAAACCTAGTCAGCCCTTTCTTGTATGCCCCTTCCCTCTCCCTCCTCCCTATCCACTCATCTTTTTCTCCCACACACTTTTTTTATGTGTGTGTGTGTGTGTCTGTGTATTTGTTTTGAGCCTGCAAGGGTTTTTTCTTGTTTGCCTGGTTATTGATTTTTTTTTTTTTTAAGGGAGGGTGGGGAGGCTTATTAACAACTGCTCTTCTACTGACTGTACCATCATTTCAACCATAGTAAGGGTCTGAAATCATCAACATATGTGAACAGACTGTAAATGAACAACCAAAAAAAATCAACAGAGAGCGGACAACAAGCCATGAGCTGTAAACGCTGCTCAGTCATGCCATAAAGTACAACTTGCCCCTAGACAGCAATGCCGCATAGTTGTGCCACCAAACTCATTGCTGGAGGCTAGATGTTGATAAACATCCCACTCAAAATTTTCCATGAAATAAAGAGCAGTTGAGGAAATTTCTCTGCATTTCCTTAACTGCGGCGCACAAGGTTTCCCCGTCCAGGAAACCTTTACGTTTTACCCAGTGAGATGCCAAACAACATGGAAACCTGGCCCACTGAATGACGGACGCCCTCAACATGTGTGTAGGAAACAAGGGATTCTTGTGTTCTTGGTTCTAGTCGTGCATGAGAGGCAGCTGTCCTCCCTCTTTCCACTACAAGTGTTGGGAGTTGTGAGTCTTCTGAATGGGAAGATAACTCATGTTCTCTTGAGCAGTATGCATTTAGCGCACACGCCATAGAAGCTCCAGAAACCAGCAGAGTGTTCCCCTGGCAATATACTGATGGGAAATTTATTTGAGTCTGTGCGCACAAAAACAAACGAAAACTTGGCCACAAACACACCAAAAAAAAGTCTAAGTGGTGGGTGCTAAATATAATATACTCTAAATTTAGAGAGATAGGGGGGTAGTTACCACCAAGGACACAGACAAAGTACAGGACAAGGCACAATGCATTTCGACCTCTTGGGTCTTCTTCAGGCAAAAACAAATAACAATTAGGACAGTGAAAACAAAGAATGAGAAACCACTTATCTTCTCATACAGCATTCACAAGTACACACAGAGAGTCAAAGACGTGACGTGAAATACAACACAACAAAGGGTATCAGTCAGTATCATTAAAAGTTAAGTTTCAAAAACAGAGTGACTGAGGGCGGAAAATGAAGCAAAATGTAGAAAGAGAGGGGGGTAGTTACCGACAAGGACACAGACAAACAAAGTACAGGTCAAGACGCAACGCATTTCCACCTCTGGGTGACATACTCTGTCTGGAGAGAGCCGCCCTAATTCCACTCAGACGCATCATACTGTGATGGTGTAAGGTTATACAATACAATACAGTCGCAGTTATTTCCACTGCAGCTGACTGCGCAGGGCTCATGGTTGTTGCTACGCTGGTGAAACAAATCCATTGTGGGGGGGAAAAATTAAACACAACCTATCCACAACAAGTGAAACAACTTCATAACTTGACAACTAGCCTACCCTCATCTTCAGGGTAAATGCTGTCCCGCACTAAAAACGCCAAACGTTCCTCATAAACTTTTTACCCCAATTCACACAAAAAAAAGCTTAAACAGTTCATCAAAAACATTTAAATGCAAAAACAAAGAAAACCAAAAAAAAATTTGCAAAAACCTCTGTGAGCAAACAAACCCCGCAGAAGGGACAGTACGCCCCCTGTGGATGGTCTTCAGTCTCACTATCGTGAGTCGTCAGATTACAGCAAAAATAATCTGCAGACCTGTTACAAATATAAAGTGAAACGACTGTCATGGCTTTCCAGACCAAACACAATCTAGGGGAAGGAGGGGAGAAGAAGAAGGGGGAGGTTGTAGAGGACTGGGACGGAGGAGGGGGTAGGGAGAAGGAGAAGGGGGAGGTTGTAGAGGACTGGGACGGAGGAGGGGAAAGGGAGAAGGAGAAGGGGGAGGTTGTAGAGGACTGGGACGGAGGAGGGGGAAGGGAGAAGGAGAAGGGGGAGGTTGTAGAGGACTGGGACGGAGGAGGGGGAAGGGAGAAGGAGAAGGGGGAGGTTGTAGAGGACTGGGACGGAGGAGGGGAAAGGGAGAAGGAGAAGGGGGAGGTTGTAGAGGACTGGGACGGAGGAGGGGGAAGGGAGAAGGAGAAGGGGGAGGTTGTAGAGGACTGGGACGGAGGAGGGGGAAGGGAGAAGGAGAAGGGGGAGGTTGTAGAGGACTGGGACGGAGGAGGGGGAAGGGAGAAGGAGAAGGGGGAGGTTGTAGAGGACTGGGACGGAGGAGGGGGAAGGGAGAAGGAGAAGGGGGAGGTTGTAGAGGACTGGGATGGAGGAGGGGGAAGGGAGAAGGAGAAGGGGGAGACAGGAGAGCAGAGGAGGAGGGAGGAGCGGAAGGGAAGGGGGGCAGGGCCTTCAAAGAAAAAAAAAACTGAAGACAACAATGAAGAAAGATTTTTTAAAAATCAAAAAAATTTTAAAAACAGGAACAAAAAAAAGTCAGAGTGACAAGAAAGAGGAATTTACTAGCAGAAAATTTCCGGAATGCGGGCACACATTTTGTACTGAAAGAGCTCCCAGGATCCCATAGGGCACCATGGGCACCAAAACAATAGATCAATAATTAGCATATGACAAGGTTGAAAACCCAAAGCTGCCAGTCATGCTGATCAAATCCGGTGACACTGAAAAGCAAACAACTCATGCCCAGACTAAAAACAGATTAGATTGAAAAAAAAAACCCAAAGAAAGAAAGAAAAGAAAGAAAAAATAAAAGAAAGAAAAGAAAAGAAAAAAAAAAAAGAAAGAAAGAAAGAAAAGAAAATTTGACCTGTACAAAAGCATAAATACACTGCACTCCATTTTTTTTATTAGGAATTCCGTCAACTATATTTTCACACAAACACCCACCCCCAAAATTCACAAGTTTGATCCAAATTCTAGGTGGGGGAGCCAAAGTTCAAATTAGCCACATAATGCTGTTATGACCTGATCAGTCATACTGACTACATACACTGTGAGAAGACGCATTTTCAGATAAACAAATGTTTTGGGTGGAGTGGATTATAAAATGTGGATTTTTCTTCTTTCTTTTAGCATGTGTCACATTGGTACATGGTATATGTTTATATTCTAAAAGAGCATGAGGTTCACTTGTATGAAGCACGGATCACAGAAAACCACACAACCATCGGGAACAACAGGTTAACCAAAACATGGGGCAACAACTGCGTAGACATGGTGCTGAATAAATACAAAATGCCACTCATGAGCAAAATGAAATTAAAAAAAAAATTTTTTTAATCACACGTGTATACAATCAGGATGGCACAAGCCAATTCAGTGACACAACTGTGCAAAAGCACGACAACAGAATAAACAAACTACAGTACACAACCACACGCATGTCTCAATCGAAGTGATATACAACAGTATGTTGTGAAAGACGAATCTGCAGCTTCATGACCGACCAGCTGAAAATGCGGACGTGACCCTCATCCATGCAGTGAGTCCTATGTCACTGTTTAACCCTTTCTGACCTTCACCCATGCAGCGAGTCCTATGTTACTGTTTAACCCTTTCTGACCTTCATCCATGCAGTGAGACCTATGTCACTGTTTAATCCTTTCTGACCTTCACCGAAGCAGTGAGTCCTATGTTACTGTTTAACCCTTTCTGACCTTCACCCATGCAGCGAGTCCTATGTCACTGTTTAACCCTTTCTGACCTTCATCCATGCAGCGAGTCCTATGTCAATGTTTAACCCTTTCTGACCTTCATCCATGCAGCAAGTCCAATGTCACTATTTAACCCTTTCTGACCTTCATCCATGCAGTTAGTCCTATGACACTGTTTAACCCTTTCTGAAGCTCATCCATGCAGTGAGTACTATCACACTGTTTAAACCTTTCTGACCTTCATCCATGCTGTGAGTCCCATGACATGTTTAACCCTTTCTGACCTTCATCCATGCAGAGAGTCCTATGTCACTATTTAACCCTTTCTGACTAAGTAGCCAACACAAACACAAACCTGTGCACTGTAATGCTGTGAAGAAAACACGGAAAAACCAGTTCATTCAGTAAAAAATAATGATGTCAAACTCTGTGACAGTGCATATTTGACGTTGTGGAGCAGATTGTTGTACAAGGGAGATAGGCAAGGGCATGGTCCTGACTAAGAATAATCAGACTTTGTCAAAGGATTCCCACCCCACTCACCATTCCGAGTCATCTCATTAGCTGGCTACTTTGGCAGCCATCTTGTTATGAGTAATCTCGTAGGTCATCCAGAATTATTCAGTTATTTTCATGTGCTGACTTCCAGAAAACCGTCTGCTTATGACAGCCCCGTCATAATTTCGTTGGACTATATCATGCCATTTGCACGTTTCAAACAGATTACACTCAATCATAAAATTCACTTTGATTTTTTTTCTTTCATGAAAAATCACTCGCACTTTAACGTGTTGAGTGTCAGCACATACGCAACCATCCAGGCACAAGTGCGCGCTTACACATGTTGCACACATGCCTGTGCTATTTCCGTCTCCACGCCAGTTGGTGGCATCGTGAACTCACACAGACATGAGACGGAAACAGCAACACAGCAATGAAGGCTGCGCCGCTAGGTCATCAGCACGCCATGGGAAGAAAACTGGCGTGGAGGACTCAACAGACTGAACTTTTGTCGGCGGGCTCAGTTGCATGGGACCCCCATCTGTCCAGTCATCAGCTGAAACAGAAATACACAGAAAATAGAAAAACAACTAATCAGTACATTGAAAACGGAAATAAATTTTTCTTAAATAACTAATGAGTCGTGCCATACTTTTTTTTTTTTTTAAATCTCACACAGCAATCACCAGGTCACGGTTTGTAGATACAGTTTTTTCTCAAATTTCTCTCTCCAAACATGCCCTTTATTCATAACTGGTATGAACAACGCCTTAACTAATTAGGATTTCCTAAAGGTTTGGGGAGAGGTAAGTGAGGTAAATTCAAATCTTCTTTTACCTCCATTCACACTCCAGAGAGATCTCTCTTGACAAAACGTGTGTGTGTGTGTGTGTGTGTGTGTGTGTATGTGTGTATGTGTGTGTGTGTGTGTGTGTGTGTGTGTGTGTGTGAATGTATCAGTGTGTCTGTATCTGTGTCTTTCAATTAAGTGCATGTTTCAGTGTATGTGCGTGTGTCTATGTGTCTATATATGTATGTATGTGTCTATATATTTTAGCATATGCACACATCTGCTCACCAATACACTCAGACCAAAATGAAAAACAAACAATCAATACACTCAAACTAAAATGAAAAACAAGCTACGTCAATACACTTGAAAAACCATCAATACACTCAGACCAAAACAGAAAACAAACCATCAATACACTCATACCAAAACAGAAAACAAACCATCAAAACACTCATACCAAAACAGAAAACAAACGATCAAAACACTCACACCAAAACGGAAAACAAACCATCAATACACTCATACCAAAACAGAAAACAAACCATCAATGCACTCACACCAAAACAGAAAACAAACCATCAATACATTCATACCAAAACAGAAAACGAACCATCAATAAGCTCATACCAAAACAGAAAAGAAACCATCAATAAGCTCGTACCAAAACAGAAAACAAACCATCAATACACTCGTACCAAACGGAAATCAAACCATCAATACACTCAATAAAACATAAAACAAATGATCAAAACACTCATACTAAAACAGAACACAAACCATCAATACATTCATACCAAAACGGAAAACAAACAATCCATACACTCATACCAAAATGGAAAACAAACCATCAATACACTCATACCAAAATGGAAAACAAACCATCAATAGCCTCATACCAAAACGGAAAACAAACCATCAATAGACTCATACCAAAATGGAAAACAAACCATCAATACACTCATACCAAAACGGAAAACAAACCATCAACAGACTCATACCAAAATGGAAAACAAACCATCATTACACTCTCACCAAAACGCAAAGCAAACCATCAATACATGCAGAAAACAAACTATCAATACACTCACCTCAAAACAGAAAACAAACCATCAATACACTCATACCAAAACAAAGAAAAAAAACCCCATCAATATACTAATACCAACACAGAAAACAAACTATAATAGACTCACACCGAAACGGAAAACAAACTATCAATACACTCAATCCAAACCAGAAAACAAGCCACATCAATACACTTGAAAAACAAACCATAATAGACTCACACCAAAACAGAAAACAATCCACATCAATACACTCATTCCAAACCAGAAAACAAACCACATCAATACACTTGGAAAAACAAACCATCAACACACTCATGCCAAAACGAAAACACAAACAAATCAACAACAACAACAAAAATCACCTTTCTGACAAGGAGATCGGATGACCCGCTTCATCAATGATCCCTCTCTCATACTCATCGACATCGGCCAGATCCTCATCCAGCGATGAGGTCAACTGCTGGAGGCAGACATCCAGAGCCTGGCAGAGGGAAACAGAGAGAGTTTGACCTTTGTGTTGTTATTAGTACTATTATTACCATTACCGTTACTATTGTTGTTAGTGTTGTATACTATCAATACCAGTGTGATTATTCATATCACCATCACTACCACTATCATCACCATCATCATCGCCACTAACACTGTCACCACAACAACCATGCTGTCCTTTCTTCCCTGTCACAACTGCCACTGTCGTATTATCACCAAAAGTGGTACTAATCCTCTCCTTATTATATTTTCAATACGTTTACCATCATCATTATTATTGCTATCAGTATCATTACTATCATCATTACTACTTCAACTCGCGTGGTCTCCTCCCCGATGGCGTCGATTTCATTCAACACCCATCTTGCACCGAATTCGACAAAGATAAGCGATTGCTCGTTCTTCATTTTCGTTGACTTGAGTGTTGTTTCTCTTGCCTGGAGGAGACCTAAGAGGTCAAACCGCATCGTGTTTTGTCTTGTGATTTGTTCGTCCACGTTGTTCAGCGGAGACATAATAAATAGTTATTAAAACTTTGTGTTTATGCCAACCTGTCACTCAGACATCGCTGAGTTTGACCTTTGTGTTTATGCCAATCTGTCACGCAGACATCGCTGAGTTTGACCTTTATGTTTATGCCAACCTGTAACGCAGACATCGCTGAGTTTGACCTTTGTGTTTATGCCAACCTGTCAAACAGACATCGCTGAGTTTGACCTTTGTGTTTATGCCAACCTGTCAAACAGACATCGCTGAGTTTGACCTTTATGTTTATGCCAACCTGTCACACAGACATCGCTGA
>CM065743.1:11671181-11678681 GCA_033310375.1 Conus canariensis
CTTCTTTTCAAAATACACTCCAGCATCCATCAGACCCAAGGGATACAGGCACCTGCTGAGTTGGTCAGGAAATCTGAACTACGCTATCAAGAGATGCATCCACTTGGCGGATGAAACAACACATTGTGGTTCACGTCTTCCATCTGAGGCTATAACACACTCAGCAACTGTGGGCAGAAGCACAGTCGGGACCAACACATCATAAAGGACTCAAACCCATGACCTACCAGCCCCCACCCTATGACCTTACCCATCGGACTACAGTAAGAATAGTGGACTTCAGTTCAATCCTTTGATTTTAATTACATTTTACGTGTGTACATAATTTCAGTTTTGATCTTTCACATTTCATTCATATTTCTCTTTGTATCATTTCAACCGCGTTGACAGAAGATTTCAAACACTGATCTCTCCTCCTTCCATTCCAGTTCAGTTCTTTGATTCATGGTCACCCTTTACATGTCACACACTTTCAGTTCAATTTTTCTATTATACTTTCAATTCAATTTTTCTATTACACTTTCAGTTCAATTTTTCTATTATACTTTCAGTTCAATTTTTCTATTATACTTTCAATTCAATTTTTCTATTACACTTTCAGTTCAATTTTTCTATTATACTTTCAGTTCAATTTTTCTATTACACTTTCAGTTCAATTTTTCTATTATACTTTCAGTTCAATTTTTCTATTACACTTTCAGTTCAATTTTTCTGTTATACTTTCAGTTCAATTTTTCTGTTATACTTTCAGTTCTATACTTTCAGTTCAATTTTTCTGTTATACTTTCAGTTCAATTTTTCTGTTATAATTTCAGTTCAATTTTTCTGTTATAATTTCAGTTCAATTTTTCTGTTATACTTTCAGTTCAATTTTTCTGTTATACTTTCAGTTCAATTTTTCTGTTATAATTTCAGTTCAATTTTTCTGTTACACTTTCAGTTCAATTTTTCTGTTATAATTTCAGTTCAATTTTTCTGTTATACTTTCAGTTCAATTTTTCTGTTATAATTTCAGTTCAATTTTTCCATTATAATTTCAGTTCAATTTTTCTGTTATAATTTCAGTTCAATTTTTCTATTATAATTTCAATTCAATTTTTCTGTTATAATTTCAGTTCAATTTTTTTTAATTATGTCTCATTTTCCATGCCCATGCAGCTCTACTCCCAGGTCGCTAGTTGTGGCTCCTAGACACACAGCCACACCCAAGCTAGTCGTGTCGCAGCCCAAAGGCCAGCAGTCACAGACAGTACTCCATTTCAGATCACCAACAAGAGAGGATATACTGCATTTGTGGCCTGCATAAGGAGACTTGCCCTCTAATGAATAAATGCTTTCAGTTCAATCTCTCTCTCTCTCTCTCTCTCTCTCCTGCTCTCTCTCTCATTCGCTCTCTCTCTCTCTGCTGATTACTATTCACCCTTTTCAAATGGGGTTGTGGTCTTTTCTAGAATAAATTATCGTTATCATTCTCTCTCTCTCTCTCTCTCTCTCTCTCTCTCTCTCTCTCTTTCTCTCTCTCTCTCTTTCTCTCTCTCTCTTCCCTATGCCCCACCTCTCGGAGTTCTCTCTTTGTGATCTTGTTGTCATAGTGATGCAAGATCTCCGTGGCAATCACAGCAGCCTCCTCCTCCACCTCAGGGGCCACAACCTCCTGCTCGATGAACTCTTCAGCAATCAGGTCCACCTGAATGTCTTCCAACTGCAAAAGAAAGGAAAGAAAACAGAAAGATGGCATGTGTGGTAGGAATCTGCATTTCACAATTAAGGTGGACTACACCATCTGCACTTCACAAATAAGGTGGACTACACCATCTGCGCTTCACAAATCAAATGGACTACACCATCTGCAGTTCACAAATAAGGAGGACTACACCATCTGCACTTCACAAATAAGGTGGACTACACCATCTGCACTTCACAAATAAGGTGGACTACACCATCTGCACTTCACAAATAAGGTGGGCTACACCATCTGCACTTCACAAATAAGGTGGACTACACCATCTGCATTTCACAAATAAGGTGGGCTACACCATCTGCACTTCACAAATAAGGTGGACTACACCATCTGCATTTCACAAATAAGGTGGACTACACCATCTGCACTTCACAAATAAGGTGGACTGCACCATCAACAGTTCATAAATTAGGTGAACTGCACCATCTACAGTTCACAAATTAGGTGGACTATACCATCTGTGCTTTACAAATAAGGTGGACTGCACCATCAATAGTTCATAAATTAGGTGGACTGCACCATCTACAGTTCACAAATTAGGTGGACTGCACCATCTACAGTTCACAAATTAGGTGGACTATACCATCTGCACTTCACAAATTATGTGGACTGCACCATCTACAGTTCACAAATAAAGCGGACTGCACCATCTACAGTTCACAAATAAGGTGGACTATACCATCTGCACTTCACAAATTAGGTGGACTGCACCATCTACAGTTCACAAATAAGGTGGACTGCACCATCTGCACTTCACAAAACAGGTGGATTATGACATGTGCAGATCAAGAATAGTGTGGACTATACAATCTGCACTTCACGAATAAGATGGAATCCACCATTTGCACTTCACAAATAAGGTGGACATTCATCATCTACAGTTCACGAATAACACAGAATCTGCCATTTGCACTTCACAAATAAGGTGGACTTCATCATCTACAGTTCACAAATAAGTGGACTCCACCATCTGCACTTCACAAATAAGATGGGCTTCATCATCTACAGTTCACAAACAAGGTGAACTACACCATCTCGCAAGACAAAAAATGATGGAATACACAACTCATTCACAGTTCACAAAAAATAGACTACACCTCTGCATTTACAAATAAGGTGGACTACACCACTGCACTTTACAAATAAGGTGGACTACACCGTCTGCATTTTACAAATAAGATGGACTACACCGTCTGCATTTACAAAGAAGGTGGACTACACCGTCTGCATTTTACAAATAAGATGGACTACACCGTCTGCATTTTACAAATAAGGTGGACTACACCACCTGCACTTTACAAATAAGGTGGACTACACTGTCTGCATTTTACAAATAAGGTGGACTACACCATCTGGTTTCACAAATAAGGTGGACTACGGATGTCACTACACAAATAAGGTGACTGATTTACAAATTAAGGGGGGTTACAAGATGTTACATTTCACAATAAGGTGACAAGTGTTACAATAAGGTGGACTACAAGATGTGTACTTCACAAATAAGGTGGACTACAAGATGTGTACTTCACAAATAAGGTGGACTCAAGATGTGTACTTCACAAATAAGGTGGACTCAAGTTTGTGTACTTCACAAATAAGGTGGACTGCAAGATGTGTACTTCACAAATAAGGTGGACTAAAAGATGTGTACTTCACAAATAAGGTGGACTAAAAGATGTGTACTTCACAAATAAGGTGGACTAAAGATGTGTACTTCACAAATAAGGTGGACTAAAAGATGTGTACTTCACAAATAAGGTGGGCTAAAAGATGTGTACTTCACAAATAAGGTGGCTAAAAGATGTGTACTTCACAAATAAGGTGGACTAAAAGATGTGTACTTCACAAATAAGGTGGACTAAAAGATGTGTACTTCACAAATAAGGTGGACTAAAAGATGTGTACTTCACAAATAAGGTGGACTAAAAGATGTGTACTTCACAAATAAGGTGGACTAAAAGATGTGTACTTCACAAATAAGGTGGACTAAAAGATGTGTACTTCACAAATAAGGTGGACTAAAAGATGTGTACTTCACAAATAAGGTGGACTAAAAGATGTGTACTTCACAAATAAGGTGGACTAAAAGATGTGTACTTCACAAATAAGGTGGACTAAAAGATGTGTACTTCACAAATAAGGTGGACTAAAAGATGTGTACTTCACAAATAAGGTGGACTAAAAGATGTGTACTTCACAAATAAGGTGGACTAAAAGATGTGTACTTCACAAATAAGGTGGACTAAAAGATGTGTACTTCACAAATAAGGTGGACTAAAAGATGTGTACTTCACAAATAAGGTGGACTAAAGATGTGTACTTCACAAATAAGGTGGACTAAGATGTGTACTTCACAAATAAGGTGGACTAAAAGATGTGTACTTCACAAATAAGGTGGACTGCAAGATGTGTACTTCACAAATAAGGTGGACTGCAAGATGTGTACTTCACAAATAAGGTGGACTGCAAGATGTGTACTTCACAAATAAGGTGGACTGCAAGATGTGTACTTCACAAATAAGGTGGACTGCAAGATGTGTACTTCACAAATAAGGTGGACTGCAAGATGTGTACTTCACAAATAAGGTGGACTGCAAGATGTGTACTTCACAAATAAGGTGGACTGCAAGATGTGTACTTCACAAATAAGGTGGACTGCAAACAACAACACACTACACACCAAACAATAAAATAACACACCAAACAACAACACACTACACATCAACACACCAAACAATAAAACAAGCCAACCTAATACCAACACACCAAAGAACACCAACACACCAGACAACAACACACCACACATCAACACACCAAACAACAAGACAAACCTACCCAATGCAAACACACCAAACAACACCAACACACCAAACAACAACAGCACATTAAACATCAACATACCAAACAATCAAACAAACCCATCCAATACCAACACACCATGCAACAACAGCACATTACGCAACAACACATCAAACAATTAAACAAACAAACCCGATACCAACACACCAAACAACAACACCACATTATACAACACACCAAACAATAAAAACAAACTGACTCAACACCAACACATCAAACAATACCAACACACCATACAACAACAGCACAATTACGCAACAACACACCAAACAATTAAACAAACAAACCCAATACCAATGCACCAAGCAACAACAACAGCACATAACACAACAACGCACCAAACAAGCAAACCCAATACCAACACACCAAACAACAACAACACATTACACAACAACACACCAAACAATAAAAACAAACGGACCCAACACCAACACATCAAACAATACCAAAACACCATACAACAGCACACTACGCAACAACACACCAAACAATCCAACAAACCCGCCCAACACCAGCACACCCACACACCACCCCACACTCACCACATCAGGAACGACCCTCCTCAGCTCCTCCTGAAAGATGCCGTCATAGATGGCGCCAGCAGTCTCGTCCACAAGGTACTGCTGGGCCAAGCCAATGACACACTCCCGCACCACGTCCCGCACGCCCAGGTCCACAGCATCGTTCAGCAGGGATGACAGGAAGTCCTCCAGGGGATCCCTGTGTAGACGCTTCTCGTCCATGTAACTGCAGAGATCATAGAACAGAGAGTCAGGCGGGGAGGGTGGGAAGGGGGGGGGAGTGGGTCTATTTCTATTGGGTTGACTGTTTGCTTCTTTGTAAATTGACTTAGATACTTGTTTACTCGCTGCTTATCACGTTCCGACATTCTTTATCGAGTGATGATTTCCGTGTTTGTGCAGTTTTGTTATCAATCTATTGGCATGCCTTATATGCATGCTTTGATGTTCTTTACTTTTTCCACTTATGTGTCTATTCTTTACTCATTTATCTGACTACATACCAATTGTGTACTCCAGCTATTTTTCTTTTCTTTTTTTTTCTTCTTGTTTTGTCCCCATTTCAATTTGCAGTTATTGTTTGGATTTATCTATGTATTCAAACTGAGTACATTCATGCATGAATACACTTGTCTTGTTCATGCATTAAAAAAAAAAAAAAAAAAAAAAAAAAGCAAATACATGTTTGGTTATCTTTCTCATCAGGTTCAACTGTAGCTAGAAGAAAGCAACCGATCTCCATGACACAATACCATTAGTCAGGGGAAGTAATTGTTGGTAAAACAGTTGGTAGAGATTGAAGGAGTTACTTCCCATTTACACATGAATCGTGCTAATACACTGTTCGGTTCGGTTCTGCATCTCCCATCCCCTACAAATTCTGCGAGTCCAACCCTGGGCTACATTCCATGTTCCCACAGTTTCTTTTTAAATCAGATGAATAGTTTTTCCACAATCTTGTACACAGACAAACACGCAAACAGTCACAGATGAAAACGTAACCACCAGTTTCCTCTCATTTTTGCTTTTTATTAATACACACACACACACACACACACACACACACACATGCACGCACACGAACACACACACACACACACTGTCTAACACATACACACACAGGCATCAACAATTTGATTTGAACATGAAAACAGTAACAAACACCACAATATACCCACAAACAGCCAAAGGGGCACAGTATCAACCCCTTTGAACTGCCCACATGCGGGTGGCATCATTATGCTCTGCTCACAACAAATCACCCTGCACTGCGCTGAACAGCCTAAGAGCACAACAATATATAAAACCTTTTTTTTGTTTTGTTTTGTTACCTTAAAGTAACCTGTAGTATTCCAACTGAGCGTATCCACTGAAAAATGCTGACAATCGAACTACAATGGAAACCTAACGCACAAAGTTGGGAGAAAAAAAAAAAAAAGAAGAAAAAATAAGCAAACCGCTAAACACACCATGCAAACGTTTGTTCTGCAACCACCAAAACTACTAACACATACACAGTAAGAGATGACACCTTCAGATGACCTTACATACACAGCTGAGTTAATACTGCCATTCACATTCTCCTTTTATCCTCACACCTTAAACACCATGCTCACCTACTTGTTAAACAGACAGACTGCTAAAATGATGGGTTTGGCGAAGAGGAGTCAACAGGTGCTTTTGGCGCGGGGTTACAATCATAGGTCTGGGTCTGGATGGGTGCATTACCGCTGAGTTTGAATCATGCAAGTCAAACACACACACACACACACACACATATTCACCCCCCTGCCCTCCCCTTACTCCTCCCCTAACAACAACCCCCTCCACCCCCCACCCCCCCAAAAAAAAAAGGAAAAAAAAAGAAAAAAGAAAGACAAGAAGCGCACAAAACATCCCTGTCAAGCTGTCACAGACCACAAGGGAACTCCACACTCCCAACGATCATCTTTATTAAAAACAAAACAAAAATCAGAAAGGAAAAAAAATCTCACTTTCGGCAGCCCTTCCAGCTCCTGCTTTGGGGGTCAGTTCAATTTTCATTTCTTCCCTGAATCAACTCTCACACAGCCAAGATTACATCAAGCACTTCAAGGGTGGGGAGGGGTGGGGGTGTGTGGTGGGGGGGGGGTTGGCGGTTATAGGAGAGGAGAGAAGGGAATAGGGTTATGGGGGTAATACTGACTTGCAAGTTTGGCATACATATGTGTGATGCGTGCCCCCCCCCCCCCCCCCCCCCTCCCAATTTCTCGCATGGTTTTTTGAAAAACGCTATGTACTACAGTCAAATTACAGTTCTGTCAATGTACAGTTACACTGCAATTAAGACGATGAGATGTGTGCATATGTTTGTTTGTGTTTGTGTGTGTGTGTGTGTGT
>CM065743.1:11681181-11693681 GCA_033310375.1 Conus canariensis
CACACACACACACACACACACACACACACACACAGCACGCACACACAGAGACATATATAATCTGGACACACACAACATACACAAAGGTCATACTCGGGTTACAGGCACTACTGATGCAAGCTACATACAGTGTACATAAATATCATTTACATAAACGAGCAAACAAATCATACAGACAATAAATAAAGACACACACACACACACACACACACACACACACACACACACACACACACACACACACACACACAAGCTGAGCACATACCACACAAAACACATAACATATTCTTATAATCATAAACCAAATTACACCTACGTTTAAGCATATTTGCTTGATTTATCTGCTTCTATTCTTCCAAGGACACACTTAAGGCAAACCCACTTTACTGACATGTAAAAAAACTGTTTCTACTGAACTTAAACTATAAAAAGTAATGAGAAGGCTTAAATGTAAACATTTCTTAGAAAAGACACACACCTGCATAAATGTCATCTCTCTTTTTGTTTTATTTTGTTTTTTTCTTGTTTTAATCCGTTTGTCAGCAATTCTTTTCCAGCAAGCATCTGAATATGCGACTGTTATGCACCCATAATGTCTACAATATGAAACAAAAGATGACACACAAAACATTCGCTTTTGAAATTAGCTCAAATATGATAATGAAGAAAAAGACTACAAATCATTTTTTTTTAAATGTCAGTCTTACATTTGATTGACACATTCCAATTGAAAAAAACTGTATCCCGTCCACCAGCAAGATAAATTCAATAAAGCAGAACAAACAACAAAAAAAGAAAACAGAAAGGATGTACAAATAAAATAAAAATGAACAAAAGGATAATCTTAAAGTAAATGATAGTTAAAAAAAAAAGAAAACGGTCATGTTAAACCAAAGTATAAGCAGCACTATGGTAATAAGTTAAAAGTTTTATATACATAAGCAATCAATGGAACACAAGATAAAACAAGTGCACAAAAATGAGGCTGTAGACCATACACTGAACCCTGAATAAACTCCTGTCATATTCCAAATGACTCTGAAATGACGGACATGATCAATGGAACCATGAACAAACTTTGCACACTGTAGGAAAAAACTCTACGGCAGCTTCACAGCAGAAGGTCTTATGAGAAGAACACCCCCCCACCCCCCCCCCACCCCCACCCCCCGCCTCAGACAAGTGTTCCAGCTCTTCATCCCTTATACTGGGGGGGGGGGGGGGGGGGCAGTGTTGCACCCAGGTCATGACTCATAGATTCCCTTACATGGCAGGAGTATTTTTTGGCGTTACCTGGATCTGAACCCTCATCTCCTGGATAGCCGGGCATCTCGAGGCATGGCCTTTTTGAATGAATACCTTACTCATATAAATATCTGACGCTTGCTCTATGTTGGGAGGTCCAAGTCTAATAAAGTTTATTTTTCTTCCTCCTCGATCAGATCAAGCTAGAACTCGTTAATATTTTCTGTGCACAGCTGTTTTCTAAACAAACGATTCACCAAACACCTGATTTCTGACTAGGCAGTGCCCGACACTTCATGTATACAGGAAAACATACCCTCAAACAAACAAGTTGACATCAGCATTCACAGGGTATAAAAAAACAAACAACAAGTCATTCATACAAACAAACAAAAACAGCTGAAGCAGATTATAAAGCTGGGTTTTTGCAACAAATTGCTATCTTCAATCTAAACTGGTTTTGTTTTTGTTTTTTTCTTCTAAGCATAAGCATACAACATTACAATGGGTAACAATGCACGGATCAAGCAGAGTTTGGGGCTACAGGGATGGAAGGGGTGGGGGGGGGGGGGGGGGGATGACAAAGAGAGGACAGGAAGGGTGAGTGTGGAGAGAGAGGGAAGGGACAATGGGGGGGGGGGGCAGAGAAGGGTTTTGTACTGGTTTTGTTTTTTGGTTGTTGTTTTTTTTTTTTCTTCAGAGGAAGGTTTGGTGGAAGGAGAGTAGAAGGTTGGAGAGGGGGTGGGGGTGGGGAGACAGGGAGGGGGCGAACAGGTGGAGGATGGCATAGAGCAGACGCTGCAAAAGAACACATCAAAATGAAAAACAAAGCTCAATACACGGAAAATTTTGTACAACATATCTACAACTCTGATTATTCAAGAAAGTCATCCAAATGCAGAAACCAGTTCAAAGAAACAATTTCTTTTCTTTTTTTTTTTGAAGAACAGAAAAACAAAATTTCAAATTAACTTTCTACGGAAGCAGGTAGGACGGTTACAGATACACAGAAGTATTCATCTGGTACACAAGCGCAGCAGTGAGAAGAAGGAGAACCAGGATTAGGGCAGATTACCACAATGATACAATACAGAAGCAAAAAAATAAACTGAATAAAATCAAATAAACAGATAAATATCACAGAAACTGAACCAAAAAATCAAAAGAAAAAAACGTTTAAGAGGAAGGCTATGAGAACTGCCCCGTAGAACCGACCCAGCGGTCATATTCATTGAGAGCTTCCATGAGAAGGTCAGGGACGATGTCTTCCTCCAGGAGCTCGGTGATTAGACCGCTCACCACGCTCTCGCCAAACAGGGGGTGCGAGTTCATGTGTTTGAGTGGGCTCTGAAAACAAATTAACCAATCACTGCCCTGTATCCCCTCCCCCCCCCCCCCCTCCACATCCCCACCCTCTTTCCTTCCCTTTCTGCTCAGCCAATCGCAGTGTGGAGTGATGTCGGCGCTTCAATGGATGGCTGTGGAAATGACCAGAGTATGTCTGCATGCACTGAGTGTTAACTCTCTGTGCACGAGACATTCTGTGAAGAAAAGGTGTTGTTCAATGGCATTAGCCCGTTATACAGCTAGAAAAGGTTAGAGGTGAAGTTGCCTAGTTTGCCGACCCAGGGTCCTCTCTCCCATCCCTCTGCATCTTCCAGGGACCTACTTCTTGAAAACCATGGTGGAAGACAAATTTCAAGGGACACACGTTATGTCAAATATCACAGCCACAACAAAAACAAAAGGGACACACGTTATGTCAAATATCACAACCACAACAAAAACAAACTGTAAGATCTTGAGGTAAGTTTAGATGTCCTGAAGGAATCAGAGTCAGCTTTGTTGCTGCTGATTCTCAATTTCTTTGTTCTTCTTTTTCTTTCTTTTTTTTTCTTTTTTTTTTTTTTGTACTAAGAAATTTTCATTTTCATACCAAGATGTCAATGAATGACCTCTGCAACTTTGTCACTCGCTATATTTCCAAAATTATTTCAGTGAAGTTCATGCTGGTACTGCTGTCATTGATCGAAAGAACTTTGGCATTCATCATTTGTAACAACTGGTTTGTTTCCTTCATTAAAAGAACATCCCATGACGATCAGTTTGTACATACACCATGCAACTTTGCACAAAAATGTTGTTGCATCACCACTCTCTCAGTGACACAGACAGCTATAGATGTGATGCATACACAATTTGTGTTCTCTTTCCTCAGAATATACAGGCTCTGTTTACATTGTGGTGCACTGCTCTCATTGACTTTAGCTCTTTCCACAAACACCATTTCTCTGTGGCTAATCCACTGGTTTGTGGCTAACTTGTTGTCTTTTTGCTGAACTTTTGTTCAGATCTGGCAGATATGGTTTACATAACAAAGTGCCTCACAGCCTGAAATTGCGGTACCTGAAATTTTTGTAATACTTCTGTTTCTATGAAGTTTTCTCACTTTTTTTTTTTTTTTTTTTTTAGCAAAAATGAAAATTGTACTTTAATCATGAATGTTATTTTTTCTTTCTTTTCTTTTTTTCACATTAACCCGTTCGGTGCCTAACTTGATGAGACAACTCGATGGCAAGGACATGCACTCTCGCTGCCATGGCTGTCGAGTATACTCGTCATGGGGAAGTCCGCAATATTCCTCGTTTCATATTTACACTGCTTACAAAACAAAGGATATTTTCAGAGAGGTGAAGTCTCTAGATTCTATTGATAGTCGGTAATCTCGTTTTCAGCAGTGAGAAAGTCAGTAGAATTTTTTGAAAATATATACTCGGTTTTTGTTTTTTTTTTAAACTGGCAAATAGGATTTAGCATTAAGCTTAATTCCTAGGCAGCGAAAGGGTTAATCTAAGGATTATTGGAATCACAGTAGTGTTCCTTTGGTCACTGGAGACATGGTGAAACCAGTGTTAAGCTGTGCTGTAGTATCATCACTATGTTGATGCTGCAAAGGTTTATAGTCTTGACATGCAAACGCATCAGTCATTCAGATCTTGTGGCCCTGATGCTGTTTATGCAGAACTATTATTAGCCTGGGCAATATAGGACTGTAAATATTTATGATCAACCCCATAAAATCATCACTCTAACCAATCACATTTTGTAACAGATGAACATGAGTGTACTTTGTACGAACATTTAAGACAAACAATGACCACATACTGGGCCATGTGTTTCTTTGTCCACTCTGAACTTACCTCTCAATAAAGACACCCAACCTGTGGAAACTTCTCACCTGCAGAAATTCCATGTTTACGTCTCACTGTTAACAGGTTCTACCACACGAGTCAAGAGCACTTCGCCTTAGTTTAGTTTAGCTCCCTTACTTCTTTTTTGAATGTCAAGAATGAAACGTTCTCTCAATCAGCAGCAGCCTTTTATTTAACTTGTTGGGGATCATCTGTCCATTTGTGACAGTAGATTTGTGCTTTGTGTAATAAAACATCCCCTCTTCTCTGTAAAAATGTTGAAACTTGCTTTCAAAATGGTGAGGTCCGATGCAAATCTTGAGTAATGGGTGGTGTATCATCCACTTTTTGGTCCAACCGCTGGCTTGACCATGTGCCCATACATTTGTCAACCTCTATAAATTTTGCAGCGTCTTCCCAAATGCCTGATGCCAGAAAGCAGCATTCCTTTGCCCTCAACCATGTTGACAAAATGGCCACCGCCCACCCTGGCCCAAAAAAATTAACACAATATTTTGTGACGTCAGCGTTTCTGCAAGCATACCAAGACCACAACCAACGCTCCATAGCTACATTGTTTCTCCTCCCCGATTCATTTTTGGACGAAACATATATTAGTCAATTCTCATGTCTATATTTCACTGAAATCCATGAAATCGCAACTGAAGAAGGCCCTGCTAATCACAAACTGAATTTGATCCCACCGTTCAAAACCAAGGATGGTTGTGACTGGCAAGGTCATGCTACCAGATGAGCTTGCATCGTGATTTCAAAGCTTGTCCACACAGGAAGGTCCTCTAACTATTGCAATGGGCTTTACATAACACACACACACACACACACACACACACACACACACACACACACACACACACACACACACACACAATGGTGCATACCCCTTAACCCATGCTGAACACAAAACTTTTATCCATTTGATAGTTAATAATCACACGAGGATAATTAGCATAGTGCACGACAGACAGACAGAAACAATGATACCAGTGACAGCATGGGACAAACACACGTATGTGGATATGCTTACGAGGACATACACACAGAGTCACAAGCCACAAGTACAGACAAATGAAAAATATATGAGAGCACCCTTAAAGCCAAAGATTGAATTCACATAGTAATCACAGTAACGCACTCTCTTCTCTCTGCCCATTCTCCCCTCTCCCAACAACCTCTTACCCCCTCCACCCCCCCCCTCCCTCCCCCCACCTCCCTCTCTCTCTCTCTCTCTCTCACAGAGGAGACAATTTATTGTATCACGAAGAGACAAATCACCATGCAAACTGACGTTTCCTCTCTTTTTTTTCTTTTTCTCCAACAAAAATTCGAAGTAAAAGAGATGAGTTATAGGGTGTTAATACCCACCAAGCAGTCATAACCTTACCATCTCATCTTCAGACGAGTCCTCCTCTCCGTAAATGTACTGCAAGAAAACAAACAGGAAAATCACACACTCTATGCACACACTCCACCCCCAAACACCACATATCTTACACGAAGTTTGCAACCGATGACCCAATTCCTTTATTCCTAATCTAAGGAGCGACAAGAAAATCCAATCTAATTAAATAAAAGCGACACAAAGTGCTTTCATTTTCAAATTCCCAGCAAATGTTCTAATCATACTTATCTAGCGTAGGTTCGAACCCAAGTTTCATGCAAGCGTACAGCTGTCAATCCTCTGGAGTCAAAATTCAGGAATCAAGGAATGTGGACAGGAGGGGGAGGGGGGTAGGGTGGTCCAAAACAGGAACAGTTCAGCTTTTGACAGAAAGTATCTTTAACCCTCTACTGCTTCCCCTGACAATTATGGGGTTTCAAAAGGACAATGCATTTGCCGCTTCATATCATTGTCAACATTCAAATAGCATCTTTTAGGCTGTGCTCTGTGATATTTTACTGGTCCTACTCAAAAATAATCCTCCAAACCCCTCATTTTTAAACATTTTGAAATTCTGGATTTAAACCAAAAAAAATGCTCTAAATAAATTTGGGATTTGGGGAATGATTTCTAAACTACAGGAATTCCATAAAAGTTCTGGAAGGCTGGCAATGATGCAAGAGTTCTAAATCACTGGTTCCATGCCAATGTTTGAAATCATATCTGAAGTGCCACTTTACAAAATCACTGTCAACTGTTCTAAATCTAAATCACACCTCTGATATAAGGATTCTAAATCACATGTCTAGAGCCAATGTTCAAAACTGCAACTTTCATGTAAATATTCTAAATCACGGAAATCTTTGTGGAATATATCGAATTGGCACCTCAAAACATAAGAGACAGATAATATTTTTCTTTATGATCACTTGGGACAACAGCAGATTTATTGAGAACAAGCCAAAACAGTATTTCACTCTATGACCAGCAAACATTTTGAATTATATTGGTTTCTTTTTTTTTTCTTTTTTTTTTTTTTTTTGGCATTTTTCATGACTGTTACTTGTGAGTCTGTTTAGAACCTATTTCGCAAAAAAATATTTTTGTCTGTTTTGTGCTATGTATCAAATAAGTGTTATTTGCACTCTTGGTTATATTGATTTATTTTTTGTATTTTGACTGTTACTATACAGACAATAGAGACACACACAGACAACACATTCCGTAAAGACGAATTAATCCAAATCTACACATACTACTCCTTCCACAAACAGAAAACAAAACACAAAATAAGAGGACACGGTCAAAGGAGGGTTGGGTTTAACCCGTTCACTGCTTGAAAATGTTACAAACAAAGGCTTTCCCAGTGCCAGGGAAATCTAATGATTTGGGGGTAATAATTAACAAAAAATTCTAGCTCAGAAACTACAAAAGATATAACAATGAAATATATATGATTTTTGAAGGAAATTGAATGAAGATTTTGAATCTGGGCTTCTTTTGTTTTAATTTTGATAATAAAAAAATATTTAGGCATTTAGATTTGGACAGATTTTTTTGCACAATCAAAAACATATGTATTTACCACTACAGCTTCACATCCAAAAAAGAACACAAAGCAAAAAAGTTGAAAATAAAGTTTGTATTGTCACACTACACATGTAAATGAAAGTAAAACAGTTTAGAAGTCTATCAAGACGTTCACACTCTATGCAGACAGGTCAGTCCACGACCACGCCCCCCCTCCCCCCACCACGCCCCCTTGCTGGACTTCAACCCTCTCTTTCACTCCTCCTCTTCTCCGACCTTTCCCTCTGCCCCGTGTCACGCCGCGAGCAGGCCACGCTCCCCTCTCGCGCTGACTATCACATCACTGGCCACTGGCACGCAGTGCAGAGTACACACTAGGCGAGCTCGTTCGACGCTGGCAAACCAGTCAGCTGAACACACACTGAGGTCACACAGCCCGACACAATAACTGACGAATACGGTCGGCAATTCCATCACAATCATCATCTCACCTTCATGCTCAAGTAAGTTGTTGAATAAAAGATTATTGTCTTTGTCAAAAATGATTAGCAGAGCCTGCTCAGCTGTGTAAATACGTTGATTTGGTCGCTACGCTTGTCGAAGGTTGCGCCGCCATCTTTGCAAGCGAGACGAAGTGCTGGCTGGTCATCCAGTCAGTGATGAGAATAAATGGGCTTTCCCCTCACGTGTGGTCATTTGCATATCATTTTAATACTACAGACATATAAGGCTTACTACACACACTCTATTTAAGTCCGTTAATAGAAATAGTAACGAATGAAAATTCAAGAAAAATGCATGACGTCAGTGGACGGCCCATAGGCACTGGGAAAGCATTTTTACTTCGGCGTCAGCTGACGGCTTATAGGCACTCTTCGGGTTAAACTGTAAAACACCATAATCTTTCCATCACGCATTTCAAATATAATAATCAAATCTGGAAGTTGGCCAAGTGTTCTCGTAAAAACTTCATTCTGTTCGAGACTGCTGTCTGATATCACTGAATGGTTCAATATTCTTATTTGGATCACTTGTCTAGAAGTCAAAGTTATAGTACCGAACCTTTTTTTTTTAAAGTTCATTCCAGGAAAAAGTGCCATCCCTGTAAAAAAAAAGTCAATAACAAATATCGAGCAAAAAGAAAAGAAAAAAAGCACTTAATTGTATAATCACTGTTCCTCTTTCCTTCGGAGATTTCAAAGCAGTTTCCATTTGAGCAAATTCCCCTAAAAAGATATTTTTAAAAATAGCACACAAACATTTTCTTAAATTCACTGACGTCTTTTTTTTTTTTTCATCACACCTCCAACTAGAAGTAACACTTCCTCTGTTCTCATTCCTCCCCCACAAACCCCTTTACTGCCCCCCCCCCCCCCCCCTCCCAATCCCCTCTCCATACCACCAGTCTGACATGCCATTCCTCTCACCTTATACTTCCCATCCATGGGCATCATCATGGGCATCATGGGCATGGGCATGAAGACGGGCATGGACTGGGCACCTCGACCTCGCTTCTGCTTCTTGCTCTTCCTGGGTGATGGCCCGGTCATGGACTGGTAGGCCTGTCGGTCCCTGTACATGTCCTTGTAACCACGTGTCCCGGCTCCTTTCCTGTCCTTGGCTCGCTTGTTGCGACCTGCGCCTGTGGAGTGTGACCGTCACAGTGGAGGGTTGTACAAGCCCAAAGACTCTCATCATACACAACAATAACTGTTAAAGACTCTCATCATCTACAACAACAATAATTGTTAAGAGTGAAAAATTCTGGTCGTCAACATGCTGAGACCTTCCTGTTTGTACAATTTCAAACCTCCCAGTGCAAGACTCTCTCTTTTAATTTTGTTTCCAGACAACAGACTTCATGCCTTCAAAAAAAAACATGGTTTTCCTCTAGAACATTTTTTGTTTTTATACTGGATGTATCACCGAATAATGATCCCGTCCCCATAAACATGCTTTTGTTTGTGCGAGAGTTGTCTCCCAGTAAAGAATCCCTCCTTTTAAAGATGTGTTTTTGTTTGTTCTAGATTTACCTCCAATCACAATTCCCATCCTATAATGAGGTTTTTGTTTGTTCTAGAGATGTGTCCCCGTAAAGATCCCCTCCCTTTAAAGATGTGCTTTTGTTTGTACTAGATTTACCTCCAAGTCATAATTCCCTCCCTTCAAAAATGTCTGTCTGTTTATACCACATTTATTTCCCCAATGAGGATTGTCTCCCTTTAAAAATGTCTTTTTTTTTTTTTTAATTCAGATTTACCTCCCAGTAACGTTTACTTCCCTTTAAAGATGTTTTTCGTTTGTTTGTTCTCCATATACCTCCCATTAAAGATTCTCTCCCTTTAAAGATGTCCTTGTTTTGTTTTTCGGTTTGTGTGTGTGTGTGTTTTTTTGTTTGTTTGTTTGCTTGTTTGTTTCGACTATATTTATCTCCTGATAAAGATTTCCTCCCTTTAAAGATGTCTTTTCTTTTCGTTTTGTTTCTATAAGGTTTACCTCCTTGTAACAATTACTTTCTTTAACTGGTGTCTTTTTGTTTGTACTACATTCATCTCTCAATAAAGATTCTCTCCCTTAAAAGACGTCTTTTTTTTCTTTTCTTTTTTCTATAGATTTACTCTGGACTAATGATTCCACCATGCCTTCAAGGGTGGAGGGGGGGGGGGGGGTAGCACATACCTTTAAAACGCAGGAAGTAGTATATACCATAGGAAGTGGGGGTATCATACCTTTATGGTGTGACCGGGGTAAACAATGCCTTCACACGTGGGAGTGTCATACATACCTTTAGAAGGTGGGTAGGGGTAGCAAACACCTTTGGAAGGTGGTGGTATCATACATACCTATAGGGGGTTGGGAGCAGTATACATATTTAGAAATGGAGGTACATCACATCTTAACAGGGTGGGGGGGGGAGGTAATTCATACAATTAGTTGGGAGTCATACAAAGATATTTCAAGAATGGAGGGAGATGGCAGTCAATATTTTTGAAAAGGTGGAAGTATAATAGTTATCTTTAAGGGCCGGAGGGGGGGGGCGGGGGTCGTGTATCCTCTAAGGGGTGGAGGGGTGTTGTACATACCTTTAGGGGGTGGGGGGTAGTACATGGCAAAAGGGGCCCCCATCATCATGGGAGACGGCTGAGGGTAGGGCTTCGGTTTGTACAGGCCTCGCTTCCCATCATCGTCATCCTCATCGTCCTCATCATCGCTCTCCTCTCCCCAGCTGTCGTAGTCTGGCTTAGGCCTGCGTGACACATATCACACACACACACAGACACACACACACATACACACACACACACACACACACACATGTATGCACATGTTAAACAGATATTTCAAATCATATGCATGACATAGTTAACCCTGATGATGCATTGCGCCATACCAGGACTGAGGACCTTAACTACGCACATATTACAATGTTACCATGCCTGACAGCCAAACATGCAGACATCTGCAGCGTTGGTCCTGAAACCCGAGCAACACTTTCAACAACCATGTTGATTTCTCACAACCAAGCCAACAACTGCTTGAGGCTGCATCAAACCTGTCACCCACACAAAGAAAGAGAAACTGTCACAGCTTGTTTTAAAAGGAAAAACAACAAATACATAAGCATGGCTCTTACCAAGGAAAAACAAAAATCCCTGAAATTCTCAAAGGGGTGGGGCGGGGAGGGAGAGGTGCCATTTTTGGTGAAGTTCTTCCAAGTTTAAGCACATCATTTGTACAGGATGCAACAACTCAGACTGAAAAGCACTTTCAGTCGTACTTTACTTCGCACATGATATGACAGTCAACTGAGACATCAGAGATCGCACTAGCCATCATGTAGTTTTGAGTTGACATACAAAAATGAAAATGGCAGACAACCAAACCAGTCAATAAGGAATGGCAGACAACCAAACCAGTCAATAAGGCAGCAAAACTGCAATCATCTTTCAGAGATTTTTCATGTATTTCTTACTTCCTCTCTTTACTGAACTTGCCCATCTCTGACCAAATAAGTCTACAGTCTAAAGATCTACATGCCTCAGTTCCATTAAAGCTAGGTCCACGAAGATTTTGTTTTCTTTCTTTTTTTCTTTTTCCTTTTTTTTCTTTTTTTTTTCTGCGTAGCATTTCTTCACGAAGTGTAGCAGATTAGCACTGTCGATGAAATCAAAGCATGTTACGCCAAGAGTGTAGAATTTGGCAGCTATGATATCTAATGACCCAGGAGAAGCTTGGCCCAAATCGCAGCACTTGCCCACAGCTGTAAGACATGAAGGCAGCTGGTGCAGCATTTACCATTGCAGTGTGGGCTTTGAGACCAGTGAAACTGTCATACATAGCTGTTAATAACTTGAGGGTTCAACTACAAACATCGTTAGGGCAGACAAAACGAGGTTGTCTCAGTGCATCAACCATTTCATCTGACCTTCGCCATGCTTCCTGGGTATCCCTGTACCCAGACACGCATAAAAAAAAAGTCTCTATATATCTCTGGAACCGTTCAAACTATTCTAGTGAAAGTTTAGGTATTGTTCAGAAAACGTGGTTTTGCTCTATGTCAGCAAATGTTTATTTCTGTGCATAAAACAGGAACAAAATAATGAGTTACATCATTTGAACAATACACTTTCTTCAAAGCACTGGTCCTGGTGCACCCACACTTTAAAAAGAAGAAAAGGGGCACTGCAACGTATTAATCTTTGAGTACTGAATACAGGCTGTCATTACTTCCCTTGGTCCCTGAGTTCTTACTACAGTACTGGGTTTCTGTATAAAAGAGGTACTTATTTGAACCCAACTTTGGTTTTTCTTACATCTAAAAAAAAATATTCATTATCATATACCGTTGTATGCAGAATTGAACACAGATTTTCATGAGGAGGTTGAACTGGCGTGCGGACGATGACAAACATGACATTTAGAGTGTCACTTCTCAACAAAACCAATAAACACACACAAATAAACGAATGCTTAGACAGACACGCGCACAAGTGTGCAAACTTCCATTCTGGAGTTCCCCTGAACTCTGACACTTGCGAAGGATGAGGTATCCATTCACACACTGTCACATTGTCTTTGGTGTCACAGTGCTTGTCACATCAGTAGTATGTCAGTATGTCACTAATTGCACAATG
>CM065743.1:11698681-11776181 GCA_033310375.1 Conus canariensis
AAAATTGACGCAGTGTACACAGACTTCAGGAAGACTTTTGACAGTGTCCCCACCGTCGTCTCCTGCTGAAGCTTGATACACTTGGAGTCCGAGGCAACGTCCACGCGTGGATCAAAGACTTCCTGACAGATCGAACGCAAGTGGTCACGGTGAACGGCGAGACATCAGAGGAATCTGCAGTAATAAGTGTCAACCCACAAGGAAGCGTCCTCACCCCCCTGCTGTTTGTCGCCTACATTAATGACCTGCCCCGACATGCCAAGAACGAAGTCCGTATCTTCGCTGACGACACTAAGCTATTTGCACGGAGTGATGAGGTTGAGGCCCAGGAGTCCTTACAACAAGATCTGGACAACTTCTGCGACTGGTCAGAGAACTGGCTCCTTGGTTTCCACCCCCAGAAGTGTTGCGTGATGTGATTAGGGCACAGTCCAGATGAGCACACGTACACCATGAACATGACAAACGGCCAGGAAAGCAGGCACAACTTAGCTGAGATAGAAGCGGAGAAGGATCTGGGAGTAGTGATCGACAGGAAACTGACGTTCAAGAACAAAACCTTTTTCTGTGAAAAATGCTACACACTGCCTAGCTGCTCACGTCATCTGGCAAAGATTATCACAAAATTAAGGCTGAACACATGGAAGACCAAATTTTCTCCTGAAGTTGTGTGTGTCTGTGGAAAATTCATCTCTGTGCATCACCGTCTATTAGATTGTCCAGTTTTAACTGAAATGTATAAGGCGAAAGGTATCAATCTTGACAAATATGAAAATGAGAGTCATGTTCTGTCTGACTCATGCATAATTGAGATTGCCGCCACTTTAGCCAGTTCTGATGTAGCTAGACTATTATGAGGGTCCTTAACTGATATGCTGTTTTCTTTTTCATAAGTGTATGCAGATGTATGTGTTGAAATGACTTAAGTGGTTTGTTTGTTTGTTTTTGTTTTTTTTTCGTCTAATATCATCTGCCGGATGAAAAGACGTAAAATTAAACCACCACCACCACCTGACGTTCAAGAACCACGTTGCCCAAGTTACAGCCTTAGCCAATCGAACACTTGGAGTAGTCAGAAGATCCTTCGACCACCTCTCGGATCATACCTTCGTTCAGCTCTACAAGTCACTGGTTAGACCGATGCTGGAGTATGGACATTCTGTTTGGTCCCCACACTACTGGCAGAAAGGTCTACAGCAGGATGTGGAAGACGTGCAGCGTCGAGCTGCAAAACTCATCGGAAGACTGAAAGAGAAGCCCTACCCTGGACGTCTCCGAGAACTGAAGCTCCCAAGCCTAGAATTCAGAAGGCTCCGAGGCGACATGATTGACACGTACAAGTACGTCACAGGGATCTACAATACAACAAGCCCACAATTTGAACCGTACACAGGACGTGAGACCAGAGGTCACAGCAAGAAACTCGCCAAAAATCAAGTGCGCCGGCAAGTCCGAGGCAATTTCTTCTCGGAGAGAGTGGTGACGACGTGGAACAGCCTCGCGAGTCAGTGGTGACAGCACCCACCCTGAATACCTTCAAAAACAGACTTGATGCCCACTGGTCAGATCATCCTAGGCTTTACAACCCCAAGTGCTACGAGCCAAACGACTAACTCAACTGAGATTGACAATCTTCCCACCGTTACGTCAGTCAGTTGTAGGTCACATCAACAGAGTGATGAACCGATCTCTGAAAGATCTTTCAACATCGAAAACTACAAGTACAAGGATGACTTCGCATCCTGTGCTACAATGACAAGACAGCGGCAGAGCAAAGAAGGGCTGCAGGTTTCGTCATCGGCAGGATAATCAACAAGTAAATTGATAGTGGCCGTTACTTAGATGAAGATCAATCGTTACCATAATAGGCCTGCCTCAAAAGCCATGATCATGGTAGAAAAAATGGAGTGACCTTCCCACCAAATCGAAGGAAAGTAGCAAGGCGGGCCATGCTACGCAAAACCAGAAATGATCAGGCAGTTTTATGAACGAGTGACACGATGACAGCGATTATCATGGCGTCCAACAGATAAAGAAGAAAGTAGCGATTATCATGGCGTCCAACAGATAAAGAAGAAAGTAGCGATTATCATGGCGTCCAACAGATAAAGAAGAAAGTAGCGATTATCATGGCGTCCAACAGATAAAGAAGAAAGTAGCGATTATCATGGCGTCCAACAGATAAAGAAGAAAGTAGCGATTATCATGGCGTCCAACAGATAAAGAAGAAAGTAGCGATTATCATGGCGTCCAACAGATAAAGAAGAAAGTAACGATTATCATGGCGTCCAACAGATAAAGAAGAAAGTCAGTCCCCACCAGCTGCAAGAAATCCCATGTGTTAGAAAATATCAACACGACTCCTTTGTGCCAGCCTTCACGAAAGTACCAAGCGGAAGGTAGCACGCTGCCTGAAGCAGCTTTGACAGCAGACATCCTGGACTCTGGTCGAGATCGCCATGGATGCATATATAAAGAAAAGCCAGACTGCGGTAAGTTAGTAAGAAGGAACAAGTACCCTCCCCCTCCACCCCCCCCCTCCCCCCAAACACACACACACACACACACACACACACACACACACACACACACACCTTCACAACCCTCTGTGTGATCATAGGCAAATGCGTCCACAAACATCAATAGTAGGCCCACTTACTCCATCTACCAATCTTATGGCGAAGACTTCAGCTGGGAAGTCAGATTCCTTCAAGTTCACAAATCTTAGTCTTGAATAAGGAGAGCTTCCTCCATTCTGCTGTCATATGTCTGGGCGAGTTCAAACTTTGAGATGTCCTTGTGTGTGTGTGTGTGTGTGTGTGTGCGTGTGCGTGCGTGTGTGTGTGTGTGTGTGTGTGTGTGTGTGTGGTGTGTGTGTGTGTGTGTGTGTGTGGTTTAATCAAGCTGAGTAGATTAAATGGTATTACAATCCTGTCTCATGACACTACTTCTGATAATTTCTGTTTGTTTTTTTCTCTTGGTCTAGAATGTCCGTTATGTACTATCACATTCGCTCTATTGAGTAAATCCTGTGTCCCTGTTCTGGACGTCACCTGTTTCAGACCATGACTTGTTCCTTCATGTCCCACAGAACGCTGGTGCTGGATCTCCTGGTAGGGCGGTGCTTCCATTAGCAGCGGTAAATCTCCTCGTCGCGCGCGCGTTAAATTAAGCACTTGCTTGTGCCTCCATGTCAACATTCTTTGGCGTAAGGCTGCATTGCATGAACTCGGGATATATTCCACTATTTGCTCAGGCAGAGTGGACACGCATGGTCATCCGATTTCCCCTCCATGTTACCAGGTTTGTGTTCGAGGGCAGAAAGTCACATACCAAATAGGAGGATGAAACTGGCCCTAGGAGGGAGCATATATGTCAAATTTCATTCCGATGGAGACTCCTTTGATGTGCCTTTTCCCATGTGATCCATTGCCTCTGTGGATCTTGCTTGACTACGGCGACCCTGACACGAACTTACCAAGGTCGTAGTAGCGGAGTGGAAAATTGAAACTGAGGTCACCATGAGAGCAGGGCATGAAGGGTCACAGAATTTGATTTTCTTTTTTTTTTTTTTTTTTTTTTTTTTTTTTTTTTTCCAATGCCGCCTGTTCCTTTACCGAATCTACTGCCTCCCAAAATTTCCTTTTCTGCCGGCCTTCAGTTTGGGCTGAAAGGATCTCGCCACCCTTTCTCCACTTGTCTTCAACCCTTTATCCCCTTGTCTTCAACCCTTTATCCCCTTGTCTTCAACCTTTTATCCCCTTGTCTTCAACCCTTTCTCCCTTGTTTTCAACCCTTTCTCCCGTTGTCTTCAACCCTTTCTCCCCTTGTCTTCAACCCTTTCTCCCCTTGTCTTCAAGCCTTTCTCCCTTGTTTTCAACCCTTTCTCCCTTGTCTTCAACCCTTTCTCCCCTTGTCTTCAACCCTTTCTCCCCTTGTCTTCAACCCTTTCTCCCTTGTCTTCAACCCTTTCTCCCTTGTCTTCAACCCTTTATCCCCTTTTCTTCAACCCTTTCTCCCTTGTCTTCAACCCTTTCTCCCCTTGTCTTCAACCCTTTCTCCCCTTGTCTTCAACCCTTTATCCCCTTGTCTTCAAGCCTTTCTCCCTTGTCTTCAACCCTTTCTCCCCTTGTCTTCAACCCTTTATCCCCTTGTCTTCAACCCTTTCTCCCTTGTCTTCAACCCTTTATCCCCTTGTCTTCAACCCTTTATCCCTTGTCTTCAACCCTTTCTCCCTTGTCTTCAACCCTTTCTCCCTTGTCTTCAACCCTTTATCCCCTTGTTTTCAACCCTTTCTCCCCTTGTCTTCAACCCTTTATCCCCTTGTCTTCAACCCTTTCTCCCTTGTCTTCAACCCTTTCTCCCTTGTCTTCAACCCTTTCTCTCCTTGTCTTCAACCCTTTATCCCCTTGTTTTCAACCCTTTCTCCCCTTGTCTTCAACCCTTTATCCCCTTGTCTTCAACCCTTTCTCCCTTGTCTTCAAGCAGGGTTAGTAACAGCTTTTTATGTTCTTTTTACTCCTCAACAATGGTTTTCATGGAAAGCTTTTTTTTTTTCTTTTTCTTTTTTTTTTGTCAACAGAGCACGATGTCACAGTCAGCAAAAGAAGGTGGGACACCAGGCCATTTCCTAGTGTACTGTATTGATTTTGGCCTCCGTTGACTCTACTCTGCCAGCGCTGATAAATCGGCAGAGGCCAGAGGAGCTGAGGGGTCAGCATGAACTGCAGGCGCCAAGCTTTGTATCATCCAGGGAGGCCACACTGGTCTATTACCTGCAGGCGTTTTCTGCTGTTTGCTGGGTTACCGATTGTCCTCTTTGTGTCTTTCGAGGAGCCATCTTCTCACCTTCCGAGGCCCTTGGTTGGTTCTCCTGTCACTGTTGGAGTACCTTTGTTCGCTACAGCGAGAACAAAAAAGAAGAAGAAGAAGGAAAAAAAAGAAACCTTTCAGCTCTTTTCTTGTCACAGTGAGAGGCTCTGTGATCACTTCTTTGGTTTGAATTTTACTCGTGAATGGAGCAACTAACTCGCCCAGTTGCAGTCGGTACTTCGCATGCTTCCTGATACTTGGTGGAAAGGACTGCTGTGTCCTCTATGAGGGCTCATGGAAGGGGCATATACTGTTCATTTGCAGTGTCTGTTGAACCACTGTTCATTACTGTCTTCAAGAAGATGACTCCATCGTCAACACTGAAGTACTGAAGACGTTGCGCAGCCCATCGCTACGCCAGCTTTGACGTTGATCAAATCTGTTGTGTATTCCTTTGAGGTGGAACTTCCTTGTTGATCAAATCTGTTGTGTATTCCTTTGAGGTGGAGCTTCCACGTTGATCAGATCTGTTGTGTATTCCTTTGGGTGGACCTCGAACAGCAGCCATGTGAGTACTTTTTCAGCTTTCCAGGGGACATGATACATCTGGACTGCCAGATGAATCATTTTGTGTGGGACTGATCCATACGCAATTGCCAGACAAGGTCACACCACGTCGACGCCCCTTTTCTCTCTCTGTCTCCGTCTCTGTCTGTCTGTCTGTCTGTCTCTCTCTCTCTCTCTCTCTTTACGAGAAATGATAATGTTACGAGGAATCTTGCTTTGTATCTGTACAAATCATTTAAAAGGAGGAGTGATTTGACATAAGTAAATGCACATTTCGAGAATGTTAATATTTTTGTGATGAAATACCTTGTTTAATTAAGCTCATTATTACACACCCCCTTCAAATGGGGCTGTGGCCTTTAAAAAAAAATTAGTTTTTGCTCATTGTTCTCTCTCTCTCTCTCTCTCTCTCTCTCTCTCTCTCTCTGTGTGTGTGTGCGCGCGCGCGCGCGCGCGTGCGTGTGTGTGTGTGTGTGTGTGTGTGTGTGTGTGTGTGTGTGTGTGATCTCTGGGAAAGCATTTTTCAAAAACTCAGGCCTGAACACACAACCGAAAGAACCTGATGAACTGTTCTTCAGCGTGGAGCCCCAGTGACTCCCCACGGAGGAAAAGGGAGAACAAAGAAAACAGAAGAAATGGAAGAAGCAGGTAGTGTCATTTAGTCATCAAACACAACGAATACTGTTTCGCGGCTATTCTTCCTGTTTCTGTGGTAATCTCTATGAACTGCGAAACATCTAAACATGGGTGGCGAACATGAAACAAAACAAAAAAAGTGATAAAACTGTCTGTCCGAAGAGAAAAGGGGTGTATTAATGGCAAAATGGTTGACACTAGCGGACAGAAAGGATCAAGGCTCTTTCGCCGTACCACAACAGGGTCACTCATTTTTTTTTTAGCTGTGTGAAATCACCAGCGCGGCAGCCACTATACAGCCCTCCTCTTGTGTTGTCACAGAAGTCACCTTACCACTTTGAGGTTGTCGGAGTGAAATTTAAATACATGAACAATTCAGTTTGCAATATTATGCTTTTACTGTGACTATGGCTGTGTGTGCGCGCGCGCGCGCGCGCGCGTGTGTGTGTGTGTGTTTTAGTGTTTGGGCGTTGGTGCGGGTGAGTTTGTTTTTATGTATTGTTTTTATATGTAATGTTTTATGTCTTATGGATTTAATGTTTATTTTATGTGTGTATGCGCGCGCACGCGCATGTGTGTGTGTATGTGTGTGTGTGCGTGTGTGTGTGTGTGTGTGCATATGTGTGTGTGTGTGGGGTGTGTGAGTGTTGATATTATATAAATACATATACTAACATAGGCTTTTATGTAACGATTTATGATGTCTTTTTGTAATGTCTTACGTACTTGTGTGAAATGACGTGGAGCAGAAGAAAAATTTCCGACGGACAATAAAGTTGATTTGAATTGAATTGAATTGACAGTGTTGTTTTGTTATTGCCATCCAAGAGACTTGTGTGTTCGAGAATTTGACCGTGCCACCACACCAAGCATGGAAGTTTGTGGTAGGAAAGAGGGATAATTCATCAACGAAATGTTCAAAAGGCTTTATAAAGGTAGGGTTAGCGTCGGGGCTGGGTTTGGGTTATCAGGGTTTAGCAAATGCACAGAAGTTTCATTGATTGACAATGATGAGTTCCTTGAATGACAATGATAAATGCATTGATTGACTATGATAAATTCTCAATTTCTTAACGCTCATGACGCCGAACTTTCAGTGTCATAGAGGAAGCGTCACTATGTGTGGATGGAGCAGTCCATATTCGCTACCCCACAGCTGCTAAACCATGAGATCACAGTATGTGCTGTCTCTCCCTAGCAGCTCCCACCCACATCCATGATCACCTGTCCTGTCGATCGAGTTCCTGTGCGACTTATTGAACTTAAAGGTCAATTGAAGGCCGTTTCTTGTTCCTATATTCTTCAACGTTTGTAAATAAAAGGATCCTCTTCGTTTCAATACCGCCTGGTGTATTTTGTCGTCTGCAAGCTGAGCACCTACCACAGGATCTACAACTTTTACAAGCTACTGCACTAACCGTGTACTGAGGAAGTCAGCGGTCTAGCATGTAGCCTAACAGTCTGCTTCCTGTTCAAGGGTGGACTGTCTGTTCACCACACTCCACAGTTGATCTTGTAAAACTCAAGTTCGAAACACAAACACAAGTGATTAGATTGCTGGTGAAGGCAACATGCCGTTGTCGCTTAACAGCAGACTAGCTGGCAAACATGGTTGACCAGGAGGGCAGCCCAGCCACTGGTACAGGTCTCTTGCCCAAAAGTGATTAGTTACCTGCAGGAGCATACGGAATTCCCACAAAGGGGAATAGTTTGAAATCGACACAAGGTACTGATCCTCTCCACTCTATGTCTTCACAATGACTAACAACAAACTCTTCCAGGCTCATCCCAGTCAATGGTATTGAGTACTTGGTTATTGAACACAGACTTGAGAGTTACCCTAGAGCTCTCATATCCATGCCACAGCTGCAAAGGTTGACAAGACCTACTCCTTCATATCTAGAAACGTCTGCGCCATCTCCATCAGTGTCAGCGCTAACTGGAACAAGTCTCATTCAACCACCTGCTGCTAGTCTGGCAGCCCAGCAACAATACTTCATCAACAGCCCAGACGCATGCCGGCAGGTGCCTCATGCAGGGTTCATCACCACCAGAAGTGCCTCTCAGCTCACACTGCAGTCTCTCCAGGACCACAGCCAAGGCCATTGTGATGCGCAGGATCAGGAACAGCTTCCGGGACCTGCTGCACCCCCTGAATGCTATCTGCAGCTTAACTCCTCACTATCCAGCCTGAAAACCGGCATGTCCCACACTCCTGCTCCAAGGCCTGCTATCTTTCCTCACCTTTGCCATCCCTATTTGGAATGCTCTTCCGTCTTCAGTCTTCCGAGTCATCAGTCGAGATCTTTAACCCAACTGGCCTTCTATCATCTCCGTAACCTCTGCCCCTCCCTTCTCAAATTTTCATTGGGTTGAAATGGTCTGGGGCCGAGATGTATGCCAGGGGACTGCTACGGATGCTGGAGAGGCCCAGCTGGACCCCCCCCCCCCCCCCCCCCTTCCTTTTTTTTCTCCCCCTTTTTCTCCTTGTCTACAGTCTCCAGTTTCAAGTGAGTTTATTGCCAAGACCCCAACTAAGCTTTTCACTCTTACAGGAAGAAGTGTGAAACTAGAATTTTGTGATCTGCATGTTTCGTAAACACTCAACAGATTGTGATCATTATTCGGGGCCGATTCAGCTGTAAGTGTTTGAATTTTAACAAGCGCGACTGGCATGACTCTCAAGTGATGGAACTAGAACAGTAACTTTTGCTCCCATGATGAAACAAGAACATGCCCTTTATCTCACTAATGGTGCTTGTGCTTCCCATTCACACAGCATACTTTTAAATGTAAGGTACACAAAAGAAACTGGAAAACCAAAAGAAAAAAAAAACGTTTACAAAAAAGATCGAGTTCAAATTGCATCCCTCCGTCTGACATTTACAAATGGTGGGACTGGTTAGAAGGCTTCCAAGGGCCCTTCAACACAAGCTGTTCCCAGACTGGCCTCTCCTTGGAACTGCAGTTATGGGGATGAGGGGTTAAAGAATGGAAAGCGCTGCCGTTTATGGTAGGGGTCTCTTTCTAGAGCTGCTTTGAGGGCAAAGTCATTCAAACAATGACTGAAGGCCCGTAATTCCAAATCAAACCTGCCTATAGTACCCACTCTATAAGTTCATATGTAGGCGAGGGTATTTGGGAAAGTTCGGAACTTCATTTTGGGCGGTAGCAGCTTGAGGTGGGGAGAAGGGTGTAGTAGTGTCTGGTGTGTTCAGGTGCCTCTTGTTCTCATAGAAGGAGAAGGCATTTTTACCGAGTGCACTTTGGGCTTGGGAGGGCTGTGAGGTACATTCTGTGTGGAACCATATACAAAAACAATGCATGGGTCCATGCATCTTATTCTTCTCGTTAGGAAGCCAACTTCATCGGTTCGATGCTTCTGTGGCACAAGATTTGAAGATTCTGCTGGGTCTGCTTCACAAATGATTCCCTTCTTTACTTCGATGGATTTGTTCTTTGCTTTTTTCCCCTTCTTTTTCTTAATTGCTTGCAGCACAAAATAGAGTCCAGCTACAGGTTGAGGAAATAAATGGGACAAACACAAATATGTCTGCAGATACACACAGAAACAGCCCCGAGGAAAACAAAGACAAGTACACACTCCAACACGAACACGTGAGATAAACCGTCGTGTTGCACATTATACAATATGGCAAGAAAAGATGGTATGTATGCAACTTGTAACATGCAATGCAGTAGCAAACACACACACACGCGCGCACACACACACACACCAAAAAGACTGAGACGAGGATTGTATTTACAAGCACAGACGGCTTTATTGGAGTGAGATGCTACATCCACATCTCTCCCTCAAACACCCCATCTCAAACACCCCCACCAAACCCCTGTTTCCCTCCTCCCTCCCTTCCCCAACCCACCAATGACACCCCTCCCTCCCTCCACCCTTCCATCCCACACTCCACCAGGAGCAGCGCATGATGAAAGCCAGCCTCCAGACCTCAGGTCCGGGCCAGCTCAACAATATGTACAGAGATGGGTTCAGGTAACTTTATACACAGTACAGGTAACCAGTATGAACAGAATCCGCTCGCCCAATTTTCTGTACCCACAGAAAAATTGGAAAGGGGGGGGAGGAGGGGGGGGGGGACCAAAACAAAAACAAAAGACAATCATCCATGAGGAAAAAAAATCATGACTCATTGTTGAACATAAACCTGTCAACATGATACGGGGAGAAATGCGCATTGAAAATAAAATAAAATAAAAAAAAGCAATGACTGCATGGCCAATGTTTAGAGATGCAGTTTTAATGTTGATTGAGCATTGCTTCTGCCTCACACGTAAGTTGGCTCCATCTTCATCTTGCCCTTCTTACATATGATTAATACCAAAGAGAAAAAAAAAAAAGAAATACACAACGAATTCTATCACAAAATGGAAATTTAATAAAAGAAATCATTTACTTTTTCTAACGCACAATGAAAATCAAGTATCCAACACAAAGAAATCGAGAGAAAGCATACACAGTAGAAAAATGGAAAAGGCAGTAGATAAAGGAAAACACACTTTACAAGAAAACCATTTGTTAAAATGACTTGCACATTCGTTTTTAACGTCTCATAGTTCAACATTTTGCTTTTTGCACCCCCTCCCCATTGTCTGGCAACTGAAGGACTTGTGAGGAACATTATTTCTTCATGACAACAAACTCGTCTGTACTGCCAGCATGCCTATTCGTGACAGTGACAGTGCAGCAGTGACATTCCTATCGGTTTGAAGTCTCAGAGATAAGTTTTAGGATGCAGACCTGTTTACCTTAAAAGGGCTATTGGTGTATTTCTCAATTGAAATGAGATTTTCCTAAAAATGTGAGTACACATCTACCAAATTTGTGAATTTTTGTAAAAACAGGAGGTCCCTCATATTGTTCCAGTGTCATCCAGGCGCGAGTCTGCGTGCTGTGTGAGTTGTTACTCTTTGGTTGTAGAGCTCAAGCAAAAAGGTTATAACCGCAAGTGCCACTACTGCTCAAGAACTTCGTTGCGAGATTTCTTTCCACATATTTTTTTCCAGTCCATCGTCTTCATCATATTTTTGCCAAACGTGTGCACAAAATATGGCAAAATCATATTGGTAAACAAGTCTGAGAATGTTATATGAAAACGTGCGTTCAATTTGAATCTATGATGAATTAGTTGATATACACTAACATTCTTATCCTAAACAAAACAAAAAAAGTGTATTCTTTCCAAACCCTGAACATAAACTGAAATCAAACCAAGCAAATTATAATTCCTTGAAGAAAAGATCAAAACCCTAGTATTTCCTACATTTTTCCCACCCTGTTGTAGGTCAACTCCAACACTTATGATAAACATTATATGTCTGAACTCATTTACTGGTCCTTTCAGGGGCCATTCTATTTGAACGAGTGTTGATTGTAAAGCGCTTAGAGCTTGGTCTCTAGCCGAGAATAGGCGCTATATAAGTATTCATTATTATTATTATTATTGAACACTGCCGCTTCCGTTCATTGGCACACTCAAGATTTCCCTTTTTCGTACACATGATTTTTATTACACATACTGGAACATGCATCATAATCTAAACATGATAAGATTTCTTGTCACGTTTCCTTGGAACTTTACGGGGGGAAAAAGATCAACTTTCTGTCGTAGACACTGAATGACAATTATTTGTCTGCACCACTGACCATTCAATAGAGCCACCATGAATATTTTGCAAGTAACCAACAAAGAATCAAATGAAAACGAAGACAAAAAAAGAAATGATCCATTGAAAGCAGGGGCCACAAACCTATCCCTGGACATCAAACCAATCAAAGCTGTTCTCAAGCAGACAAAACATTGGATGTGAAATTAAAATATCTGAAAGAAAAAAAACCTTAATAAAAGAAAATAAAAAAATTTTTCCCTCCATGATCGATCATCTTCTTTGTTCTCTTGAACTTCAGATGATTTATATTTTAACGCTATTTAAACATCTACAGCAAGTCAAATGACCAACTGATTTTCCTTGTGTACAAACTTAACTTTACTAACGGTTTGTTTCCATCCCTCAAACTTCAATCTCCCCCAGTTCCTGTGTCCTAGCACTTCATTCCCATTCTTCCTCTGGCACACCCATACTTGCCAGAAACCCAGTGGTATTCGTCCAGTTGTTCTCCAAGCTGCCCAATGCAGAATGACTACAGAACTATGTGCACTGGGGTAAAACACAAAACTTGTACATGGCTCTAAATGACCATGCAACAAATAAAAACCAGTCTGTGTTCGAAGGTCTAGACAATTCAGCTAAAAGTAGACCAACAGATGAAAAAATGTTTCATCAACACTAAAATCCACTCTCAGTGTATCATTTCTAAAAAAAAAAAAAAAATTTTTTTTCGTTAAAAAGAAATGAAAATGAAGTAAAAGTGAAGATCGGCAGACGACTGAACAACTTTGGGCACATCTTTGAATGAAATACAAGCACATCATCAATTTAAAAAAAAAAAAAAAAAAAAAAATGAAGAGGTTAAAAAAAAAAAAAAGACCTAGTTCAGTCAACCCCTGAAGATTCTGCCCCTAAAATACCATGTCAGCGGAATATACAATAACACACACTCACCTCTGGCCTTCAGTTGAAACAAATGACCTACTATGTGCTCAAAACATAATGTCCCCTCTCCCCTTTCGCCCCCCACATACCAGATGGTCTTCAACAATTCTGACCAAAGTGGCTATACTACTCTTCTCTTTCCTTCCTACACAAATTAGCTGAACTGGTGTAAGGTTTTCTCTCATGTTCCCGTTCCAGCACTGTTCTACCGAGCCTTCATTCACACCATACTGCTATGCCATGCCATCTGATGAAAATACTGCAGCTACATGCACCACCTGCTCTCGGTATACAGCGTTGCAGGCTGTTGCAACGACGAAATCGTTTCCCTTTTTGAAATGCTGCCAATATACACGGGCCATCACCTCATTATTCTTGGTAGCCGTTCCATGAAAATGACTTATTTCTATGGGTCATATCAGCGAACTAAATGCGCATCAACATGGCTTCCTGTTTGGCTAGCTTCTTATATCCCACATTTGGCCATCACCTTGTATCCAACGTATGTCCTGTTTAGCAAGCACTTCATGTCCAACATGTTTCCTGTTTAGCTAGCATCTTATGTCCACCATGTTCCCTGCCTGGAGAGCATCTTACATCCAACATATTTCCTATTTGGAGAACATCTTACATGCAATGTGTCCTGTTTAGCTAACGTCTTGTATCCAGCATATTTCCTATTTGGAAAGCATCTTCTGTCCATCAAGTTTCCAGCGACACATTTCACAGGTGCTAGGAATTCTTGTGACTTTGCCAAGTGGCAGTGCCTTAGTTATAGCACACTCTAGCAGTAGGACCATGCGAAAGATTGCAAGAGACTCTTGCGGCTCTCCTGCATGCATGAGACGATGGCCGACAGTTGTACTGCCCTTGTATCGGCACAAAGAAAGTAGTGGCATCCTGTGGTGGGTACATGAAACAATCAGAATGCCAGGCCTCAAACAAACCAGAAGAACTTGAAACCTTTTTTTTTTCTTTTCATTTGAATCTGTTATGTTCCCCATTTCCTTGCTCTTCTCATCTCTTGGTTTCCTCACCATGTGCACAGGTTAGTCGTTTGTGAATTCTCGTGGCTATGAAACTCAGCCCGGTTTAGCCTCATATCCAACATGGTTTTCCTGTTCCGCTAGCATCCTATTTCTAACATATTTCCAGTTTGAAAAGAATCGTAAAATTCCACATGGCTTCCTGTCTGGCTAGCATGTCATATCCATCATGGTTTCCACCTGCCTGGTGCACTATATCCAACCTGGTTTCCTGACTAGCTGGCAAACTACATCCAACAAGCTTTCCCCAGCTAAGGTCTCAAACATCCCAACTGCCCACTCCTACCCCCTCTTCCAAGGCAGCAGGAATGGATGACAGAGGGCCATCGCGTGGAGAAAGCACCACAGGATCCCCGAGCATACCCTACGACACCACAAGATCTATTATCATTGCTCAATTCACCGCAAGATTTATGAACGCAGCCTACTACACCCAAAGGATCCATGGACATAGTCCACTACACCACAAGATCCATGAACACAGTCCACCACAAGATCCATGAACATAGTCCTTTTCACCACAAGATCCATGAACATAGTCCACTTCACCACAAGATCCATGAACAAAGTCCACTTCACCACAGGATCCATGAACATAGCCCACTACACCATAAGATCCATGAACATAGCCAACTACACCACAGGATCCATGTACATAATCCACTACACCTTAAGATCCATGAACATAGCCCACTACACCCACAGGATCCTTGGACATACACCATTTCACCACAGGATCTATGAACAAAGTCCACTACACCCACAGGATCCTTGGACATACACCATTTCACCACAGGATCTATGAACAAAGTCCACTACACCCACAGGATCCTTGGACATACACCATTTCACCACAGGATCTATGAACAAAGTCCACTACACCCACAGGATCCTTGGACATACACCATTTCACCACAGGATCTATGAACAAAGTCCACTACACCCACAGGATCCTTGGACATACACCATTTCACCACAGGATCTATGAACAAAGTCCACTACACCCACAGGATCCTTGGACATACACCATTTCACCACAGGATCTATGAACAAAGTCCACTACACCCACAGGATCCTTGGACATACACCATTTCACCACAGGATCTATGAACATATCGCACAACACCTTGGGATCCATGAAGACACCCTAGCCCAAAATGTGACGGAGAGTCTACATTTCATCCAGAACTCCTCAAAACAAAATAAAATAAACAATTAATCGAATAACAAGAAAGAAAAAAAATTACAACACACGTCAGGAAAAAAAGAAAAGACTCTCTTCGACACATCTGGTAACGATTACAATTAAACTGCTTCTGACCCAAAGATGACCCTTCAAGGGAGAACACTGCCAGTTCACTGAACCCAACAAAAGGACTGTGCTTCTGGATACATTGGAACCCCCCTCCCCACCCTGCTCCTGATATCCCCGCTTTCTGCTGCTAGGGGCCCACAGACTAAGAGGTGTTCCGGCAGATTACTCGCCCCTAATCAAGAACCTCCAAGTACCACCCGTGTTCCGACTACAAACTAACCACGAGGCCAACACAAACAGCCAGGTATGAGATGATGATGATTTCCAATGACAAAACAACAAACAAATCCCACAGATAAGTAGAAAATGAAACAGCATACCGCCACAACCATCCCAGCCTCCACACAGAGTTGATGGGTTGGAGGGGATTGATGGGGTGGGGGGTGGGGGTGAAAGAATAATAAATAATTAATATAACATATCCAAGATGAAGTATGTACACTGGAGCTGGCATGAGGGGGAGGGTGACCGACCACTGAACAACAGGTTTGTCATGACAAAAGGAAACAAACATATTTCATGCATCATCACGTGATGTTATAGAATCGCAGCCAGTCACTTCATCTCAAGGATCTGAATTATTCACATCTCATTAGTCACCTTGACAGGGTGTATAGTTTTCACTTTTTTTTTTCTTTTTTTTTTTTTTACATTTACAGCGACAAAAAAAAAAAAAATTACATTCTTCATGACGTTTTCCAAAATTTCCATTCTCGCATCAAGGTCACTCAGTCAAACCAGGTCACGGGGTCAAGGTTTTCATTCTCACAGGGGCACTTAACAAGAAACAGGGAAAAGACGCGCAAAAACCACGCACAATGCATGCAGACAAGGCACACGCTCACACAAACACCTTCCCCAATCCATCCAGACATACTACAACAAGCACATATGCACTTAGTCACTTTAACACACACACAAATTCCACTATGTGTGAATATTCTAGACCTCTGTATCAACACACGCACGTATCAGACCTGTTCCCCCTTTAATTGCTACTGGTATACTGTACACAAAAATAAGCCTTTCTCTTTTTTCAAACTACATATACTCTCAAGGGAAAAAACACTGAACACTGATAGATGAAGTCGAATTTGCCAGAGTGGGTGACGCTAATCTTGCACAGTTGCAGCCACTGTAGAGAGCTTATGTTTTTCAAACAGGCAATTCTTTCATAACCGATTCTTAGGCAACCTCTGAAATATATACACGATCCCTCGCTTTTTTTTTTCTTTTTTAAAATAATTTCAGCGCTTGTACCCGGCTATTGTTTTATGTGTCCGCATGTTGTCAACGAAGCAGACTGAGTGAGATTTTGGATGCGCGAGTCAGCCAGAATTGTTGCTCAGTGGTGGAACCATTCACACTGGCTCTCCCAGACAACAGCTGCTTCACTCCACAGATGCTATTACCACTTGAAAATGTACAGATTCCCCCCCCCCCCCCCCCCCTCCTTTTTCTTTTTAAAATGATCACTATATTCAACATTTTTAAAAACAGTATACAGCATATGCTGAAATAATATGGGTAAATAGGTCTGCACAGAAGCACGCGCGCACACACACATACACACAGAGCCAATCTACACGTCATGTTCACAGGCAAAGGGAAAGCAAACGCACAAAATCTACCGTCAGATGCACAAAGTCAACCATGCAGAACTCTGTGGCAATCGAATAGATGTATGTATGTATATGTATGTATATATATATATATATATCTATATATATATATATATACTACAATGGGTGGGTTGAATTTCGAAGTAGTGACCACAAGTCCACCAACACCACGTTCCGCTTCTGTCAACCCTCCCTCATCACAGCTTCAGGGGATTCAGCATATGTACAATCCATCAGTTTCTTGCCTCCCATTCACCATAACTGCTGCACACACAAAGTCTTTCCTCCCTGGAGCTAGGTTGTCATCTGCACCAATGAACAGCAGCCACCCCCCCTTCTTCTTATGAAAAAGAAAACAGACAAGCTATCACCTCACTTTAAAAAAAAGTCACAAAAGAAACATTGGGAAAAAAAAAAAAACCACTTTCTCCTCCTCCCTCTACTTTTCCTAAACTCGCTTTTTGCCCACCACAACCCAGTTCTCGGGGAAAGTAACCAACATTCCTAAGTCTTTATAGACTGACGAGTGGCAGCCCTTGAACAGTGTGATTCTGCTGGAGACAAAATTTCTCTGTCTGACAGCTGCATCTTACCAGTAACATAATCGTGTCGATCATCACGACTGATCTACACCTATATCCTGCCACAACTTACATCCCAGTTGGCTCAAGCATGCGTTGACTCCAATAACACCTCTCTCTTTTTCTCTCTCTCTCTCTCTCAAATGTGCCTATGCCAGTTATCCTGTGATTCCAGTCGCCCCAAGAAATCCACTCAAATGCTGGCCGAGGTACACCCTTTTGCACCATAAGCAAAGTGCAATGTGGACAGCATGCGTGCTTGTACACACACACACACACACACAATTAGGCATACATTTACGCACTACCATTCAAATACAAAGTTTGGCATTGGGCAAAATCTATAGCAAGTACAAATCATTAATGTTAGACTGCATCTTGAAACAGATTAATACTGAGGGGGAAAAAAAATGGATGACTTTACCATTCTACCCACAGTTGATGATCAAAAAAAAAAGTTGCAATACTTTTGACAAATAAAATAAATCTATTGTTTGTTCAAACAAGTCTTTTTTCCTCCCCAATATAATTTCTTTTGCTTGTTCTCTTCTAATGTTTCATTGCTTAATTTCTTGATCTTTAAAAAAGACAAAGGAAAAAGAAAACGCCATGTGAAACATAAACAAACCTCTTTCTATCATTTTAAGTGAATTTCCCCCTCTTTATCAAACCTAACAAATGGACTTGCAGCCAACAAACGCACTCATACACATACAGACAGGCGAAATCTTCACACTTGGTTTGCCGTCTTCCACAAGCATTCCAAGCTCCTCTTATTTAACACAGTCTAGTTTGTTGGTCGTCGCACATATTCCACGACCACATCAGTGCCAGTTACCTCACGGTCATGCACAGTTCAAAGACACATATGTCCAGCCCCCCCCCCCCCCCCCCCCCCCCCCCAACTTCCCTCCCTCATGCTGCAACCAAGAGTCTCAATTCCAGAAGCCCTATATGATGAAGTCCCGTCACTCCCAGGACAAGATGTTGTACTCAACACGCACCTCATGCATGGGGCAGTACAATGCTCACTTTTATCACTTTTTCAGCTCCTCTCTTCTCATTCCCCCTCCCCTCCCCTCCCCCACCCTCTCCGCACACCCCCTCCCTCCCCTCCCCCACCCTCTCCGCACACCCCTTTCCCCCATCACTCCCTCCCCTCCCACCCCAACAAGCAGTGTACGTGGTCTGAACACCAAACAGTCCCGCTTCTTTTTTTTTGTTGTTGCAAATTCAGTGTCCAAATCACAATGCAACCACCACAGTGTTTCTTGGTTCCCCTTTCCCTCCCCCACAACACGCACACACATGAAAAAAAAAATTGTTTAGAAAAAAAAAAAAATCTTCATCATCTTGCATTTCCAGTTAACTCTTTGAGTAAAGCACATGCTCCGATAATCCTGTGTGGGAAGGACACACAAAACATCTCGCCACGACAGTACTACATAGATTAAAGTTATTCGTCGTCATGGGGGTAACAGGCACAGAGAAGGGGCAGTATCTTTTCGACGTTCAATCCATCCCTTGTTCAGAGTCGACTGCCCTTTGACACGAGACAGCCGACCACTCCACAGCACCCTCTTTCGTTTCTCATCCATGCTCTCTAGCACTGAGGTGCCAACCACTCAATATGCAAGGAGACCGTGTGTTTGTGTGTGTGTAAAAGCGGCAAAATTAAAAGACCAAAGTTTCAAACATTAATTCTGTCGTCGCTCCAGGTTCCAATAGAGATGAGAATGACCAGACATCTTACCACATCTGCATAAACTGGATGCTGAAGGAGAGGGCTTCTGGCTCTGATCCTACACATTGTGAAAGCACAAAGCTGCTATAGAACAGCGTGACTGAAACGGAGAGCGCGCTCCCATTTCTCTTCATGGGGCGCATTTCTGAAGCTTTGGCGTTTTACTCTGCTGAATTTCAGTTTTGTTAAAAAAAAAGGCAATTCTCAGGTGGGATTTTAAACAAGAGGAGAGACTTTCAACATTTGTAATAAGATGGTTCAACTTGAAACAACTCTACCAACAAAGAGAACAGCCGGGATTTACATACACAGAATGTGTTAGGATCGCTCCCCTAAATGATATCGCATATGTGTATGATTTGGGCAGATGTGTGTGCGTATGTGTGTGTGTGCATGTCTGCACACGACGTTGTTGATGCAAGAGCACCGTTTCCCCGACTATTCTAGTTGGTTGGTTGCTCTGACTCTGCCGTCCAGAGGTCTGAGCAAGGCAAGCTCCTTGTCCAACTGGGCACCTGCTGGTCACACTCAAGTGCCTGCTGTCAGTCACTCTGGTTTCCCGTCTCATTCAGCTCACGAATCTAGCAGAAGCGAGACACAGAAATGAAAAAAAAAGAATTTTAAAAAACTCTTTGTAAATTTCATCGAGGAAAGACAATGAATAGCGATTTCAGTTGCTCTTCTCCCCCTCTCCCCCCACCTCCATCCTTTCCCTTCCCCCTCCCCATCACACCCACCATTTCCCTTCCCATCCACAAAAAAAAAGGAGCAGCTCTTCTGTCCAAAAGACCGACAAAACAGTGTTCCCAACAGTCCGCAGGAGCATGCCCGTAGGTGTTTTTACTGTAAGTGCGTTATGTGCAGACAAATTCTGTTAGAGAACAGGTGTGGGGTTTACTCATGTTAGTGTGTGCTCATGTGCATACAGTCCCGTCTGCCTACTGCTTTCCACGGAGGTGGACGCCCGCAGGCCGCTGTCTTGAAAAAAGTGTTGTCGGTGCCTGTTAATGCAGCCCTGGCCACAAAAGCGGGTCGTTGGAGGCAGAGGAAGAGGAAAAGGGAATCAACACACCACATCCCGAGTCTTCCTGTTCTGAAGCCACCCATGTGGTAAGTCAACAACACGCGCAAGGTACGCACACCGTCCCTTCTCCCTGGGGAAATATATGAAAATTTTCACACACAAAATAAAAGGGGGAAACAAAAAATGACATTCAACTTTTGTCTGTACAGGCAGCAGTTCAGAATCCAGCCAAGTCCCTCCAACATTCGGTAACCCCCCCCCCCCCTCCCCCTTTTATCCACTCTTATCTCCCATCATGTAACAGTTGTTCAACACCCTCTTTCCCTCCTTCACTCCAACACCCCCACAAAGCACAGCAACACTCAGTGGATTACCTCAAAAAAAAAAAAAAAAAAAAGAACAAACAAAAACAACAACAAAAAAAAAGCTACCACTCCCACCTCTTTTCCTTTCAAAACGAACAAGACGTCAACCAACTCCAACATTCTGGCCGTCGCCCCATTCTTAACTTCGGTTAAAATCATGGTCTTACTTCTTCAACATACTTCCCTGCCATAACCAACGAACATAATGCTGTTTGCAAGTTTTTCACTGTTGATTTCTTTTTAAAAGAAAAATGAAACATTGAAGAAAAATAGTTAGGGAAGAAACGAAACGCACACAAAGGTCTGCACCAAACTGTTCCAACAGACAGTTATGGCTCAGCCCCCCTCCCCCCCACCCCCTCCCCCATCTCTGGGTGCTGTGTGCTGTATTTCTGTTTTTCTTCCCCGTCCCTGGCCAACAGGTAGGAGCTGCAGGACTGGCATTAGTTCACAGTTCACAATCTCCACCTTCCACCAGGTGTGCAGGTATCAGGTATTCAGAGGCACAGGCCCTAATGGCACAAAAGCTTAAAAAAAAAAAAAAAATCTGTGGAATAATACTACAGTGGTTGCCCTATCACATGACTTCGCCACCACATGGGCTAGGCAAAGGTTTGAAGGAACAGAAAGTAGTTGTTTAAAAAAAAAAGAAAAAAAGAAAGAGAGACAGAGAAAGAGAAAAGCGTTGCAGTCATTCGATGGATTGTTCAGTTTACTGTCATGTCACATACTGACTGTGAATCAATATCGACTTCTTCCCTATGCCACACACACACACACACACACACACACACACACACACACACACACACTCCTCTCTCTTTCATACAAAGCTTAAAAATTGTGACTGAATAAGTGTTGAGTCAATATGTATAGCCGATTTCTTTTCTAGGAACTGTTTTTGAATTACTGTGAAGCAGCATGCTTGTTTCTTCCTTTTAACAATTTTTTCTTTGTAACTGTTCTTTACTGAATCAATTCAGCATTTTAACCTTAAAATTGAAGACTTATTAAAAATGTCACATACAACCTAAACACACACACACACACACACACACACACATATTTGAACAGCCAGCAATATGAACATGGCAAACACTACAGATAGCTGGATGGAGAAACTTAAAACTTCCTGAAACACAAGCATGTTTTTCTTCGTGTTTGAAATGCGAGAGTGCGAGAGCTGACAGCACAGACTGCGTCCCCTCTTAGTAGGTCCTGAAAGTCCCAGACTGTTCAAAAGGACTGCAGTTTGGAGGAATGCTGCTGGCTTTCCCTACACATCAAGCCACAACCAATCCCATCACCCACGCAGACTGTGGCCAGACCTGATCCTCTTACACCCATGATGAGCCTCTCCTTCATACCTGTGATGAGCATCTCACTCGCACCTGTGACGAGCTTCTCACTCACACCTGTAACGAGTCTCTCACTCAGCTCTTGCTCTTGTGCTCACTTTTTGGACTCTCAACGGTGTGTGTAAACGAGTGCAAGAGAAAGCACTTGCCAATTCAGGTTGTTGAACATGCCGAAATTTTTAGGGTGAGACACTCGCACAGCAACAATGATCGTTCACTCAGACCAAAGGTGAAGGTCGTGTGCTCCTCGACTGGTCGTATCCTTCGGGCACAAGTTTTCCTTCTGTTTGTTCTTCTCCAAACACATTTTCAAACGGGATCAAGAATTCATCCTTTTTTTCAGATTCTGTATCGAACATGATTCTTCATGTACTTCAGTACTTCTCATTGATGTAACAGAATCAGAATGCCTCAGATTAAAATGAGATCGGTATCTATGTAGCATCATCAGTCTAATTTTTGCACTCAACTGAGAGACTTGCTAATTGTGACAGGGGCTTTAGAGGATGATATTTTCCTCTTGTTTTCGTAAGATGATTATACTGAAGCCACAATGGACTGATTGGGGATTTTGTGCCCAGGCAGATCACACACAATACATCTCACCCGTAGTGTGGTTGAATTATTTTAAAACTCTCGTTTTAAAAGAAGAAAAAAAAAATTGCACACAACACACAAGATGAGACTGGATCATTCACATCAGTTCCAAGACCTTTCTTTTAAAAGAGAAAACCTATGAATGTGTTAAAAAAAAAACAAAAAAAAACATATTCTATCTCTGGGTCGTTTTCTTTAAAATAGAAATAAAAACCTGTGAATCAACAAATGATTCCAATACAAAGGAATCTTCTGTTACTTGCTCAACTGGAAGACAGATACAGGCAAGGTCAAAATATGTTTGTATCTTTACTGTTCTCTGCTGAATCTCTCTCTCTAACCGGCATGCCACACCTTATGTAAACTTAGGTTCTGAAATGTCCAAGATGAGAAAAAAACAAAAAAAAAAACAACAAAAAAAACTTCCAGACTAAGATATTTACACAACCATTGTGCTGTCCATAAATATCTGTCATCAATGCACTCTCCACTCTGTTCAAACATTCAGATAAAAATCTTGCCATGACAACATCTCAATATATTGATCGCAACATTAAAAAAGAAAAACAACCTTCCAGTCCCAATACCCCCCCCCCCCCCCCCCCCCCAATAATTACGTATCGTCTTATTCCTCGCCACACACTGCAAACAAAGCTCATGATGTGAATGTTCGATAGTGATGAGAGCAATCGATATTGAGTACTTGGAACAAGTGATCGAAACCAGTACCATTTTATTTAAAAAAAAAAAAAAAAAACTCAGTCTGGAGACAGCAGGCAAAAGCTCCCTCCACTTTTTTTCTTTTTTTTTGGCGCTCTGTCTGTGCACGGACGAGAAACAGGCATGAGGCATCTGCAGCGAAGAAGGGACGATGGGAGGAGGGGAGGGGGGGGGGGCCCCATCCACAAGCCCTGCGGCGTGACGACGGTCTGGTTTTCTTGCCAAAAGCAAGGCCAAAACACTGAAACCAACATGCAGTGGTAACCCCCTACCCCCTCTCCCCCAAATCCCCTTTCCCTCACACCAACAGGGGGAAGGGTGGGGGGAGCCAGGCCAAGGCAAGCACTGGTTTTCATCTCCCACCCCTCCCTGCCTTGATCGCCACTGCTGCTTGACGTTTTCTAAAGATACGCACGGTCAAAGATGGATTGTCTCCCAAGCTCAACGACAGCAATGATCCCCCCCCCCCCCCCTTCCCTCAAGCCCCTTCCCCTCCCACCCCCTCCCGAGCAGCCCTTTCCCTTTGTCCCTCCCTCCCTTCCCCAGGCTCAGTGGCTGGCCACGGGGCTCTGCTGCACGCAGACGCCCACCATGGGCGACTCCTCCCCCCGCCCATCAGCAGAGGCGTGGGGGCCGTGCGACCCCGCGGCGGAAGGCCCCGCATCCTGGGCCACCATCAGAGTCTGGGGCGGCACGGGGTTGGCCTGGCCCAGGCTGAACGGGTAGCCGGACCCCACGGGCCAGCCCTGCTGGGCAAACTGGCCACCCCCTAACGACGACGACGACGAAGGCCCATACCCGCCCAGCTGCATGCTCAGGGAACCCAGCTGAGGTTCGATCCCCTGCAGCGGCCCCCCTCCTCCTCCTCCTCCTCCGCCAATGCCGCTGGGGTGTCCGTGGTGGTGGTGGTGCAGCCCGCCCAGATCCACAGGCACGCTGGAGGCTGTCGACAACGCACCACCCCCTCCTCCTCCTCCCCCACCGCCGTTCTTCTGGCCTGGTCGCTGGGGGTGGGGGTGGCTGGCGTCGGCCGGAGGGGGGTAGGTATGCCCCGGGGTGGCCAAGTTCTGGGGCACAGGGAGGGCGGACGATGACGAGGAGGAGGTGGAGGACAGGGAGGTTGTGGAGGACTGCACGGCCGCCAAAGGCCCAGACAAGTGGCCCCCCTGGTGCAGGTGGTGGTGGCCGCGGTGGGTGGTGAACTGGTGCCCCATGTGCAGCGAGCCCCCGCCGTTGCTCCCACCACCTTCTCCCCACGCCCCCTGGAGCGGCTGCCATGGTGGGCATGAGGGGGTGCGACATGGTGGGCGTGGCCCGAGGGGCTCTCGCAGTCCATGGTGGCCGGCACCACAGGGTGAGGGCGGGAGGTGGAATGGGGATGAGCGTTGTGCTGTCCGTGGTGGTGGTGGTGGGTGGGGTCCGACCGGGCGCGCCCGCTGGATGTGCTTCCCACTGCAACAGTTGAAGACAGACCCTCAGCTTGTCAGCCTCCCTTATGTGGGCATCTTAGTTCATGCGACGCACACATCGCAGCGGCTAGTTGCCAGTGACACACGTGCCTTCATGTCAACACGTGTGTACGCACACACGCACACACATGCACTTGCACACACACTCACATACTTGCACGCATGCACGCACATGCGCCCACGCTCTCACACACACACACACACACACACACACACACATACAGTCATACACATGCACACACACAAGAATATCAAACATACTACAAACATAAATGAAGAACATGAAGGACCAATTTCAACTCAGTCCAATTTGTATATCTTTTGAGCTTTCCCAATTCTAATGCAACAACACGACTCACATAATTCCTTGAACTGTGTAAATTTTAAACTTTGCATCTCAACCTCTTAAGCTCTCAATGCTGACAACTGCAGCTCTCATTTTCAAACTCTCAAGATCAAGTCTACACAACCAGCGGTGAATGCATTGCAACAGAATTAAAATCTCTCAAGATTATCTTTTTTAAAAATGTGTTTAGATCTCCGCCTACAGTTGCCTCACTTTGCAACTCCCTTTCCATAAGAATTGATACAATTTTTATTCTCCAACACAAAAAATAAGACTTTCTTCCCTGACTAAATTATCTTCCCCCAAGAAACTTCACACCAGACCTGTTTACCCCAAATTCGTGTACCTGTAATATATCGGACAAAAACTTGTCATTTCAAAGGAAAAACTGCAATTTTTATATTTGCCATACTTTCGCAACTTTGGAAGATTTGGAAGAGCCGGCAGTTTGCACTTAAGACCGCTTCATCGCCATCTTTCACAGAGTGAAAGACGCAAGATACGCTGGGAAATGTCTTCTTACTGCTTTTGACAGAAACGGTAGCAGACGAAACTTTGCGTTTAACTCCCGCCCCGAAGAACTATTTTGTTTTACCGTAATTCCCGTAACTTCAATTTTTTTCTGTAAAAATTACGGCAAAATCGTAAGGGTAAACAGGTCTGTCACACACACACTCTATCGATGTATTTCTATAAGAGAACGACAAAAGCCGCTAATCATAACCAAGGCTTACCGCTAATGTACAAATGTATTTTTTAAAAAATGTTAAAGGCTCATTTTGTCTGTGGCCAGGAGACGACATGACAGTGTAAGTCAATGTTCCAGCAGTCATCAAAGTGCGGACTGTCCCATACATACGATGCACATACTTCACTGTGTTACATGCCACATGAGTAATCTGACTCGCTGCCGACCTGGCTCTTAGCTCCAGCATGACAGTGTGAGCACAAAAGCGGACTTTTCAGAATGATTATCATCATCACATACAGTCTGCGACTAACATGAAAACCATAAAGATGATTCCCTCAAAACCATTCCTCAACTGCCAGTCTCTTCTTCCATCCTGTAAATCAGTGTGAGCTACACGCTGATGCGACATGGGTGTATGAACTATGCTGATCAAGACCACACCATATACGTATATCAGTTTCGAACAACACAGGAGGGTGGGGAGTGGGGGGGTGGATGACAGAAAAGTTTTCAACAATCACTACTCTACTCAGGAACGATCAACAAGTTAAAATCTATTTTAAAAAAACAAACAAACAAACAAAAATGTTCCCAGATTCTGCTGAAATACATATAAGGCAAACAGACCATTTGCCTCTAAGACAACTTTTGCAGAATATCTGATACCAATCCTGAAAACCAATGATGATCCCAACACTTGGGCTTCCAATTCTATTTTTGGGGCTGGTAAATCCTTCAACTGCTGCCAACCAAGTGTGGCCGTCAGGTCTGTACCTCAGTTACCATCTCTATCAAAAAAGAAAAAAGAAAATCTATGTACATTTGAAATACCCTTCTAGTGGTTTGCTGTTGTTCCTAACTTTAACCCTTTCACCTTCTGACTCTGAGCCCGACTCAAGGTAAACATGGCAGACTCAGTGCCTAATCCCAAGCAACAATCAGGGTCAATAATGATCGATTTTCTCTTTTGGCCACTAAAGGAATACAACTACTACAACGGCATTTATGCATCCACAGTATACAACTACTACAACGGCATTTATGCATCCACAGAATACAACTACTACAACGGCATTTATGCATCCACAGTAACTTGGTTATATCCGTTTGCTTTTATATAGACAGTGTGGTTTCAAAACGGAGTGACTGAGGGCGGAAAATGAAGCAAAATCTAGAAAGAGAGGGGGTTTGTTACCGCCAAGGACATAGAAAAACAAAGTACAGGACAAGACACAATGCATTTCGACCTCTTGGGTCTTCTTCTGGCAAAAATAAATAACATTTAGGACACTGAAAACGAAGAACGAGAAAAACAAGAGAAGAGATGCTAAGTGGTTTCTCGTTCTTCGTTCTCAATGTCCTAAATGTTATTTGTTTTTGCCTGAAGATGACCCAAAAGGTCGAAATGCATTGCGTCTTGTCCTGCACTTTGTTTGTCTATGTCCTTGGCGGTAACTAACCCCCTTTCTTTCTAAATTTCACAGTGTGTCGTGATTTTCTTCCGGTAAACTTAAGACTGAAAGCGTTTTCTTGCTGTAAACTAAGTCTGATGAATTCCTACTTCAAGATGGCGGTGAGAAGGGCAACCATGGCATACCAATCTCATTTACTGGCAGTGAGGCAGAGTACTGTAGACAGCTGACGTGCCTGTATCCAGAAAATCTCTGTTCGGCTTTTATTGTGTCAGCTGATGTGCCTGTATCCACATAATCTCTGTTCAGCTTGTATTGTGTCCCTGTATCCACATGATCTCTGTTCAGCTTGTATTGTGTCAAGTTTTTGTATGCACATTTCTTTTTTCTCCTTAAAAAACAAAATGTATATACTACATCACAAAACATTTTTGTTTGTGGCCAAACTGATGGTTTTGTTAGTACCTACATCATGATTTAAACCTAGAGCAAGAATTCTGTATGGCTTCATAAATTCATTCTAAGTATTTACTGACTTACCATGAGCAAAAAGAACTGTGCATTACTAAAACACACACATACAGACAGACACACACCAGGTCCTTATTCTATTCACATCGCTTCAGCAGTAAACAGGTTAATGTGGTGCATATTTATACCACCTGACAAATAGCATACTCATAGAATTTTTCACCCCTTGTTTCTTATGCAATGACAGGGAAATGTAAATTTCGCTTCAGGAGAAGATGCCTTCAATTCATGGGGGAGGGAAGAAGGGTAGAGGTAGGGATGGGGGTGGGGGAGCATGGCAATAAGTGGAAGGTTTTGAAACATTCTAAAGATGAGATGAGGATCTCAGCAAATTCCTTCACTTTCCTGAAATCTTGCCCCCGATCATACTTTTTTTTCTATGCGCGCGCGCGCACGCGCGTGCGTGCGTGTGTGTGTGTGTGTGTGTGGGTGTGGGTGCGTGCGCGCGCGCGAGTGTGAGTGCGTGTGAGTGAGAGTGTGTGTGTGTGTGTGTGTGTGTGTGTGTGTGTGTGTGTGTGTGTGTGTGTGTGTTTTGAGATGCGAGAAACAGAAATGGGGTCAGTAGGCATGCTTTTATTTCAGATTTTTTTTAATTTTTTTTATTATCATATCATTACTATCATTATCATTTTTGTTATTATCATTACTGGCATGCTTTTATTTCATATCATTATAATCATCATTTTTTCATCATTGTGAGCAATCTAGTTCATCAGCAGGGCTCAAAACTGGCACACGCCCAGTGCCAAGTGCCCTTAAATCTGAGTTCAGCACATGAATATCTTGCTGGAGGTGCCCCAGTTGCACTCAGCAAATTTCTGCCGATCTCAAGCATACAAACCTTGTTTGCAAACCATTGATCGGCAAACAACGATCATCTTCCATTTGCTTTAACCGAAGCTGCCCAGTCATAGAAAGTTTTGCACTTTCACGCATGTGCAATGCTCTTGTTGGATCTTTCTCCCTGGAACTGCGGTCAGTGTTCAGGTACTGTGTTTCCCTCGATTTTCAATGTCTAGATTTTGTCTGCAAATCACTTTTCTGCTTCAGACCAATGCTGGTGTACATGATCTTCACTGTTTTTCTCCAACCTGAAATTCTGGCACTGAAGTTAAGCATCTGGCACTCGAAACATTCTAATCGAGGAGTTCAATGGCATACAACAACAAAAACTTAATTTTAAACCCTGATGAGTGTAATTTTTTTTCTTTCTTTTTCTCCTTTTGTTTTAAACAGGCTATGGAAAATTTCCTTCAGGAAAGGTAACCAATTGTTCACAGTGACTTCCTGGTGTTCATATTCTGTGGTCAATGTGTAATAATCTTGCTAACTGCACCCTGGACCTGCCCCATGAGCCCATCTCCACCAAGACTCCATGTTTTTGTCCTCTGACTACTTTCCACCAAATTTCCTTAAAACCAGTTCCGTTATTTTCACTTTTTTTTCCCCCCCTTTCCCCTGTCCCATCTTCTGCACTATCCATGCCGCTCTCTGTCCACAACCACAGCCTGGCTCGGCCGCCACAGACCCAGCAATCCACTAAGAGCAGTCAACTTCAAGCAGGCATGAGGCAACCCACCAGAGGACACACTGCACTGCTGCTGAGTCACTTTGGTACTGCTCAGTGGTCCCTGTTCTGACATACGCTGGTTACCACCTACTAAGTTTCCTGCCGGCAACAAAAAGTGCTTAGCTGCAGAGCCAGCGTGAGTAAGCTCTCCCTCTAAAGGGTGCAGCTACACCTGTCCAACAACAGTCTCATGAACTTGCTGATACCAGTGACTCCAAGAGAACTTCACCGCAGGCAAAGGTGTGGAAAGGAAACTGAAACCGAGGTCACCATGACAACAGGGCATGAAGGGCCTCATGATCTGAGACATTTTCTTCAACGCAGATCAATGAGCATGATGATGATGATGAAGATGATGCGACGGTATTTCCATTCTGGTCTGAGACACCATGACAGGGCTGTACTCTACGCTTACTTTCATGACATTTCCCAGCATCAACCAGGCCTGAGAGATACAGACACTTGCAGAGTCGATCAGAAAATCTGAGCAATAGTCTAAGACGCGCATCCATTTCATGGCTGAAACTCTACTGTGTGGTCCCAGTCTTCTCAACTGAGCCTACAGCAAATTCAACTCGCGAGTACAAGCTGGTCAAGGCAGAAAAATCCCACAAATAAATGGCTCTGATGGGAATCAAACCCATGACTAACCAGCCAGGAATCCGTGACACTGCTTTTTTCACATCATCCTGCTGACAGATATACCAACCAACATAGGTCAAAGCAATCCCCATGGTGGAAGTAATACCTTGGACGCAATCGTCAGGCAAACTATGTCATTAACTTTGGTGAATGGCGCCATAATCTACCCTGTGGAGACTATCTACCAGGCTAATAACCATAACTTGTTAGAAGATGGTACAGAAGTTTGGCACGTAGGATTTGAATACATGTACAAGCACGACCTGTCTGTGCATGCAAAGGTGAGAAGTACTCAACTGGACTCTGTGAGAAGTACTCAACTGGACTCTGTGAGAAGTACTCAACTGGACTCTTTGAGAAGTACTCAACTGGACTCTTTGAGAAGTGCTCAACTGGACTCTGTTAAAAGTACTCAACTGGACTCTGTGAGAAGTACTCAACTGGACTCTGTTAAAAGTACTCAACTGGACTCTGTGAGAAGTGCTCAACTGGACTCTGTTAAAAGTACTCAACTGGACTCTAGAAGTACTCAACTGGACTCTGTTAAAAGTACTCAACTGGACTGTGAGAAGTACTCAACTGGACTCTGTGAGAAGTACTCAACTGGACTCTGTGAGAAGTGCTCAACTGGACTCTGTGAGAAGTACTCAACTGGACTGTGTGAGAAGTACTCAACTGGACTGTGAGAAGTACTCAACTGGACTGTGAGAAGTACTCAACTGGACTGTGAGAAGTGCTCAACTGGACTCTGTGAGAAGTACTCAACTGGACTCTGTTAAAAGTACTCAACTGGACTGTGAGAAGTACTCAACTGGACTCTGTTAAAAGTACTCAACTGGACTGTGAGAAGTACTCAACTGGACTCTGTTAAAAGTACTCAACTGGACTGTGAGAAGTACTCAACTGGACTCTGTTAAAAGTACTCAACTGGACTGTGAGAAGTACTCAACTGGACTCTGTTAAAAGTACTCAACTGGACTCTGTGAGAAGTACTCAACTGGACTCTGTGAGAAGTACTCAACTGGACTGTGAGAAGCACTCAACTGGACTCTGTGAGAAGTACTCAACTGGACTCTGTGAGAAGTACTCAACTGGACTCTGTGAGAAGTGCTCAACTGGACTGTGAGAAGTACTCAACTGGACTCTGTTAAAAGTACTCAACTGGACTCTGTGAGAAGCACAAAGCTACAATTATTTCTAGTCTGTTCCTTTTATTTTTATTTTCCATTTTTTTTCATTTATCTATTCATTTTTCTCAACAACAACAAAAATCTTCGTCTGGCTTCAATGTGGAAATGTCAGTGAAATAGGAAGAAGTAAGCCACACACATACAGGCTTCACTTCCCCCACACCTGTGTTACAATCAACTCTTTTCTAACGCTTCTTACCACAGCTTATTTGATACTCAATTTTCCTGATTAAAAAAACTTACTTCTCATGGCCACAAAGAACATGGCGGTAATGGGGACTGGATCGGGGAAGGTCACAAGTACATGAAACAAATTGGGGGAACAATGAGGAGGGAGTGTGGAGGGGGTGGGAGGAAGTGGGCGGGGTGGGGGGGGTGGGGGGTGGGGGATACATAGGAAAGGGATCTGGGCCGGGGCATAAGGTGAGAAGAGAACGAAGGGTGTACATGAATAATGAAAAGAAACAAGCACATTTTACCTTTTCTAAAATAAAATACAACAGCGATAACAATAATAAATGCTAAACAGAAGTAAACATCACACTAAAGATCTGAAAAATCAATATAAATGCAATGTACATTTATACTGAAAAATACACAGCGGAATCCAGCTGACCTGAAACTTACAGTACCTGGTCTCCTTCCCCTTAAGTCTGGTAGCTAAGTAACCCAAGGTGGTTATGTTTTCTTCATTAAGGTAACTTATTCGCACCTGACTATTTTCAGTCCTGCACCAAGACACAGCACCATGTCTGTGAACGAGATGTCTATTTTGTCTGTGAATGAGATGTCTATTTTGTCTGTGAATGAGACGACTATTTTGTCTGTGAATGAGATGTCTATTTTGTCGTTCTTGCCAAGATCGCTATCAACACCAGCGGAAACATGTTTCCCTGGTAGTTGTCCATAAAACACTGTTTGCAAGAGTAGAATACTGAAACTGCTTTGAGCTGTCAGTCCAAGTGACCCGTTTTATTTTGCTGGGACGGGCAGCTAAATCAGAATAGAGGATGCATCAGAATGTGAACACAAAAAAAAGAAAAAAGAAAAGAAACTAACAAAAAAACATCAATAAACTTATTTTCAAGTTTGTTGCATTGTGCTCAGTGGCAGTTTTTTTTTTTATGAATACTTTAAATCAGGAAATGTGCACGATTTGAATCTCCCGTCGACTTGAATACATCTAGACCAAGTGTAGGCCTATCCTGGAGCCCTGCTTCAGTGATTTTCATTCTTCACTGGTTTTCGTGTCCGTAGGACCGTGTCTGATGCTGGTTGCTGAATGAAACGTGCTGGCTTGTCAGTGCTGGGAGCACCCTGCAAAATTCCCGGCCCAATCACTGGTGGATGTTTATTCCTGCCGGGATTTCAAGATCTTGTCAGTGGATTTATGCCACGATTCTAAGGGATATCCAGTGGAGGTCCGTTGAAATCTGCAAGGATTTTCAGAACCATTTGTTGGGGTTTATTTCTGCCAGGACCCTGACTGAGATCCAGAGGACTCTTGTCACGTTGTGTTCTACACAACATGCAGTGGATGTTCCTGTATTTCTGCTAGGATTATAAATGATAACCACAGGATGTCTGTGTGTTTTTTTCTGGCAGAACTTTACATGACATCAAGCAGGTTTATTTCTGCATGGATCACAAAACTGGCATCCAGCTTGTAACTCTTCATTTCTGCTAGGACTCTAAATGATACCTAGTGAATGTTTCCTTCTACCAGGACCCTAAATGATACCTAGTGGATGTTTCCTTCTACCAGCACTCTAAATGACACATACCTGGGCTCTAAATGACACCTAGTGGATGTTTCCTTCTACTAGGACTTTAAATGACACTTAGTGGATGTTTCCTTCTACCAGGACTTTAAATGACACTTAGTGGATGTTTCCTTCTACCAGGACTCTAAATGACACCTAGTGGATGTTTCCTTCTACCAGGACTCTAAATGACACCTAGTGGATGTTTCCTTCTACCAGGATTCTAAATGACACCTAGTGGATGTTTCCTTCTACCAGGACTTTAAATGACACCTAGTGGATGTTTCCTTCTACCAGGATTCTAAATGACACCTAGTGGATGTTTCCTTCTACCAGCACTCTAAATGGCACCTAGTGAATGTTTCCTTCTACCAGGATTCTAAATGACACCTAGTGGATGCTTACTTCTACCAAGACTCTAAATGACACCTAGTGGATGTTTCCTTCTACCAGGATTCTAAATGACACCTAGTGGATGTTTCCTTCTACCAGCACTCTAAATGACACCTACCAGGACTCTAAATGACACCTAGTGGATGTTTCCTTCTACCAGGATTCTAAATGACACCTAGTGGATGTTTCCTTCTACCAGCACTCTAAATGACACCTACCAGGACTCTAAATGACACCTAGTGGATGTTTCCTTCTACCAGGATTCTAAATGACACCTAGTGGATGTTTCCTTCTACCAGCACTCTAAATGACACCTACCAGGACTCTAAATGACACCTAGTGGATGTTTCCTTCTACCAGGACTCTAAATGACACCTAGTGGATGTTTCCTTCTACCAGCACTCTAAATGACACCTAGTGGATGTTTCCTTCTACCAGCACTCTAAATGACACCTAGTGGATGTTTCCTTCTATCAGGAATCTAAATGACACCTAGTGGATGTTTCCTTCTACCAAGATTCTAAATGACACCTAGTGGATGTTTCCTTCTACCAGGATTCTAAATGACACCTCGTGGATGTTTCCTTCTACCAGAATTCTAAATGACACCTACCAGGACTCTCAATGACACCTAGTGGATGTTTCCTTCTACCTGGACTTTAAATGACACCTACCAGGACTCTCAATGATACCTAGTGGATGTTTCCTTCTACCAGGACTCTAAATGACACCTAGTGGATAATTCTTTTGGCTAAGATTTTAAATGACATCCACCAGATAATTCTTTTGCCCAGATTTTAAATGACATCCACTGAACAATTCTTTTGGCCAGGATTCTAAATGACATCCTGTGGATGTTTATTTTTGCCAGTATTCTAAACGACATCCAGTGACTGTTTACTTTTGCCAGAATTCTAAATGACATCCTGTGGATGTTTATTTCTGCCAGGATTCTAAATGACATCCTGTGGATGTTTATTTCTGCCAGGATTCTAAATGACATCCAGTGGATGTTGATTTCTGCTCTGATTCTAAATGACATTCAGGGGATGTCTGTTCATCTCTGCCTGGATTCTGAATATTTCATGGATGTTTATTAACTTTTGCTAGAATTTTGACTCAGATTCAGTGGATGTTTATTTCCACCAGGATTCTGAGTGACATCTACTGGATGTCTGCTTATTTCTACTCAGATTACATCTGCAAAATAATCAAGAGAATAGTTATGTCCACTAGGGTTCGTAATAACATCTGATGGATATTTGTTCATTTCTGTCTGGATTGTAAGAGACATCCAGCGGATAGCAGTTAAGGTCTACCATGATTTTGTGTGGTGTCCAGTGGTTGTCTGTTTTGCTGTGCCACAATTCAAACTGATAGTCATACTCATTTCCAATCTTGAGAAATGCCACTGTACCCAGTTTTGGTACCGATGAATTAACCACCCCCCAAAAAAAAAAACAAAAAAAAAAACATCACTACAACAGGCATGAAGTAAAGCTACCATAGGTTATCCCTTTCTCTTTTTGAATCCTTCCACATGCACAAACATAAAATAAAGCACACACACAAAAAGAAAAAAAATCATAAAAGCAAATACCTGCTAAAACTGATAGCATGCACAGCATTAAGTGTCAGAATAACTTAGAATCTTCATAGCTAAAATGCATGTATTTGTGCAATACAGCTTGTCCCATTCATTAACTTGAACAAGAACTGAAGAAGTTTTCTTTTTAATTTAAGAAAGAGTCGTCATAGCCAAATTTCTGACACGCCACCCTCTCAAATGCTGAAAGTTGCAGAGCCCAGCTAAACATACTACTATCTGCAATGTAATGCTTGCCACTTTTGAAAAACAAAGTTCCGTCACTAGTTAAAAGGCATGACGATCAATACATGTCATTCACAAGACTAAACTTACGCCTGTAAACAAAAATCTTAAACGCAATATGAAACATTTCCTGCAGCACAGTATCTTTGTCAGAAAGCCATTTGAATTTTTTCCTGTCAATAAACATTCAGAAATTCACTTTCAGAACATCTCATCAAGAAAGCATGTGTATTCATTGATTAAACAAACAAATCAAAACAACAACAACAAAACTGAAATCATTATACTTGAGAGGAACAACAACAAAACTGAAATCATTATACTTGAGAGGAAAAAAAAGTAACATGCAAAACATCATGTACCCCATCATCCCCAGTGTGCAGTGGAACATAACCCAAAGCCAAACAATAAGTGCTGACGACAAGGAACACCAAGCAAACACACTGCGGAAAACCCACCAAACAAAGCAAAAGTGCGTACACGTTAACCAAAACAAACCTGGAATCAAAGTCCACTTTCGCCAAGGCAGCCCAACCACTCCAATCTCACTTCTTCATCGCTACCCCCACTTTGGGTATGTACACTATGGCAGAAAATGAAACTGTTTCATTTAACTAACATTTTACCTTCCCGCAAAATTACCACTTGAATATTTATTTTCTATCTAACAACCTTGTTTACACTCAGATCTTAGCCCACGTTGCACAGTAAAGCCTGAATTTTCTATGCTCCCGTTTTCTTTCCGCCAACACCCAGTCAGAAAGGCATGTGTGCCTGTGTTTGTGTCTGAACCTTGCCACACCAACAGGGCATAGGGGCCGGGAGCTTGCTTCCGCACACAAACCTGGCCCCAATGCCACCTTTCCTGGCGAGAAGGAGCACAGGTGCAGACACCAGGGCTCTTTCTGAACATTCCCCCCCCCCCCCCCTTCCCCACCCTTTCCCCTCTCCCTACTGGGGTCTACTCTAGATAATCCAAGCTTTCATTTTGCCTATGACGGTTCATGGAAACTGGGCAATTTGGAAAAAAAAGATGGGGACAGCCCTGATACTTTTGATTTTACCTTCTGAGAATATGGGTTGGAGGAGGGGGGGGGGGGGGGGGGGGGGGGGGGGGGGGACACAGACAGGTAAGTATGGGGCTGCAAATGATTTAAGCCAAACAGGACACAGGTGGCAGAGCAAGGGTTAAAGCATGTCTTGGTGGCACGAGTAAACTACAGGTGCACTATGTCCATGCCGCACTCACCTGAACACTAACCACACAGTTCTACCCCCTGTGAAGAAAACGAGACAGAACACCTGCCTCCACCTCGACGCTATCTCCCAACTGCCTCCACCTCTACTATGCTATCGCCCAACTACCTCCACCTCTACGCTTTCTCCCAAGGAATGTACGCTCCTCAACATCAATGCAAAAAAAAAAAAACGACTGCGAGATGGGCGCAGTATAAAATAGGGATTAAAACTACAAACAAAATACTTTTTTTCGGGAAGGGGGAGGGGGAGGTGGTGGGAGAGTGTGGGGGTGGGGGTTGCACAGGATACTAAACACATTGATAAAAACACTGTGAAACACCTACGATCATTTTAATACTGGTAAAAAAAAAAATTTTTAAAGAAAAAAGAAGAAAAAACCCACCTAGATGGGGATGGGGGGGAAGGGATAGGAAGACAATGCACAGGTAAGGGGTCAGGTAGGGAGGGTAAGGAGAGGGACAGATAGGAAGGAGGTCAAAGTAGAAAACATACAAAAAATTCAAAAAAAGGAAAAGAGATTAGATTTTTTTTTCAAAAACATAAAAAAGGGTACAAGAAAAAAAAAGCTTAGGTTAACCTTAAAAAAAAAAAAAAAAAACCAAGTAGAAAAAAAGGGAGGCTACATACTATTGGTGGACGGCAGAAGAAGAAAGACGGGGCCGGCCGCGCTAGCTACTGAGGCCGGAGATGTCCCCTGCTGACCATACCGTTCAGGTAGCAGGCCGGGCCCGACACAATGTCTACAACAGGAAGCACGGGACACCACTGTCAAAATGAAGTGGGGGCGCAGCAAAACTCTCCCGAGGAGGGACGGCAGAGGACTGAAGGGGGAGGAGGGAGGGGAGGGAACAAAGGCACATCACAGGACCGTGGACAAAGTAGAAAGTGTGTGAGGGAGGGAGAGAGGAAGAGAGAGAGAGAGGTTGGTGGGGGAAGGGGGATGCACAGCATGGTATACATATATATATACACACGCCAGACAACCAGGCTCATCATCTGAAACGTCCTTTTCCACTCAGTGACAGAAAGAGCTTTGGACCATCGGACAGATCACACAATGCATGATGGGCCATGTTCCATACGTTTCACACAATGATCAGGCCATTCCAACCAATCACAGAATGAGATTTGGGTCTTACACAATGATCACGCATTTCCAACCAACCACAGAACGAGAGGTGTCAATGATTTCTGACAGGACCACACATGACCAATGGGTTCAGGAACACCACACAAAGAATGAGCTGTGAGATGTGGTTAGTGACCTCACACAGCAGGTGACAGGACCATAGAAAGATGGATCAGCCACATCTGATAGATCACGAAGGAGTATAGCTCAGACAGACGACAATAACATTAGCGACTTCCGGTAGTTAAATCACAGGAGGAGTGTCCAACAAATAACAACAACAACAAAAATATGAATGATCAACAACTTGTAACAGTTCACAGACTGAGAGACTCTCAGATTGTAGAATGAGTAATTAATGATAGCGCCATGAGTAATTAATGATTGTGCCATGAGTAATTAATGATTGTGCCAGATCACAGAACGAGGGATTAGTGACTTGTAACAGAACCTACAATGAGCAGTTAGAGATCTGTGGCATATCAATCACTGCATGAATGATGAATGATTTCTGATAGAACACAGAACGAGGGATTAGTGCCCTGTAACAGAACCTACAATGAGCAGTTTAGAGGTCTGTGGCATATCAATCACTGCATGAATGATGAATGATTTCTGACAGATCACAGAACGAGGGATTAGTGACTTGTAACAGAACCTACAATGAGCAGTTAGAGATCTGTGGCATATCAATCACCGCATGAATGATGAATGATTTCTGACAGCTCACAGAATGAGTCATAAGTTATTCATTTACAAGACATCATGGAAGGATTAGTCACATCTGACAGATTATACAGTGATTGGTAGCTTCAGACAAATCATGCAATGATCGGTGACTTGACATTTAATGAAATGAGTTATATCTGACTCGGGGTAGATCACAGAACCGTTGACTTGTGACAAACAGTGGCTCATGGAATTAACAGTGACTAACGACAGATCACAAAATAAGTGATGCATGCCTTCAAACAGATCATGGCATGAGTGATCAGTGACTTTTGACAGATCTTAGAATTATTACTGACATCTGACAGATAACAGAATTGGCGAGACCTGACAGAGATTAGAATGATTAGTGACTTGACAGATCACAGAATGATTAGTGACTTGACTATCACAGAATGATTAGTGACCTGACAGATCACAGAATGATTTGTGACTTGACAGATCACAGAATGATTAGTGACTTGACAGATCACAGAATGATTAGTGACTTGACAGATCACAGAATGATTAGTGACTTGTGACAGATCACAGAGTGATTAGTGACTTGACAGATCACAGAATGATTAGTGACTTGACAGATCACAGAATGATTAGTGACTTGACAGATCATAGAACGATTAGTGACTTGACAGATCACAGAATGATTTGTGACTTGACAAATCACAGAATTAGTGCGATCTGAGAGAGCACAGAATGATTAGTGACTTGACAGATCACAGAATGATTAGTGACTTGATAGATCTTAGAATGATTAGTGACTTGTGACAGATCACACAATAATTAGTGACTTGTGATTGATCATAGAATGATTAGTGACTTGACATATCACAGAATGATTAGTGACTTGACATATCACAGAATGATTAGTGACTTGACAGATCACAGAATGATTAGTGACTTGTGACAGATCATAGAATGATTAGTGACTTTACTTATCACAGAATTAGTGACTTGACAGATCACAGAATGATTAGTGACTTGACAGATTATAGAATTAGTAACTTGTGAGAGATCACACAATGATTAGTGACTTGACAGATCACAGAATGATTAGTGACAGATCACAGAATTAGTGACTTGTGAGAGATCACACAATGATTAGTGACTTGACAGATCATAGAATGATTTGTGACTTGACAGTTCACAGAATGATTAGTGACTTGACATATCACAGAATGATTAGTGACAGATGATAGAATGACTAGTGACAGATCATAGAATTAGTGACTTGTGAGAGATCACACAATGATTAGTGACCTGACAGATCACAGAATGATTAGTCACTTGACAGATCACAGAATGATTAGTGACCTGACAGATCACAGAATGATTAGTGACTTGACAGATCATAGAATGATTAGTGACTTGACAGATCACAGAATGATTAGTGACTTGACAGATCACAGAATGATTAGTGACTTGTGACAGATCATAGAATGATTAGTGACTTGACATATCATAGAATGATTAGTGACTTGACATATCACAGAATGATTAGTGACAGATCATCGAATGATTAGCGAAAGATCATAGAATGATTAGTGACAGATCATAGAATGATTAGTGACTTGACAGATCATCGAATGATTCGTGACAGATCATCGAATGACTAGTGACAGATCATAGAATGATTACTGACTTCACAGATCATCGAATGATTAGTGACAGATCATCGAATGATTAGTGACTTGACAGACCACAGAATGATTACTGACTTCACAGATCATAGAATGATTACTGACAGATCATAGAATGATTACTGACTTGACAGATCACAGAATCATTGGTGACTTGACAGATCATAGAATGATTTGTGACTTGTGACAGATCATAGAATTAGTGACTTGTGAAAGATCACACAATGATTAGTGACTTGACAGATCATAGAATGATTAGTGACTTGACAGATCACAGAATGATTAGTAACCAGCGACAGATCACAGAATGATTAGTAACCAGCGACAGATCACAGAATGATTAGTAACCAGCGACAGATCACAGAATGATTAGTGACTTGACAGATCACAGAATGATTAGTGACTTGACAGATCACAGAATGATTAGTGACTTGACAGATCATAGAATGATTAGTGACCAGCGACAGATCACAGAATGATTAGTAACCAGCGACAGATCATAGAATGATCAGTAACCAGCGACAGATCACAGAATGAGTAGTAAGTAACCAGTGACAGACCACAGAATGATTAGTAACCAGTGACAGATCACAGAATGATTAGGGACCTGTTGTAGACAACAGAATGAGCGGTTGAACGATCAGCGGCTACAGAGACCCAAAAGAATGAACAGTCACAGACTCCAGACACATAACCCAGCAACTGCTTGCTGATAAATAATGGCCGACGAATCACACATACATGTCATCGACATCTAACAGATCCTGCTATGAGGGATACACACAGACTTTCTGCCACAATCACAGAATGCATGACCTGCGACTTTTGTGGAGGGCCACGGCAGATGCACCTAAATCAACCTCGTTTTCTTTCTCTCACGAGATCAAAAGGGTGACCAGTCAACATACTCTCCACAAAAAAACTTCTGTATTCAAAACTTCCTCATAAGCACAAAACGGAACTGAGGTGGGCGGTATATTACAGCAAGTTTACCCAAGACTTCTCTTACATCATATGGCTGATCTGAACTGCAGACCTTCCTCATAAGCACAAAACATAACCGAGGTGAGAGGTACATAAAAGCAAGTTTATCCCAGACTTCTCATACATCATATGACTAGAGACCTCTTCCCAAGCTTCCCAAGAGACCTCTAAATGAAAGAGGCGAGTCAGGATTCCACACCGATGAGCTGTCAGCCAGTTCTGAAAGATAAGACAGCTGCGGGAATCGGGAATCGTGTCTACACGAGGGGAAGCTTTTCACAGATCATACTGCAGGACTGACTCACCACCACGACAGGATCTAGGAATGAATAATGCTATCAACTTCCACGACCTAAACCGATGTAAGCATGACCAGCCCCTCACTGGCAAGTCAATTAATGATTTAAGGACACTTAAGGTGGGATGGAATTGCTGAGTAAAGAATTTTAAGAAGAAAAAGAAAAAAACAAGAGTCGAAAGTAAGACTCTTACCGAGGAAACGCAAAGAGAACCCCTGAAACTCTAGGGGAGGCGCCTCTCTTCTTCCTTCTCTCCGAACGATGCTGAAACTTGCGTTCAAAATGGCGCAGCCTGAAGCAAATCTGAGTATCGTCGAGTGGTTGTTGTCCACTTTTGCTCTAACGATTGCAGCTCTACACGCTCATACACCTTTTGTCGACCTCTTTCGCTTTTGCAGACTGACGCCAGACATCACTGACCGACATTCCTTTGCCTTTCACTGGGCAGACACAATGGTGATGGCCTGCTCGCACGATGAAGTGTACACAAGTTCTCATCACATCAAGTCTTAGGCAAGCATTCCGAAAATGAATCCAACGCTAAGCAAATTCCAACAGCAACTAGCCCCTCACCCCCCCCACCAATGCTTTATCCAACGCTAAGCAAATTCCAACAGCAACTAGCCCCTCACCCCCCCCACCAATGCTTTATCCAACGCTAAGCAAATTCCAACAGCAACTAGCCCCTCACCCCCCCACCATGCTTTATCCAACGCTAAGCAATTCCAACAGCAACTAGCCCCTCACCCCCCCACCAATGCTTTTTTTTTCAATAAAGTTTTGGCGTGTTTTTTCAACTGATCTTTCTTAAATTTCTCTGAAATATATTAATTCATGGGAAAGGGTGTGTGTGTGTGTGGGGGGGGGGGGGGGGGGGGGGGGGAGGGGGTATGAGCCTATGAATGATTGGTAATTTATGAGGAACCATGACATCAGAGCCTACGAATGATTAGCGATTCATGTGGAACCATGACATCAATGTCGTTTTTTAAGCCGCTACTGAGGGCAAATTCTGTACGTCATTAAAAACTTCAGATGAGGACTGGAACTACTGGGAGATGTGGAAGGGGACTGGGGGGTGGGGGCGGCGGAGGTTGTGAAGTGGAAGGGAGAGCTAGAAAGGTAAACAATTCAAAGAGCCAACCATTCTGAATTCAGCAAAAGTCATCAAGTGGTTGCAGGTTAGTGGTTTCTATCGGTCAATGAACAAAGTCAAGTGATCAGAGACACCTATATACGAACCATGTAAAATGACTAAGCGACATTTACAGTTTAACTGTATTAGTCATCAAATGATAAGCGGCTTCTACAGGTTAACAACAGACATAAATTAAGTGATAAGTGACTTCATCTGGTTTCCCATCAAATGATTTGTGATTGTACAGATGAAGTTAAGTCAGTCTATTTGATTTGTGACTTCTACACATTAACCTCTGGAAACAAATGAGCCATTTTCCGAGGCTGACTATGCAGGTCAAGTGATTTGAAGATTTTCACAGGTGTACTATGGAAATCAAGTGATTACTCTCACAGGTTCATTATATTTATACGTCAAGCCATTAATGCCTTCAACCAGTTTACTGACAGATCACTGACTTCTGACTGGTGACTTCTACAGGCTGACAATGCCAGTCAAGTAATTAACAACTTCTGATCAGTGGCTTCTACAGGTTGAAAATCTAAGAGACAAACGATGTAAGTGATTAAACATAATTAGTGATGCAAGTCATTCAATACTTCTACAGGCTGACGGAACAAATCATGAGATCAGCGACTTCAACGAACCAAGTGAATGGCGGCAACTCCCACAGACTGACCCTGTCAGCCAGGTGACCTCACTCTGAAGGAAGAGGTAAGCATGTAATTGGTCACCACTGCAGGATTCAGTGTGTGTGTGTGTGTGTGTGTGTGTGTGTGTGTGTGTGTGTGTGTGTGTGTGAGCGTGTACATATGTTTACATATGACATAACTTTTAAGGGGGACATAAATGCAAGTGACCCCAAAATTCAACTCTCACTGCCTGCCGTTCTTCAGTCCCACAATGCCTCAGCATCTGTAGCTTTCAGTCCCTCTCTTTCAATGATTGTCACTGTCACAATTTCCTGCTGCTTGGAGTAAAACGACTCAAAATGATAGTAGTTTGCACGCCTATGCTTTCACTTCTCCCCACAGCAAAATGCTATCACTGCTTTCTCTTCTCCCCACAGCAAAATGCTATCACTGCTTTCTCTTCTCCCCACAGCAAAATGCTATCACTGCTTTCTCTTCTCCCCACAGCAAAATGCTATCAATGCTTTCACTTCTCCCCACAGCAAAATGCTATCACTGCTTTCTCTTCTCCCCACAGCAAAATGCTATCAATGTTTTCTCTTCTCCCCACAGCAAAATGCTATCAATGCTTTCTCTTCTCCCCACAGCAAAATGCTATCAATGCTTTCTCTTCTCCCCTGAGCAAAATGCTATCACTGCTTTCTCTTCTCCCCACAGCAAAATGCTATCACTGCTTTCTCTTCTCCCCACAGCAAAATGCTATCACTGCTTTCTCTTCTCCCCACAGCAAAATGCTATTACTGCTTTCACTTCTCCCCACAGCAAAATGCTATCAATGTTTTCTCTTCTCCCCACAGCAAAATGCTATCAATGCTTTCTCTTCTCCCCACAGCAAAATGCTATCAATGTTTTCTCTTCTCCCCACAGCAAAATGCTATCAATGTTTTCTCTTCTCCCCACAGCAAAATGCTATCACTGCTTTCTCTTCTCCCCACAGCAAAATGCTATCAATGTTTTCTCTTCTCCCCACAGCAAAATGCTATCAATGCTTTCTCTTCTCCCCACAGCAAAATGCTATCAATGCTTTCTCTTCTCCCCACAGCAAAATGCTATCAATGCTTTCTCTTCTCCCCACAGCAAAATGCTATCAATGTTTTCTCTTCTCCCCACAGCAAAATGCTATCAATGCTTTCTCTTCTCCCCACAGCAAAATGCTATCAATGCTTTCTCTTCTCCCCACAGCAAAATGCTATCAATGTTTTCTCTTCTCCCCACAGCAAAATGCTATCAATGTTTTCTCTTCTCCCCACAGCAAAATGCTATCAATGCTTTCTCTTCTCCCCACAGCAAAATGCTATCAATGTTTTCTCTTCTCCCCACAGCAAAATGCTATCAATGCTTTCTCTTCTCCCCACAGCAAAATGCTATCAATGCTTTCTCTTCTCCCCACAGCAAAATGATGCTATCAATGTTTTCTCTTCTCCCCACAGCAAAATGCTATCAATGTTTTCTCTTCTCCCCACAGCAAAATGCTATCAATGCTTTCTCTTCTCCCCACAGCAAAATGCTATCAATGTTTTCTCTTCTCCCCACAGCAAAATGCTATCAATGCTTTCTCTTCTCCCCACAGCAAAATGCTATCAATGCTTTCTCTTCTCCCCACAGCAAAATGCTATCAATGCTTTCTCTTCTCCCCACAGCAAAATGCTATCAATGTTTTCTCTTCTCCCCACAGCAAAATGCTATCAATGCTTTCTCTTCTCCCCACAGCAAAATGCTATCAATGTTTTCTCTTCTCCCCACAGCAAAATGCTATCAATGCTTTCTCTTCTCCCCACAGCAAAATGCTATCAATGCTTTCACTTCTCCCCACAGCAAAATGCTATCAATGCTATCAGCAAAGTGCTCTTCTCCCCTGAGCGAAATGCTATCAATGTTTTCTCTTCTCCCCTCAGGAAAAGTACTATCAATGTTTAATCTTCTCCCCACAACAAAATGCTATCAACCTTACAGTAAACATCACTTGAGTTGCTTGCACCCACTCACAGTGTTAAATTCTAGGATTTATATTAAAAAAAAAAAAAATTAAAAAAAAAAAGGGGGGGGGGGGGGAACCGCCAGTCCACCCTCATTATGAAAAAAGAAGGGTCAGGTCAGGTCTGGGTAGGTTTGGGTGGGGTCCCCTCAAAAATCCACAGTAAGAGTTTACAACTGTAACTAATCTTCCTTTATCATCGCTAAACTTGGTTTCTCTCCTGTCGTGGAATCCTGCTCCAGGTCGACAGATGTCCTCGTGGCACACTCCCTCAGAGCACTCGGCTCTGAATAGCCTCCCTTTCATCATACCGCCATGTCCGTTTCATTATACACTAATACAGTCTTCCAACGTTATAACGTCTCTCCATCTATCCCTTCCATCTCCTTTGTTCTCTTTACCACAGGTGTTTTTTGTGGAAACAAAATCAACGTTTATTTCATTGCGCTCAAAACCATCTCTGACCAGAAATGTGGTGGTGCAGAGTTACATCTGCAGCGCAGAGCAAAAGACAGCTGAAAGTACATGGCTGAAAGGTCAACAGCTGGGTCAGCAATGGACTTCCACATCAATGAGGTTTGGACAAGTACAGTTGCATGCGCAGAGTTGGTCAGTACAGCAGACAACACAAGCGTGCAATCGTTCCTTGTTACATTCACTAACAGTCATGCAACTAAAGCTGCTTGCCAGTGCAACACTTTGACCTAAAAACTTGGGTGAAATGCTCCGCTCAGCTTCCACCAAAGCATCCAGCGACCAGCACTATCAGGATTCCTGCGACTCCACGCTCTAGAATCAACGCTGCACGGGGGGGATCAACTCCCCAGCCTCGCTGTACAGTGACTGCCCCATGGGCACAAAAAGGACCAGCAACTCATGAAAGGTTACCACAGCCACCACTTCCCATGGGATCAGGAGTCGGCGGATGATTTGTGACCTCTGGAGGTCGTCTGAGTAGCATTAGCCGACCTGTTTACCCCCTGAGAGGGGTACCAGTAACACGGCAATGTCGCCCGTGTAGCATTAGCCGACCTGTTTACCCCCTGAGAGGGGTACCAGTAACACGGCAATGTCGCCCAAGTAGCATTAGCCGACCTGTTTACCCCCTGAGAGGGTACCAGTAACACGGCAATGTCGCCCAAGTAGCATTAGCCGACTGTTTACCCCTGAGAGGGTACCAGTAACACGGCAATGTCGCCCAAGTAGCATTAGCCGACCTGTTTACCCCTGAGAGGGTACCAGTAACACGGCAATGTCGCCCGAGTAGCATTAGCCGACCTGTTTACCCCCTGAGAGGGGTACCAGTAACACGGCAAGCTGAAAAAGTGTGATCAGAGGCTGACAAGCATTATCGGCGAGGACCAGCCACAACCATCCACGGTTCGTGTACAGCCACCCAAAAGCTTCATGTTCAGATTCTTCACGAGGCCTCCTTCCATCCTGGACTGAAACAACCCTGCCTCCACCAAAATCAGCTCTCAGTCATCCAGCTTGGCTCAATGCCACTCAGTGATGGAACTGCCTGGTACAGTGACAGTGTTACAGCGCTACTGCCACCACATTCTACCGTGGTGTATACTGCTCATTGTATCAAACACACTAGCTGCTTTCTAAGCAGCTCTGTGAGACCACGGGAGTGAAGCTTTCGAACATCTTATCTAGGTGACCTCTAAAGCAGAATACAGAGTAACACAATGTAATGGTGGACAAGGTCTTCAACATATAGTTTAGAGCACCACAAGTGGAAGGTAGACAGGTCTGCGTTAGTAATGAGTGAATGAACGATTGCTTTTCAGCATGAACATGGTATTAATGAGGGGTGTTAAAATCTAGACTGCCAAAACAATCACTTACAAATGCACAATGACTCATGTACAATTTGCTAATCATGAGGAACGACGACAGAGGGTGTTAATGATACCTAGCACCATGACCTCAGATTTATGGGATGATTCATGAGATGTGACAACGAAACAACAAACAAACCAAGTGACTTCTGACCTATCACAAAATGATAACATGACATCGGGACATTCACAAACTGTCGCAAACATAAAACTAGGACACACACACACACACACAAACATTACACACACACACACACACACACACACACACACACACACACACACATTACACACATATACAAAATGCAGCCACATAAAAGTACAAATGACAGATGGAATAAAAATTTGAAACACACTTCTTCACCAGTACCTGCCTGTCCTACAAATTAGATATGGGTTTTGTAAACTGGGAAGGGAAAAACCTCAACGGATGTATTCTCTTTCTCTTTCCTTCCTTAACATGAGCATGCTTTCTCTCTCTCTCTCTTTTTAAAATCATGTTATGTATTAGTTTAATACTTTATGAATTATAGAACGCTTGTCCTTCTCTGCCAAGAGATCTCCCCCCCCCCCCCCCCCTCAAAAGTTATTGTGCACATCTTCTTTCCGATGGACATTTTCAAGGTTTCCTTTATTTATAAGCCAATATTTCAAAACTGCCCATCTTCAAGAGTTCCAACCTCAGGAAGCAACAGATGAAGGCGGCAGTCTGGCATTTAACTGAAAGCTCCCTTCTGTTTCTGATGATCCATGTAAAGTCTGTATTTTTCGCATGTACTTGCTGCTTTATTCTGCATTAGTTTCTCGCCCATCGTGTGTGTGTGAGCGAGTGCGTGTGTGTGTGTGTGTGTGTGTGTGTGTGTGTGTGTGTAGGTGTGTGTGTGTGTGTGTAGGTGGTGTGTGTGTGTGTGTTAGTGTAAAAATGTGTGAACACGTGTAAACCTCTGTGTTGTGCAACTGCTGTTGCTTTTCCCCTAATGTGAGTGTGTGATAGTGTGTGATTGAGTGTGCGCGCACACATGCATGCGTACTGGTGCATGCAAGTGTGTGGATGAGGGCGCATGCTTGCATGGAAGGGTGGTCATAGATGTTAATTTTTCAGAAGAAAACGGAAAGCAGTAACTGGGTGCTTAGGAGCCACCACATAACACTACACTCTTGTGATTTGTGCGCAGCAAACCTGGTGAACACACACACACGACAACACAAACTCCTGAAAGAACCAGAGCAAGTCTTACACACACACACACATCCATACACGAATAGATATAAATGAAATGCACATGCCCACTCACACTCTCACATCACACACACACACACACACACACACACACACAACAGAGAATGCAAACACTGACTTAAAAATACAAATACACATAAACACATACTCATACTTCAGAGCAAACACACACACAACACACACACACAGAGTTTAGCGCATACAAAGACACGCACACACATACACAGAAAGACGCACACACAAACACACACACATGGGCGCGCATACTCAGAACACTCCAGAGTAAATTACACACTGCTGCTCTAGACCAAACACCCATACAACACTTCAAACACACACACCAATGCTTTAGACCAACACTCACACTTCAGACCGAGATACAAACATATACAATACTTCAAAGTAAACACATACATCAACAAATGCTTTGAAGAAAACACAAACACACACCAGTGCCTCAAAGCGAACACACTGAATGCTTCACACACACACCATCAGACCTCCGCACATCAAATTTGCAAACTGTTTGTTGTCCTTCAAAAGATTACTTTCTAGGAAATGTTGCCTTTTTCAAAATAATTTCTTTGCTGCTGATAGTTCCTTCATGGTCATCCAAACTTCTACCTTCTGCTCAGCAGATCTTGCATGTCAACGTTACCCAAATCAATTGCAAATAGTAAGAACATTTTGAAACTTTATGAGCCAAATCTTATACTTCTCGATCTCAGCATATCACTTACAGAAAGCCAATCTTTCTTATGTAAGCTTAATAGAAAACAAAAATTTTAAATAGAGAGACAGAACGATAGAAAACCAGCTTTCGAGTTCACTGTGATTATACAAACTTTCATCAGGTGCATTTCTGACTAGTATGGGGCATTAAGAATATTTGTTGTGAACTGGTGTACGAAATACACCTGAAGAGTGTGAAAGCGCAGGTCTGACCAAGGCTTAAGCACACACACACACACACACCACAATGCTTTAAGCCCATGTCACATTAGGTAAGTCTTCGCTCAAGTGCTCGCTCTTTGACACAAGGAAAGGACACAAAAGAAAGGACACAACATTCCAGCCAGAAACTTGCACTGTACACAAGATCGCCAAATCTGAGCCGAGGTGAAGGTCACGTGCTCCACACCCTGTCAGCTCCTGTGGCCATGGATTGTTCTTGTTTTGCTCTTCTTCCTCAAACACAATGCAGCCAAGATCAAGAATTCATCCTCACTTTCAGATCCTGTACATCCAGCAGGACTCAGAATGAAATACTCGTCACTCAAATAACAAAGTGAAGAAGACTCAATGTGCTCTGTCTAGACAAGACAGAGCGAGCCGCAGAAGCGAGGAACGAGTTTCCACAAGACCAGTTAAAAACAGGCGCTGCTTTCCTGCAGACAGTGAAGCCAAAAGGACGAGCGGTTATTACACTTGAGCGGACAGACTGGTCTAACGAGACAAGGGCTTTCAAGTCCACACACGCACACTCACACACAACCCCTCCACCCCACCCCCGCTTGTCATTTTCCCCCAAGGTAACCCCCCACCCCAACCCACACCATCCCTCCCTCTCACCTGAGGGACTGGAGGCCGTGTGCTGCTCCATGGCGGGAGAGGTGGAGGTGCTGTTGGAGGTGTTGGTGCTCTCGTCCGTGGTCTTCTTGAAGAAGTTGTGCTGCAGGGCATAGTAGGGCGAGATGCGGGTCTTGGGGTCGTAGTCCAGCATCCGAAGGATCAGGTCCTTGAACTTGAGATAGTCCGCCACAGTGTGGCCTGGCTCCCCGCTGCGCCGACTGCCGGGGCCGCCCGTCTCCGCCCCGATCACCTCGTGCAGTTTCCGAGACGCTGGGCTCTTGTACTGAGTAGTCACAGGAAGAAACCCCACCATGAACTTCCTTTTTTTTTTGGCTTTTCATAGCATTACACATGCTCTGTTTGAATGATTTCCTTTTTTTCAACTTTGTGTTTCTAATTAAACCCCATACATCACCTCTTTCCCATTGATGTACAAAGTATGTTTCTAATCAAAGCTATACACCATCTCTCCTCAACATACGTACAAACAAAGCATGTTTCTAATCAAAATGCATTTATTACCTCTTTCCGGCAAAACGTACAAACAGAGCAATACCAGGGTTCATACAGATTTCCTGACAAAAAAATTCAAGGACTTTTTAGGACTTTTCAAGCACTTTTTTTTTTTTTTCTAAAGTCAAGGCCTTACATCAAGGATAACTTTAAGAAAAATAATCCTGAAATACTGACACAAATTCAATTATTCCCGTCTAGGTCCTTTTTGCATATGCAGCAAAAGGCCCTGCCTGCAACTATTACTTATACTCTTCTTTTTCCAGCCAAACAATGTTGCAACTCTAGGTTTTTTTACTTGTACTGGCGAGATTGTCAGTCAACTCTGACTCACACTTCTTTTACTTTCATATATTTTTTTCAAACTCGATTTCTTTTCAAATAGAATCAGGATTTGTTCACAGACGTTATTCAAAATCATTGGCAGTGACAAAATTCAAGCACTTTTCAAGGACCTATGAGCAAAAGGCTGATTTTTAAGGACCTACAAGGCCTTGAAAAGGGAGCCCCCCCCCCCCCCCCCACCAAATTAAGGACTTTTAAGGACTTTCAAGGACTTACAAACCCTGAATACACAGACAAAGAGACAGACCAGGAAACATTCACACAAACACAGCATCGCATGAACACCCGACATACAGGAACTCAAAGAGACAGACCAGGAAATGTTCACACAAACAGTATCATAAAAAAAATACCACATACAGGAAATATTCAGATTCACAGAGATCTAAAATGAACAGAGAAAACACCAGAACACATCTCAAAAATAATATCTTTATGTGACAACACTGTACCTTTATGTGAAAACACACTAACAAATCCACACATCTTGTCACATGCCCACACACACACATTCATTCATTCACATATAAAAAAAAAAACACATACGCACACGCACACAAAAAAAACCGGTCAAACTGGCATTTTCCAGCACCGAAAAGCAATGCAACACACACATATCCCCACACCCACAGTCACACACCATACCACTCACACAAATGCACACAATCAGGCTCACATACACACACACACAGACACACATACATTACGAAATCACACACACACATTCCTCAGCACTGCCACAGAGAGCAGACCCTGCAGACTCACACCCACATCATCCCCACCTTCTTATTGTCCCTGGGTTTCTTCGGAGCGTAGGACCCGTCCGGCATAGGGTCGAAGAACTTGCGCGTCTTCTGAGCCTGGTCCAGTATGTGCCGGGGAGGCACACCCAAGACCTCCACGATCTTCATCATCTGGTCAAACTGCACAACACCAACCTCACCGTCAGAAGCTCAACATCATCAGATGGGTGGGGGAGGGGGAGAATGGGTGGGGGAGGGAGGAGGGGGTGGGGGAGGGTGGAGGGGGTGGGGGAAATAGGGGTGAATGGGCGGGGGGGGGGGGAGGAGGAAGAGTGGGGGGTGGGGGTGGGTTGAGAGAAAGGGGGAGGGGAGAGGCTGGGCTGCCAGTGGGGAAATGAAAGCCAAGGAAATCATCTTCCTTTTTTTTCTTTCTTTTTCTTTTTTAAATAGGTGACTGCATTTTCTTTTTTATTGCCCCATTACATAGCCATTTTCTGCCTTCAAGGATTATGACTAAACAATTCACACACAAACGCAGATGTGTGCATGCGTGCGTGTGTGTGCATGTGTGAGTAGGTGCAGGTGTAGGTGTAGGTGTTGTGTTGTGTGTAGTGTATGTGTATGCAAGTAGTTCCTCCATTACGGCCAACTCTTAAAACCATAAAAGCAGAACAGGGGTTTATCCTCCTCTTCACCCGACCCAGTTTGTGCAATTTTTACAATCATATTTTAGTTGCACTTACTGAAAACACACACACACACTCACAAAAACATGATCCTGTATTACAATTTGCATACCCTGTCAGAACCCAAAACCTTCAAACAGTGGAATTTTGTGAAACTGACCTCCTTTCAACACTTCCCAGGAGAAAATTGTCAAAACCTCTACAAGGTTAGCTCCCTTCAGGCAAATCATCCCACATTCTCAAAGCGACCATCACGGAGATGCAAAGTGTGCAATGACGCTTCCTTGCACTTCAAATTCCCCTCACATTTTGTCAGGCTCTAGAACTTGAAAAGAACATTCAACAGAAAGAAGTACTGAGACAGGTAGCCAGCCAACTCACACACACACACCTGTACACAGACACCCAAGCCCCGACAAACCTCATTGGATCCCGCAAACAGAGGCTCCCCTGTGTGCATCTCCACCAGAATACATCCCAGACTCCACATGTCGATGGCCAGGTCGTAAGGAATGCCTAGTAACACCTCCGGCGAGCGGTAAAACCGACTCTGGATGTACTGGTATATCTGCAGGGAAAGGGGGAAAAAAAAAAAGAACTTAAGAGTGGAGAACACACCAGCTCCGCCCCCACCCCTTCCCTCCCCTCCCCATCCTATTGTGAAAAGCATTGTTCATTGTTTCATGGAAATAGGCACAATGTCAACCATACTGCTGACACCTGAGACAATCTGTCGTCAACAAACACGGAACACATTCCATCGTTTAAACAGTTCTTCTACTTTCTTTCACCTTCCCAGCGTTCAATAGGAATAAACACACAAAACACAGAATAAATTCATGCTTCTTTCATAGATAAGGTTAGACGGGCGAGTTTTCCAAACAAGCATCTTTGTCAGATGTCCTAGATAACAGACATATCATAACCAACAGCTAGTGAAAACAGTGCTGTTCTGTGCATTTTTTTTTTTTTACATCCATTACTTGCAATTCCTGAAGACATATTTGTCGAAAATTCACAAGTCTGTTTTCTTTTGTCTTCGACACAAGCCTTAATTTGCACTCTGAGTAGCGAGTTCACTTGCATTTTGGACTGTTTTCAGCAGACTTCAGCCTATTTCATTCTCTTAACAATTCTATGTCGAGGTACTAACATTATTCAAGTGTTGTACCCAAATCTTCCACACATACAATGAACCAGTGATACACTGTTACAAATCAAAACACTGCGATAAATTGATTCTAAAAAAAAATCATTTGAAAAAGATTGTGTACACACATGTATATGTATATACACACACACATCAAACCAGCCAGTTTCTCTTTCTGCCCTTTTCGTTTTCCATATGGAACTTTGTTGATAAACAAACACACTGCACTAGTAAGAGAGAATAACACTGCTGAACAAAGCCTAGCACTTCTTTCCTGCTCACAAATGACACACAAAAACGCTCTTCATACACATATTCAGTACCATCCTGGCCTCCCCACTGTAACACACGCAGTGACACACACAAATGTGTCCACAGCCATAAGCATGCACACATGTGCACAGCTTTCAGTCAGACATACGTGCATACACACAAACACACAACACTTCATGCATTTTGTCACAAACTCACACACACACACACATACACAGCTTGCATGCACACTCTCAATCTCCATTACAGCTCCAAATCCAGTGTTTTTTCTCAATAAGTTAACAATGACATTTTCAGTTAAAGAAAAAAAAAAAAAAAAAAAAAAAGCAATCAAACAAACAAAACTCACATATACTGACCAACAATATAAAACAAATTGCAAGCACATTAACAAACATACAATCCCTAATTTCATTTTACAGATTTGTACACACACACACACACAAGCACGCACACACACACACAGAGAAACACACGTGACTGCACATACACATTCACACTGACTTAACCTTGTCAGGTTAACCTTTCACATGCAAGCATATATGACATGCACAGTGACTGCTGACAAAAACTTTCCTTCTACTTTCATTGTCAAATACCCTTGCACACACATGCGCACACACTGAAACCACTTCTTGTCAGATTAACACCAACACACATCCCATCCCTCCCCTCTCTTGTCATCTACACAGAATCCAAAACTTGCCCTCCCTGCGCACATGCTCAAACACACATGACACACACCCCAAAACAGTTTCGAACAGGGTTTCCATTAACACAAAATGTCCATCTCTAAATCCTCTAAAAAATTGAATGAACGCACCAGAAATTCGGTTCAGAAGTACGCAAGACACACTAACCTCCATACTCACACACGCACTAACATACCTCAATAAGCAAAGTTAAAACAAGTTCAGCTGGCAAGCTTTGGCACTGTAGTTAAAGCAATGTCAAAGAGTTACTTCAACTTTCTCTTTACAGGAAGGCAAGACGCAATTTTCCAACCCTCCTGCCGACTTACTTCATTCCTCAATATTACTTCCTCAAAATATCTCTGGTAACATGGGTTTTAGGGGTAGTGGGGGGGGGGGGGGGGGGGGGGGGGAAATGGGAGGAGAGAAGGGACTTCCAGAACTTTCAAAGCTGACATCCAGAAGTCAGACATGAAAACCATCATGATCACATTCCATCCCAAGCAGCAAAGATGCATGAAATTTATATTTGGAAGAAATATCTGTGTGCGCGTAATTTTTGCGAGTCAAAGAATCTTCCTCTAAATATTTGTTTATGATACTGCTTATCCGTGTGTGTGTGTGTGTGTGTTGTGTGTGTTGTGTGTGTTTAAAGAGTATTTCAGTTCATCTGTGATTTACTAAAATTTGTACACCCCTATCTCCCTTTACCTCACACACACACACATTCACACACACACACACACACACACACACACACACACACACACACACACACACACACACCCTGCAAACGGGACCCTCTAAAATCTCACAAAGGCTCCTTAAAATTCTCAAGCTGTGGTCCCAGGATTCCCCACCTAAACCAGTAATAAACAGAAAGCCCTATTCTTGTCAGAGAAACTACTGCATGCATGTACTAAAAACTAAAACTCACACACCACACACACACACAACACACACTCTGAAACCAGTTTTGACCCTCACATGCATACATACATCCTCACACACATGAACACACTCACTCACATAGAAAAACATTCGTCGGTTTTATTCTTATACACGCTCGCATTTGCGCGCGCGCACTCACACACGCACACACACACACTGCAACCACCACACACACTGCAACCACCAATGGTTAGGTAAACTCTGGCACACGCACCACCTTCTCTCCCCCCCCCCCCCCCCCTTCAGAATCCACAACTCACCATCTGTACAGACAAACTCACACGATGAAAACCACTTCCTGTCAGTGAACTCTTGCAGGCGTGCTCACAGAAAAGGTAAACTCACACACACTAACCAGTGGCACACACTGACACCATTTCTTGTCCCATTCTATAGTTAAAACACACTCACACACGCCCCCTCTCATACACTGAAAGCATTCTTTGTCAGACTGGCCTTTGCATGCACACACTCACACACACATACAGTGAAACCAGTTCTTTTCAGATTAACTTTCGTACACATACCCCGACTTAATGCTTTAGCGGTTAACTTACCCTTAATACACATACACCCTCCCTCCCTCTCCTCTCACTCACAAAGAATACAACTCACCCTTGGCATGCGTACATACACACCCATCGACCCACACACATATACTGAAAATATTTCGTCAGATTAACCCTTCCACATATACAAACGCGTACACACACACACACACACACACACACACACACACACACACACACACACACACACACACGCACGCACGCACGCACACACACGTCCCCGCTCACAGGCACAAAGACCAATATCATCGATGATCAAATCAACCCCAACTCACACTCCCCACCCCTACCCCTTTCCCCAACTTCACCACTCACCCTCTGTCCCAGCTGACAGGAGCTGCCGAAATCCACAATTTTGATTGCACTGCGCTTGGGGTTACACAACAGAATGTTCTCCGGCTTGAGGTCACAGTGAATAATGTTCATCTCCGGCGTGGCCAGAAACAGCAACGCCGTGCACAACTGCTGAGCAAACTTTCGAGTCAAGTTGAGGGACACCCCTCTGAAGTTTGTGTTCCGTAACAAATCGTACAAGTTGTACGAGAGCAGCTCAAACACCAAACATAGATGGTTCCGGAACATGAAGTGCCGCTTTAACCTCACTGCAATGGTAAACAGATACAGGAGTTAAAACAAGGCGGGGAAATGATTTCGGCTAAAATGAAATTAAAAAAAATAAAATAAAAAGATCAAGAAACTGAGTGAATTACGTAACAAAAGTACATCTTTCCTGTCCCCCAAATGCATAAAATGTTAAACATAGCATGAACAAGTGCACATGTACACCATGCAAAGGCACATGCACACATGCCCACACACAGGCACATACATATACACACTGGTTGCCAGCCCGTTACACGTGCTCACACTCACACACACTCTCTCTCTCTCTCACACAGAGTCACATGCTGATACAGTCACCAAACACACACAAAAAATATGGCATCATTCTGGTATGAAACCATGACAAACACATCACAACCAAGCAAAGGTACTCACACTGAGTCTGCTTTACTCCGCCTTTCTTACATCAATCTTTTCGTTGATCTAAACTCCAACCCATGCCAGATGAACAAACTACAACAGATCAGTATGTACAAATTTGAAGAGAAGTATTTCCTCTTTGCGGCAACTTTATAAAGACGTCATCCTAAGCTGATAAACAAACATAGACCAAAATGGTCCTACATGGCCATCAACACCTGCTATTTCTTTTTTAAAAACTTTCCAGTATTTCCCTGAATCTGTTTCAAAAGAACGAGCACTAGCATGCTTGAATAATACAGTGCTTACCATGCTGGCTGTTGAGTGTAAGATTCAGACACGAGTTGGGTCTGTACTTGACGTACAACATGATCAGAAAAGAAAGCATAACAGTCTTACTATAAAGGCATAAGCTTTTTCAGTAAGCTTATTTTACACACAGGAGCCGTTCAGCATACAAAGGGCAGTAACTTTCTGACAGCATGTGTTGACAGGAGCAACACAGTTGCTGGCTTGCTTACCTCCTCATACGCCAGGGATATCAAAGCTTCAATGGAGTTAAACAATGTTGGGGCCGGAACAGCTCAGTTAGTAGAGCGCCAGACTCGTAATTTTGGTCATCCTGGGGTTGCAGGTTTAAATCTCTGCAGGGCTGTTTCGGTACAGGGGATTTTTTCCCTCAGAGTTAACATTGGTTCTGACTCTATTTCTCCCAAATATTCCTTCGAATGAGACTAAAGACTGAGGTTCCATGTGTGAACGCACGCATAACATCTTGCACACACATAAACTTCCCATCACCAACTTTTCGGAAGAGAAGGCCAGTTTGGTCGTTGGTATGGATGACATGCTACACACTACATGCACCCTGCCTGAGAAATGGAAACAATGAAGGAACTAAAGAAACTGAGTGAACAATACTGACTGGATGACACGGGAAATGACTGAATGAAGCGCCGACAGGCAGCTCTTCAGTTGGCACTACCCAGGTAGGCAGCCCGTTGCATACACAAGAGTGTGGATTGTCAGCACAAAGAACCTTTGGCAGGGCGCTTTATAAATGCCATGTTATTATTATCATCATTATCATTATTATCAAACAGGACAACAGACAGAGGAATCCGACCTTCCTGCCCCAGCATAATTATCACAAGAGAGCTCAAATATCTCACTGAAGAGCTGGCTCTTCAAGCGACAGTCAAGGAGTTAACACATACTGCATGACTTACAGGATAACTCATCACATGATGGCTGTCAAACCTGCCAACTCACAAGATAACCCATAACAGCATATGTGGTATGAACTCTTTGACCATGTTTTTATGCTGATCTCCCTTGCACAACTTTTCTCAAACCACGGAGTGTGCGTTATGTCTGCTTTGGAATTTGAAAAACGTCGCACACTGAATCAGCACACAGTTGAGTGCCAGTACTTTGGTAGCATTCCATCATGTAAACACAGATCATATCCAACTTGCTCTTGGTCGTGCGAGTGATATGGGGCCTTCCAATCACGATTCTCCTCATCGAGAAACTGTGGAAGAATGGTAAGGCTAGCAACCCATATGTTTATTTCATAAAACCAGAGAAAAAAATATTTGTTTATTATTTCCCTTTTCAATATGGCTGCCATCAACCTACCATAGCAAACCAAACAGAAATTTAGGTCACGATTTCCTACAATCTCTCCCAAGTTCACAAATCTCTCTCTGCAGGGATCTACACATAACGAGCTGCGAGTTTTACAATGACAAACACTTCTTTCCCCTCTTGCTTTCTTCAAGACAGCCCAAACACCAGGGCCGAGTTTGTTTCAGCCATTAACGGAATCAGAAATGGGCGAGTCGAGACTGGGCATGAAGTCCGATCAACACTGTCTCTGGATTGGATAAAACTCTCTTTTTTTTCTTCTTTAAGCTTGAGTTGTTACTTTGCACTTCCTTTTTTTTCTTCTTTTTAACCTGAGCTTGAGTTGTGCATCTCTGCCTTGGCTATCCACTTTTATCGCCAAGATCAGACATCTGTGTACGTATGTATACTTATTTTGATGTGAAATCTTTTACTATATTAAACCTAGAAATCACAATTAATGGCAAGCTCTTTTACTATATTCAACCTAGAAATCACAATCAACTGAGGAGGCAAGAGTTTCCCACGGCTGAGTGGCCACAGCAAGAGTTTCCCACAGTTGATGGGGACGGGGGAGGGGGAGGTAGGGGTGGTGGGTAAGCACAGGTTTTCCCCAAGATTTTCAGGGGTGGTTGGCGAGAATTAAAAAGGCAGTTAAAACAAAATTCCTAGCAGAAAACGCCCATAGCTCCATTTTCCCAAGACTGCACCTGCCCACTACCACTCCCCCTCATCTCCACACGAAGAACAATCCTCTCCAAGGCAAACCCATAACTAATTCATCAAGGCCTGACAACAGCCTGGTCTCCACCATACTTTGATTTCTCCGCCACAGTGACAGACTCACCTACGTAACATTTGTTTCCCGGGGTCATGGTGACAGATTGGCTGATGAAACTAGCCCAGTTCTGCCCCCTTGGTCCATGACTCACCTACATAGTACTTTTTCCATGCCAATGTGACAGATTTGCTGATAAACTCATCCCGTTCTCCCCCCTTGGTCCAAGACTCGCCTGCATAATACTCGTTTTCTGCGTCAATGTGACCGATTTGCTGATAAAACTCATCCAGTTCTCCCCCTTGGTCCAAGACTCGCCTACACAATACTCATTTTCCGCACCAATGTGACAGATTTGCTGATAAAACTCATCCAGTTCTCCCCCTTGGTCCAAGACTCGCCTACACAATGCTCGTTTTCCCCGTCAATGTGACAGATTTGCTGATAAAACTCATCCCTTGGTCCAAGACTAGCCTATATAATACTTGTTTCCTGCGTCAAGGCGACAGATTTGCTGATGAAATTTATCCAGTTCTCACCCCTTGGTCCAAGACTTGCCAACATAATACTCGTTTCCTGCGTCAAGGTGACAGATTTGCTGTGATCCCGTTGTCCTGTCAGACTCGCCTACACATACTTGTTTCCTGGTCAAGGCCACCCCTGGTCCCAGACTCGCCTACACAATACTTGTTTCCTGGTCAAGGTGTCGACAGCCCCCATGGTGTCCCAGACTCACCTATACAATACTTGTTTTCCTGGGTCAAGGTGACAGCCCCCTGGTCCCAGACTCACCTATACAATACTTGTTTCCTGGGTCAAGGTGACAGCCCCCTGGTCCCAGACTCACCTATATAATACTTGTTTTCGGCGTCGTGGCGGTTCATGAGCTCCAGAAGCTTGACTTCTATCTGAGCCTGGTTGAGGAAAGGCTTCTTGTTCTTGATGATCTTGATGGCCACCTGCTCCTGGTCCCCATGGTCATAGGCCTTCACCACCTGTCGCAGATCAAAGCGTCATCATTACCTTCACATCCACACAGCCTTGCTGGTGGGCCTGGCTGTGACCCCTATACATGGAAGGCATGAAGATAATTCTGCACAACATAGGAAAAGGCCACTGACCTTTCAGCCTGACCTTTTTTCCTTCTTATCAGTTTCGTAGTGTAGCTATTTTTGTATTGTCTGAATACCGCCACCACATGGTCTATCAGCTGCATGTGTATTTTCAACCCCTGTTTAAATTAAACATTTATTCAGCTTCAGTGGCTGTTCATGAAGTTCTGAATGTACAGTCGACTGATCTTTCAGCCATGATTTCTCCTACTGCTGACCAACAAAGCAGCAAAGCCAAAAGGCCAAACAATTCTGTTGTGAAGAAACCTGGTCATCACCTGAAAAAGAGGTCTTCATAATCTCAAACACGGCCAATTTGACACTTTACTTCTTCGTTTCAAAATGAAGCGGCTGCAGCCAGGAATTGAAAGAAAAGAAAAATTACTATTCTGCCAGACAAAAGGGACAAACAAACTCCAAGACAAAATACGACGCGTTTCGACCTCTTTGGTCTTTTTTTCCAGGCAAGACAAACAACATTCAGGACAATGAAAACGAAAAGGAGCAATCACTTATCTTCTCATTTTCCAGTCTGCGCTCAATTTGAGAAGATAAGCGATTGCTTGCTCTATGTTTTCACTGTCGTTTATCTTGCTGAAGAAGAAGACGTTGAAACGCGTTGTGTTTTGTCTAGTCATTTGTTTGTCCCTTTTGTCTGGCGGAATAGTAATTTTCCTGTTCAGTTTACTTTTGACCTGCCTATCCTCCATTTTCCCAGTGACTATGAATGTGCCTGTTGGGCATGACTCTACAGTTCCTGTCTCTTTGAAATACATGAGAAGGTTTGCATGCCAAGAGTAAACCACCTGCTCCAGCTGCTGTGCTTGCTGAATACTAATGAGCTTTCATCACAGCAAAATGCAACAATAACGACCAAATAAGATAAATAAACACGTAAAAGGTAGACGAAAAAGACAAACCAATCATTTTTTCTTTTACCTCGAACAGTATACAATTCACCTGAGTGGAAGAACAAGTAACACTAACAGAAGGTAGTCCAGTTAATATGACTGTGGATGATGGAGTGGCCAATAGCCCTCTAAACTGATGACGACTCAATAATTGGTGTACATTTCACCGATCTGTTTGAAATGAATTCCAAACTAACTAGCTGTTACTTATGTGAGAAAGATGCGGCGAGTCAGCACTGAAGTTCTGACTGGTTCCAGAAAATTGCATACTCTGTCAACTTTGTTGCTTTCGAGAAGTTACTCCTCTGAACGCTGAAGGATTCTCATTATAAGATGATCTGAATTTCAGCATGATTTAAAATACCTGTCCTGATCCAACGTGCACAGGACAGGCCTAGTCAACACACCACAAACAATTGTAATTGCTTTGTCTCATGAGGCCAGTGCCACTTCAATGGCAAATCTTATGGCAGCATTCTAGCTGCAAAAGTTGATGATAGCTCTTTTCCAATTATCTTTCAGGAAAATGGTAGTGTTATTCCCGAGAATCACAACTGTTTTTCTTCGAATAATAATTTCCCCCTTGTTCTCCAACAATCACAAGTACTTTCCTTATTTTCCTAAAGAAAACAGCTGATATCAGTGTTATTACCAGTGTTTTCCTTATTTTCCTAAAGAAAACAGCCGATATTGGTGTTATCTCTAAGGACTACACATGTTTTATCTATTTTCACAAGGAAAACAGTTATTATCCTTAAACAACGACCATGAGAAAACACTTATGATCCCTTCGGAACCACCTGTTTCCAGAGTAATTGTTTCCCCTCTTTTGGCTGTATATCAATGTTATCAGCACACATGTGGTTGTTATGGAGAACTGCCATCTTAACCGTTTTCCTTTCAACAACATTTTTCTGGCCATAATACTTGTTGCGTTTTCCTCTAGAAAACCAACGAATCCGTATACTTGGTATACCTGGTGTATATCGCCTCAATGATGCACCAACTTCTAAAAGCTGAATCAGTGAATGCACAGATCAGGCATAGGACCTTCTCACTGCTTACTGATCACGAAGATGCGAATGACTGATGTTATTGATAAATCGTGCAAGTTGTCACTGAAACTTGATGGACGTTCGCAGGGGTTTCTCCACTGGAGAGCAAACAGAGTGACTGTAAATATCCATAAAAAATTCAACTGTAGAGAAAATACTCTGGAAAAAAACAAAAGGGGCTGGCAACACCATCGCAATAGGAAATGTAGACAGACGTCCTCAACCAAGACATACAGGCAAACCAGGAGTTACAGAAAATTGCAGGATGGATGGAGTAGTCAGTGAAAGTTTAATTGCTGACAGTTCACCAAGGCCTTGGACAACAATTTGAAGACTAAACGCTTCAATAAGAAGGTTAAAAAAAACCACAAAGACCTGAGAAAAGTTATTCGGGCAATCACTTATATAAAATCTTGTAGCCCAGTAAATTTCAATAAAATACATGCATATCCCTTTCTTTCTCTGCAACTCAGCCTTCAAGAAGAGGTTGAAGTGACCAGGCGATTTTTTTTCTTCTTCTTTTGGGTCTGATATGCACTGCTTAACACTGAACTTCAATGACAAAAGACATGTTGTTCCACTTCATCATGAATGTCCATTTCTCGTCTTTGTACAGTGATCCTGTAAACAGTACTTGTCAGTAAAATACTGTGTGTAAAAGCAGAATACTGATTTTTTTTTTCAAACTGTCAGTCCTGAAGGCCAGTTCATCTTGCTTGGGCAATACAAACAGAAGTTGTGTCAGAATGAAATTTAGTTTGAAGCAGAAATGTGTGCATCATGGTGACATCAAACTTCAGGAACCGCACTCTACCCACCTGCCCGAACGACCCTTTGCCAATGAGGGAGTCGATTTCATAGCGGTCCAACCACTTCTCTCCCGGGTTGATAATGTAGTCGTGGTTGGCGTCATCGTAGCCATCGTTGAACACGTGGACGTTGACTTTGTTCTTTTTGTTTCCGCTCTCATCCCCTTGAGTCGTGCCCTGGGCCCGCCGCTTCTTCTTGGCATAGTACACCTGGGCAAAGAGATCACAACGCTTTATGAACTGAACTGCTCCAAGAGTGTGAATGAAAATTAGCCACCGTATCCACTTTCAACTGGGAGGCATCACAGCCTACACACTGGTCCATACACTCTACACACTGGTCCATACACTCTACACACTGGTCCATACACTCTACACGCTGGTCCATACACTCTACACGCTGGTCCATGCACTCTACACGCTGGTCCATGCACTCTACACGCTGGTCTATACACTCCACACACTGGTCTATACACTCCACACACTGGTCCATACACTCCACACACTGGTCCATACACTCTACACGCTGGTCCATACACTCTACACGCTGGTCCATACACTCTACACACTGGTCCATGCACTCTACACACTGGTCCATACACTCTACACACTGGTCCATGCACTCTACACACTGGTCCATGCACTCTACAACACTGGTCCATGCACTCTACACACTGGTCCATGCACTCTACACACTGGTCCATGCACTCTACACACTGGTCCATGCACTCTACACAACGCTAGTCCATACACTCTACACACTGGTCCATACACTCTACATGCTGGTCCATACACTCTACACGCTGGTCCATACACTCTACACACTGGTCCATACACTCTACATCACATCTGCAACTTAATCCATGAGAAACGACAAACAAGTAGGGTAACTCTTGCTCCCACAAGAAAACAAATACACGCCCATAACTCCAAAGGAATAATTCCTTTGGAGTTATGGGCGTGTACTATTCTTTTAAAGTTATAGGCGTGTATTTGTTTCTTGTGGGAGAGCAAGAGTTACCCTACTTGTTCGTTGCTTATCCTTTCGAGTTATGGGTGTGTATTCGGGGTTGGTTTGTCGTTTTTTTTTTTGTGGGAGCAAGAGTTACCTTACCTGTTTTTTGTTCCTTGTTTACTGTTCCATGTCTCATTTAATGTTTACTGTCATTTTAATCCATGAGACTTCAAGTTAAACCAAGAAAAGGGGAGGGTGGGAACTAGAATGGAAGGGTATACAATGACATGGCTAGAGCATCTGGCTGTGGTGTTGATGGTTGGGAGTTCAAATCACTCATACAGTCAGATTTTGACAGTGAACAAACTCTCTGTCCGCCTAGCACTAAATGAGTGCTTGACTCAGGTCAGGGAAGGTTAAAACAGCGGAAGGAGAGGGTTAAACTCCCACTACCATAATGCCATGCACGAGAGGTGGGGAAAAACCTTTGACAGTTCACCACCTTTACAGCCATTGGGTTAATAAGGATGCAAATTAATCAAGCAATGTTATACCTTCCACCAGTTCAGGATGCAAATTAATCATGCAATGTGACTACTTTCCAACAGTTCTATTTTGATTCAAGGCCAATGCTGCTGGACATATTGAACAACTCCACACACACACACACACACACACACACACACACACACACACACACACCCCCTTTCCTCTCAAACTTGTAAATATTGAATCCTTATCTGATAGATGCAGAACAATGACAGCAGAAGACATCCATATTGTCCTGTTTAAGTTACACTGAAAAAGGTTCAACTCATTTAGCTTAATAACCCACAAGGGCAGTGAACTGTTACTGTTCAAGGTTCACCGAATCAAGGGCACAGGCAGATCCACACCTATCCTTTCCACCACCTTGATCTTCCCTGAGCTGAACCATATACTTTTACAACTTGGTGGACTGAGGGTTTTCAAGCCATGAAAATCCTAGATCTCTCAAGCGATTCCAACTCACAACCCTCGGCCCTGCCGCTGACGACTAAACACAAACCTAAAAGTCGACATCTGTAAAACAACAAACTAAGCTAACCTCAGCGTCAACTGGCAAACCGCGAAGACAGAGTCACAGAGAAGTAAACAGTAAATAACAAACAGGTCTGGTGACTTTGCTCCAACAGAAAAAAAAAAAAAGAAGAAAGAAACGCAAGCACATTTGCCCTTAAAGCCATAAATGCCTACGCTACAAATTCATCTAGCACTCGTATAAATCAACCAGGAAGCATTTCCTATCATCCCATGACCAATAAATAGGGCGTACACGACTGTAAGGAGTTCCAGGACAGGCGCATTTACAAGTCTTGTTGCTGGGTCACTCTGCTGTGCAAAATAGAGAAGGCTTCCAAGTTCCAACAGCTTGGAGATACCCCATTCCTCTCTAGTCTAAGTCAATGCACTCAGTGAGACAAGTAACGGGTGGGGGGGGGTGGGGGGGGGGGGTGAGGAGGGTGCTGGGTTGGGGGGGGTTGGCAGAAGCAGAGTTACAACAAAAAGAAAAACAACTCTCGGTTAAAACTAGTTAAAACTCTTTAATTCATGAAAGTTTCCTTCTCTTCAATCCCCCCCCCCCCCCCCCCCCCCCCCCCCCCTTCTTTTTCCTCACGTTATTTTCAATAACATTTTCAATGCATCTCCTTTTTCATTCCCCACCAGTGGCATTACAACTCCAATGTCAACCCACCTCTGGCTTTCAGTAGTCCTGTCACCATCCCAGAACTGGCAGGCAGTCCTCACGAGAGCAAGCGATCAAATACAGGGTCATCACAAGACACCCCACTGAAGGAGACACTGCACTGCTGCAGCGTCAGGTGGTGTTCAGCAGAGCCTGTTCTAATTCAGTAGGAGACACTGCACTGCTGCAGCGTCAGGTGGTGTTCAGCAGAGCCTGTTCTAATTCAGTATGTTTGCAAGACACTTAAACCACAACCCCTTGCTACTGACAGTAATGACTTTGTCACAAAGCCAGCAACACGGAACGTTTTCCTCTAATGAAGCCACACATGTACATACACACAAACCTCTCCCTGACCCCGAAGAAGTGACAAATGCACTCCCATCGCCCCATTCCAGGAAGTGACAAACACTCTCTTTCTCTTTCAGTCCCTGTCTCTGGGACAAGACCCTTAATCTGTGCCACACAGAAACAGGTTTTCGTGGAAATTACAACAATGAACGATGTTAACCCAGAACACACACACACCACACTACAAATCAACACCTTTCAGCTTCTTCAGACGGCTCGACTTGGCAGGGTGAAGCATGCCTTCTGCATTTCCTGTTCCCCCCCCCCCCCCCCCCACACACACACACACACACACTCCAACCCACCCCACCCCTGCCCGAAAGCCTCACCTCATTGATATGCTTGTAAGTCTTGATGAGATCCACCGACAGTTTCCGTAGGGGAGCCTCGGTGGGGTCGCGGAAGTGGTTCGGGATGCGGTTCTGCATGGCTGCGGCGTCCTGCTGCTGCTGCTGCAGCGCCTCCGCCATCCTCCTGAGCCCCACGGTGCTCCCTGCCAACGTCAAGCCTGCCCCCGCAGGCCCGCAACTGGCCACCGCTACCCTCGCGCACACCGCTGCTCTCGGCCACCTCGCAGTCATGGTGGTAGAGCCACAGCTGACCTGTGGGGCGCACACACACACAGAGGTGACTCCAATGTTAGTGGTGATATGAAAACCAAATAATCTTTCTTTTTTGGGAGTGGACGGAATTAGAGTGGGGTTTTTTTTTGTTGTTGTTAGGGTGTTTTTTGGAGGGGGGGGGGGGGGGGGGTATTTTTTGTTTTTTAGTTCCCTTCCCTACCCTCACCTCACAATTTCTGTTTTGTTTTAATCTAACCCCGGCGACTTGAAAAAAAAAAGTTTCAAAACCAAAACAGCAAACTGAGAATGATGAAGAGATAGAGAGTTCTATTTGAATTTAACACACACACACACACACACACACACACACACACACACACACACACACAGTGACACACAACACACACACACACACAAAGGAAACAGAAAAAGAAAAAAAAGAAGCAGAAAGCAAGCTAAGAGAAGCTCAGTTCAAGTTGTTTATACCCCAGCTGACCACTACAGTGGCATAAAGGCTGATGTAAAAAAAAGGTAGGACAGGCTACAGGTTTGTCATAATTAGTCAAACAGGAAAAAAAAGTAAGAAATATACAGCCCCAAGTGAAAGTGCACAGGAGTCTGACCAGCCTTATTTTATTCCGCCAGTCCTCAACTTTTAACCGACTGCTACCATCCAAAGCCACTGAAGCCTGGTGAAGGGAAGTAACTTTGACGTGACCCAAAGCAGCTTCATTTGAAGGCTGAACCAGTGAAAAACTGCATCTTTCCGCTGCTGCATATGTTAACATGTCAACCACATGAACTGTGCCTTTACATGCCTTTTTCATGAACGCACAAAAACTGCACGACTGAAACAGTAACCTGCGAAGCATAGATCATGTTTTTGGTAATTCAGCAGACGATATCATTATCGCATGACCCCCAGTACATTTCTACACGAGAGAGAGAGAGAGAGAGAGAGAGAGAGAGAGAGAGAGAGAGAGAGAGAGAGAGAGAGAAATAATGCGTTCTTGAAATTTTAGAGGTATTTGCTTTTTGACGAGGGATGAAGTAGTAAACTGCATCAGAGAATGTCAGCTATCACCTGTACTGTCAGCATTCAGAACAGATTACAACCAACCAACCAAAAGATCAAAACAGACCAATGTTTGAATTGACCTTCCAACAATTTTTTGACCATGTTTCCATATCCACAACCATACCTTTTTTTTTTTTTTTTTTTTTTGGGGGGGGGCCGAGTAATTAAATATGCATTTTTCACAAATGTCCATGTATGCATGGAGACCTTCGTAACACAGTAACAGTATAACACAGAGTGATAGACACAGTCACACGCACACTTCTAAAACCCACTGGCCAAGTTTATAACCTGACTTTTGATGCAATGAAAAAATAAAATCACAATGCCAATTGGACTCTTCTCTGTGTGTGTGTGTGTGTGTGTGTGTGTGCACGCGAGCGTGCTTGCTTGCATGTGTGTGTGAATTTGCACATGCATATGCACTGGCACCTACGTGTGTGTACATATGTGCGTGTGTGGCTTAATCTGTAAAACTTAGTCCTCTCCACGCTAATTCAAGTCTCTTCACCCATCAAAATAACTAGTTTTGCACTCTATGTTTGGAAATTCACCAGCTAAGTTGAACTCAATGTTTATTTTAGGGCAAGACACTAGGAAGTGGAAAGCTGGTCCAATCAGAGTGAAGATAACATAATCATGATGTCACTTATGATTGACACATAACAGCTAAACAGGGAGGAGGAAAAAAAAAAACTGTGTCAGTTGCCCTCAACATATAGGAGTTGAATCCCAAACGTGAATGTCTCATAGGTCAATGAATCACCACTGAAATATGTTTTAAACAGAGGAAAGCAAAGCAGGGCTGTTAGTGTTAGTGAGTCATGGTCACTGTGTCAGATTTTTTGCGTGGATTTGACAGTGTAGGTTGTGTGAAAAGCAAGTAAAAACAGAGCGACTCAGTGAGGCTTCCTTTTTGTGCTAAATTTCTATTGCCTTAGATTATTAATTAAATGATCTGAACTTGACTTCAGGTCTATAATATGAATACTGGTTCTGGCAACTGTACAAGTTGAGTTCTTCACAAACCTCCCATCAAGATCCGTGAACTCTAATTACGAGCATACATCCTGTTTACTTTGAAAAAACAACATGTCAATTCACACACCACACACACACATATGCGCGCGCGCCACACACACACACACACACAGAGCTTAAGAATCACTATAGCCACTACTCGTCCCTTTCATACTTAATACCTTGTTTTGTTCTTCCTTGTCCGCTTGCTTGGCTTTATTCAAATATTTATTTCTTTTCTTTCACTTTCATTTTTTTTTTCTTTTCTTTTTCAATGTGAGAGGCCAAAATGGTCTGGTATTACATCAAACATTTTTCTTCATCAAACATAGCTCAGGGACCCGAAAGACTTTCTACAAACTAACAGAGAATCTAAATACTGACAACAAAGTGCTGATACCCAAATGGACCTGTTTACCTTTTCAACAAGAACTTCATGTTCAGTGATCATCCAAGTAATTTTCAAAACCAGAACATTATTCTAATGATACTGATCATTTTTTTTCCATTACATTTTCATATGAGTTGCAGTTAAATTTTCACAAGCTGGCCCAAATTTGGGATGAAACAAGGGTTGCTGGGAGATGGAGAGTCAGGGATGGAGAGGAGAGACTGAAAACAGAAAAAATAATTATGCATCTTTCAACAACAACAACAACAACAACAAAGAAGAAGAAGAGGAGGTAGAAAAATAATAGGAAGAAGAAAAGCAAAAAAGAAGAAGGAAAGGAGGAGGTAGAAAAAGAAGAAGAAGAAGAAGAAGAAGACCAAAAGAAGAAGAAAAGCAAAAAGATGGAAGTCACCAAGAAACCAGAGTGTGTGGGTCACAACCAAACAGAACATATGCAGCTTGTACAAAGAGCAGGGCCTGCCTCTTTGCTCCAACAATACACACCTTACATCATTGGTACCATAAGTCATATGGCAAGTGTAGTTTGTGTATATCACATGTTTCAAGCCGTTTACTTCAATGCGATCTAATCAGAGAGAGAAAAAAAAGTTACACTGGTGGAACAATACTATGGCAGACAAGAAAATTTGTCAATAAGTAACTGCAGCAGTACCGGCATGAAATTAATGCAAATGAAAATACACTGAATTTTTTCTTTAAAAAAAAAAGAAGAAAGGAAGGAATTGTGCCGAAAACAAATATGTGTTTCATCATGACTTCATACAGAAATTTTCTTTTCTTCAAAAACATCTGAAAATGAATATCAACAATGCCAACTTGATCTGTGGTGTGTGGTGTGTGTGTGTGTGTTGTGTGTGTGTGTGTGTGTGTGTTTGATTCACTATCTTTTGCACTTGAGTTTGTCACCAAACCTAATCATTATGGTTGTAAAACTGCAGACCAACAAACATTTATTTGCAAACATTGAAGATTGCCCATATATCTGTGATAAGACACAGAACTTGAAAAAAAAAATCACAAGCTATCTAGATACACTCACAGATCAAAAACTGCAAAAGAGTTTAATTAGTCACCTCAGTCACAAAATTTGGTAATTTTATTTTGTCTTTTAATCTACAAATGTCTAAAGTTTGGGGCAATAACAGGACTGCACATCAGAGGCCAAAACGATGCTCAATTCAGATCAATTCACTGATGGATCAAACAGTAAATGCATGCAGGTTTTTTTTTGTTTTTGTTTTTTTTGTTTTTTGTTTTTTTAGTGGTAAACAACTGACTTTATCAAGTTCTGAACCAAGGGCCAAAACAGAAACCTAAATGAATACACAAATCACCAATGGGCCTAAGACTGATTTTTCTTTTTCCAAATAATTTTTCACTTTTTCTTTCTTTTACTTTCATTTAACAATATTGTACCATATATTTGACATTTCCAACGCTAAATAGGCCCTACATAAAGAATATAAGTAAGTTGGTCTGACAAAGGAATAAAATGCTAGATTTCCATCATGTTTGATAAAAACTCATTTCCTGTGAGAATGTTAACTGGCAGCTTTGGAATTATTCAATGGAAGGCCCCCAAACTCCCAAGTTTTCTCTCTCTCTCTCTCTCTCTCTCTCCTTCCTCTCCACACACACACACACACAAAGCCGGCACATCCTCACGACCACTCCCTCGTTCAGCTCAGTCAGCAAAATAACATACAGAACTTGGAGGGGGAAAAAATCATAAAAATAAACACGAACAAAAACGGTCCGCCCGGTTCCGTCATACAGAAATTAAGAAACGCATGAAATATCTGTCAGACAGAGTTACAGATTTGTGGATATAAACTAGACCTAGCTTATCAACTAACGTGACTTCGTAAGGCGGCAGTTTCGACCAAGCAAGTGCGAGCATGCAGACGACAATTGAATTCGACTTGTGAGCCGATTCGAAGGAAACTAACCACCCCCATCAACTTAGTATCGGCACCGATCTTACCTTCCACAAAAGACCGGGCACAAGCGTGACAACATGATCCACAAGGTCGTGCTTCACCCCACTGCTATCCCATTTTAACGATTAAACAAGCACCTTAGGAGAAAACCCAGGAACACGAGAATTCGATTTTTTTTTCAAAATTATTTCTTCTTTTTCTGGGTGGTTTTGCCAGGTGATTTCCCCTGCTCTGCCGAGATCAAAAACAAAGCAAAGCATTGTGGGATGGCGTGGGTCAAAGGGTGCAACGGCCGAGGCCCCCCCCCCCCCCCCCCCCCCCCCCCCCCCCCCCCCCCCCCCCCAGCGACAGACGGGTTTCAACTTTCGGATTGGTAGCGAGAACCAAGAGCGCGGCGCACCTCTGTCGGAGAGAGAACGGAGACATTTCATTTCGTATTGTCTGCACCTTAACACGTAAAAAGAACACGGGGTGCGTGTGTTCCCTTGCAGAGACCCTAACCATCTTCGCTGGTTTGAGGGATTGCGAGTGGTGATGGTACAGAACATCAACTCTGATTCGAAAACATGCCAGACAACTTGAAAATCAATAGCTTCAGCAAAGCACACACAATCAACCAATCCAGCTGATCTCACTGGTACATAACAGGTTGGGAGTCGACAAAAAAAAAAAAAAAAGAAAGAAATGACAGAGAGAAAAAGAAAAGGTCGAGAGGAAAAAGACAGAGAAGGGTTGGTGACCGACCAGTTCAGCAAGCCCCAGCATGCACAGGATCCTGCTCAAAAAAACACAATGTCCTAAACTTTGCAAAGTGAGGCGACTGCAGGCGGAGAATTAACCAAATTTACATTAAAAAAAAAAAAAAAAATTAACTGTTTCCTAGAATTATAATGCACAAGTGCGTGTGTTCACACACACACACACACACACACACACACACACTTGTCAATAGCTAATAATACCCCAGTATCTTACATGCATAGCAATTCTGTTCATGTTATATATATATATCAATGTTTGCCAAGCCAACTGCTGTGAGACCAATCGCATCATACCAGATATCGATGCTTGGCTTACTGGCTTTATCAGGTTTGTGCCTGAAAATTTGGAGTTGATTTTCCTTGATTTTTGTTTGTTTGTTTGTTTTTGGCTTAAATTTTCCCCGAGTTGGCAGTTGCTACTAGAAATGGCTAGCGTCCTCTACGGAGATTTATCTGGAAGCCGAAGTGAGGGCTGGGTTTCTGCTCTGCTTTTGGTAAACATACCTGCCGCATGTATGCAGTAAACTCAACTAGATAATCTGACCTGGAGAGCGAGGGGCGCTGCCAGGTTCAATTTTAACCCAAGAAACACCAACTGGAAGAAGAAAGCACTTGGATCATACCAGATCGGTCACAGCCCTTATAAAAAATGACCAGTGATAATGACTTGGTTCTTGCCAGATTTTTTGTGTGTTTTAAACCATTAAGTATCCCAGCGATCGACATGTCACTCCCAAATGCTAAGTATCGCAGCCAGAGAGACCTTTTCCTTGTGGAGAACTGGTATATATGTCTAGCTGCCAGATCAAACTATCCATCTGAAGAACCAGTTCAAGAGCGATGTCAACATGGCTAAAACAAGGACATTACCAGGAGCTGATATGGGGGTAATGATCCCCATCTTGTCATCATGGACTTCTAAGTACGTTTGAAGAAAACGAAGAGAGTGAAAAACAGCCATTTCAAATTCAATCCGGACATACTGAAAGATGCTGACGAACAATTCCCCCAGTGGCTACAGGACGACAATTCACCCCACAGCTTCTCTGAGAAAAAGACCCTGAAGCCCTCATAAACAATTCCCAAGTGGTGACTGAAACAGCAACAGAGGTCTATGAATGAGCAGTTCTAAGGCAATCGAAGCCATGAAGTTCAAACAAAATCTTGGAAATGTGTGACTCTAGGAGGACTTTAAAACGCTCAAGAAGACAGAGGGACAGAAATGTAATGCTATAAACATTAGAATTTGTAAAGACATGAAGAATGCAAAGGAAAGCTCTGAATCCAACAACACTGTGAGGACTCTGAAAAAGAAAAACAAAACAGACACCCACACCACAACGAAAGCTTTAAAGATAGTAGAGGACCTGACCAAACAAAAGCGAAGTCAAATCAGTACCATTTAGAACAAAAGACACCGTCTCAGACAGAAAGAAGACATCACTAAAAGACGGACTGAAATATTACTCTGAATTCTAGAACAACAGAGCACAGAAGATCTAAACGTGGTAACGCATAGGATTCATTGAGGATGACTGTATAAAACATTCAGTGAAGAAGCATAGCTGCACTGAAATTATAACTGAAATGTGCGTAGGCTGAATGCATCAACAACATACCCGCGGAACTTTTCAAGCTTGATGGAAATGCAGCAATTGATATCGTAACTGCCATCTGCAACAAAATCTGACAAACAGGGGAATGGTCCATGCCAAATTGCCATGGACTCTATCACTAATCGTCGTCCTCGACATGAAACACTGCCAGAACTACTGCACTGTAGGCTTGATCACCCATGCCAGCAACGGAACACTCAAAATCATTCTGAATGGATTGCACTAATTTGCAGCCACCAGCACCACCATTGCTGCAGAACAGGCTGGACTCCAAAAAGGCAGCACCATGCTAGACATGGACACGGACCCTCACACTCACAGTGGATGTGGAAAGCAGAATCCAAGTCACAGGAATGAGATGTTATTGAGTAAGCATCTGATACACTGATCATTTCACCACAAGATACGTTAAATAAACATCAGATAGACCGATCATGTCACCAATCCACAAGCTCACCAAACAATCAGGCAGCACACAGGACCACATGAAGATCTACTCACAACAGTCAGGGAAAGAAAACTATGTTGATATGGCCCTGTAACGAGATCTAACAGCCTTACTGAAACTTTTTTACAAGGAACTGTTGAAGATGAGGGACGGAGGGGAAGACACAGAAACAAACAAACAAAAATGATGGACTGACAATACTGCAGAGAGAACATTTGCAGAAACCTGGGCCTTACTACACAACCAACAGAACTGGAGGAACCTGGTGAACTATTCTTCACTGTGGTATCCCAATCACTTCTATGGAGTTCAGGGAGAAGAAGATAATCCTCCCAGTGTCTTATTTATCAAGTTGTTGTTGTTGTTGTCCTTTAGAGGCGATGAGGTTAGGCAGAGTGTTCCACAAGTTCATAACTCAAAAGAAAAAAAAAAAAAAACATAACAAAAATCTCTGTCAATTTTGGTGGATGTCCCCATACATACATATTGTCTTTTTAATCAAACAGATTTTGTGTGGTGCTTCAGTTCACAATTTTACAGCTCCGAATCATGTAAACTCTCAATCTCCAACACTCCACAGTTATTAGGCATTCCTTACATAGTTTGTACAGGAACTGAGAACAGTCAATATTTCTTTTTTTCTTTCTTTCTTTCTTTTTTCTTTTTATTTGTTAAACTTTAAAAAAAAAAAAAGATCACATCACATGGTAGCTAAAGTAAAGGCAGATAAGATACTGCCAAGCTGAAAGCACCAGTTATTCTGCTTCATTCATCATTTCAGATTTTAAAAGAAAGGAAAACAAAACAAACCAAAACAGAAAGAGTAAAAAAAAATTTTTAAATTAACGAAAAACGTTCAAATTCTGAAAACACCATATGGGCCAACGAGCACTCCGGAAAGGACAGCAAGTGTCCATCGAGGACAGTGCCCACAATTTTCACCAACTACAATCCAGATGCTGGCCATAAAGAGGTGTACATCTTCATTCCTCTGTGTCAATAGAATATCATAAGGCTTGACAGAGTGTTCCAACAATGCAAAACGAAGATTACTACACAAAAACCCTCAAACGTCCCGAGGTTCCACCTGACAATATGATATACCGAACACAGAAAAAAATAATGTGGTGATATCCATGAGGTCACCTGTGAAGACTGGCAATCAGACTCACACAAAGAACAGCTTACCCTCCGGGGTGCAAGAGCAAAAGAGTACAAAACAAGAACAGATTCAGCTGTATGCAGCCATTTTAGCCTCCACACACATTTCACTGGTAAAACGTTTGTCCTCTACTAAAAACAACCTGAATTCATGAGCAAAAAGAGAAGAAGTTACACTAGTCTAGCGGCGACACTCAAGCCTTAACTGTGACAGAAATACCGGCATTGAAAAGCCAGCCACAATGTCCATCCTGCGCCTGTACCAACCATCTGCAATCATGGAACACTACCCTGTCAACAACAGGACGCGACATTTCAATTGTCAGTGGTTCTCTCACTCCTAACTATTCCTCACCACCGCAGTTGTCCACTTGAACGCGCTGAAGAAGATTAGGGAATCCAGTTGAAATATTTGAGTAATAACTTTTCACTGACCCTACAGTCTGAAAAAAAAAAAAAAAAAAAAAAGGGGGTGGGGGGTGGGGGTGGGGGTGGAGTGTCAATTTAAGAGTTTCAAAAACAAAACCTTGAGAATGGTCTCAAAAGGCAGAAACGCAGTACTAAGACAGTAAAGAGGTGGAGGGAGGTGGGGGCCGGGCTGAACAAGGGACAGGAATACAAAACAAAAGAAGTTAATTCATAGCACAGAACTTTCAAAAGGTGACAGAGTTATTTGTACTCAATGAACACCCAGCATCGTCACTGGACATAAAAAGCATTTTTTGTACATGTAGTCACACTCCTGAGAATGACCGATTTAATACAAAGGCCAAAACGACTTGATGAAACACAGCCCTAAAATGCTTTTTTTTTTCCTTTAACATAACGATACGATATTCTCCAGTCTGTCTAACTTATTCGTTTTTGTGGGCAAGGAAAAAAGGGTCCAGGCTATTAATGTTAAGGACATCAGACTGTTCTCATATTCTACATGTAACATCTTGTAAATAACAAATCTAATACATGTATCCCACACCAATAAAACAAATACTTTCACTTCAATTCATCCTCAGACATGAAAATGGGTCTAAGAACTGCTTTCGGCAGAAAATTCACAGATCTTCTGGTCACACCAACTAAAAATAAAAATGATCCACAACTGGAAAAAAAGAAAGAAAAAAAAGGAAGTATTCTGTGACAGCATTGAGAGAGCAGAATATATTTCCTGAATACACCGGTATGAGCAGTGAGAACAACATGTTTCTGCTTCGCTTTGACCGTTTATTTTCATGCCCGATTTGAATGAGCGGTCAACATTTTTACATAAATGTAAAATGTTTCAGTCAGTCCAGTGTGAGTGTTGGAGAAGGCTTGGGCTGAACTTAAAGAGGCGTTACTGAAACAAATCTGTATCAATACACAAAAAGATGAAGGTGACTGACTGAGACAAGTCAAGTGATGGAATCAATAAACACACATACCTTTACATTTCATCAATCAGACACCATGTGGAAGGGAAAAAGAGGGCAAGCGTTGACAGGTCAAGTAAAACTGACAAAAGAGGCAGGCCAACATACTGAACAGTTTCAAAATGATCGATGCAGGCCATGAAATAAGCACTTCATCGATATAAATCTAGATGCAAATATTTCCTTGACCATGTGTCAAAATAACAAACTCCTGTCAAGCCCTTTTCTCCACTTCCTGGAATGCGTGTGTCGCCAGGTTTGAGTGTGTGGGTGTACATATTGTTCTCCACTTCACCAGCTTCTCATTTCAAGTGGTATTGGACTCCACCATTATTCCTTCCCACCCCCAAAAAAGTGTATGCTTATGCGCCCGCACCTGTGTGTGAGACACAGAGAAAGAGGTGTGTGTGTGTGTGTGTGTGTGCGCGCGCGTGCGAGCACACTTGTGTGTGTCTATGTGTGCGAGAGAGAAAGAGAGGGAGACTACACTGACAACTATGAGGTTACACACAAAAAAATCTCTGATTAATTCAACCATTATAATGGGGGGGGGGGGGGGGGCCACAAAACCTAACACAACATTATTCAGTGTGTGTATAGATCTCTGTGTGTAATGTGTGTTCTTTTGCTCTTCAGTTTAACACCCATTCACTTAAAATTACTTGTTAGATGGGAGGTTATTGGTAAATATGTATGACGAAGGATGGGTGGGAAGGGGTACATGTAAGAGTGTTGTGTGTGTGTGTGTGTGTGTGTGTGTGTGTGTGTGTGTGTGTGTGTGTGTGTGCGCACAAAAAAAAAACACAGCATACGTCTTACATCATTTATTTACAGACCTTTTCTGGGTCATGAATTCTGCCCTGATTTAGTTACATCAGTACATGCAACCTTCAGCTCCATCTACCTACAGACTGAATCCTATCCCTCAGACTGAAAACTGAACTGACCCACATAGTGTATCGATTCCACACTACCCTCACCCCCTTCAAAGCCTCCCCCCCCCCTTCTACAGATCATTGCATAACCCACTACCCTCCTCTCCCTCACTATTTCCCAGTTCCCCTTCATCAAGAAGCTTTAGTGGATAGAGGGGAGGACTTTCTCTCTTGGTGACAACTGTGACTGTTCTCTCAGACCAGAACAATACAGGCTAAATAGCGACCCATCCGCCATGCCTTCCCAATGAAGTCAAACATCACTGACGGCTACAATCGTTGCTCCACCCACCCCCACCCATCTCCCCTCTCTCTCTCTCTCTCTCTCTCTCTCTTTCTCTCAGCCCATTCACTGGCAATCTTATGTCATGGGGTCTGCTGTTCGTTGGAGAAGTCCATACGTAAAAGCTTGCGCTGTCTGGCGTAACAGACTTTGCACACCATTATGAAATTGTGTACGATGTGTCGTCGCCGAAGGACTGGGCTCAGGAATATGAATGTAAGGAGGGAGGGTGGGATGGACATTGCACGGTACTTGTCCTCTTTCTTTTGACAATACCTACGTAAAGACACAACACCCCCCCTCCCCCCCCCCCCATCACCCACCTCC
>CM065743.1:11781181-11833681 GCA_033310375.1 Conus canariensis
TCCTCGTCTGCCTGATTCACTTGTACTGTATAAAATTATTTCAAGGGCCTTCACACACACACACACACACACACACACACACACACACACAATGGCGAAGCAAGCAAAATTTTCATTTCATGAAACAAGTTTTGTAACAGAACGATGACACCATCTCCAAATCACATTTGTCACAATCTACTGCGACTTCAAAACAAAACAAGCAAACTTCCACATAAGGAATCTTTCATAACAACTAGGCCAAAAACAAAAAGAAGAAAAAATTCGCTTGACCGATGAGAAAACTCAACATGACAACAACTGTGCAAGCACATCTGTTAAATTTCAACGTGAAACATACCAGCTAATACAAAGTCAGCTGCCAAGCCCAAAAGAGGACAATGCTTTTGTCCCTGGAACATCGAACTTTCAGCATACAGCAATGGCAAGGTTTCAGATACCTTCATACCCTCTAAAAAAAAAAAATTTTTTTAAATTTTTTTAAAGTTTAAACCCGAGACAATCAGTCCTCTTTCAAAATGATTTTCAGGACATATATATACACTACTCCCTAAAAAAAAACAACAGAAGTATGAACAGCAGTGTAAACTGTCAGCCTTGGAACAGCAGTCTTGGGTGAGAGCAATTCTCAGGTAAAGCTAACCACGCCACCGACTTCGCTGTGTGAGCAGGAGGTCTTTGAGAACCTTAAGCTGCCAACCCAGAAGTAACAACAAGAGGCTAACCTGACATGGTAGGCACGTGTCCCCAGCTACCCCAGGCTCGTTGCTCTTGAATGAATGAAAGTGACTGACGCACTGCAGGAAGGAAGGAAGATAATGTTGCTTACACCCCAGCCGACCACAAAGGGCCACATATATATATACAGGGCTGTCACCAAGTTGAAGTCAACTCACAAGTCGTTCATTCACACTACCCTTTAAAACGCACCTTCTGAAAAAATACACCAGTAATTTTGTTAAAAAATCTTTCGAACTGTAAAATCTCAGATCAGATGAAAAATGTTTAATCTCTTTCAGAAATTCAAAGATCACATCTGATGGAACATCTCTGAACAAGGTTTTCATGGAGTCTGCTGTGAAATGTTTATGTCTCACATCATGCAAGTCCCAACACGCTAAAAGAATATGTTTCACCGTGAGTGGTGCATGACATGGAATGTGCCACGGAGCTTCTTTACTCTTTAAAAAGTACACATGAGTTAAAAACGAATGGCCTGTGTGCAGCCGGCAAAAAAAAAAAGGTTTCTTCTTTGCGACCACCAGAGGTAGATGAGAGGAACTCTTTTAGGTTTGGACATATCTGGAAAAATTTGTTATCCGTCTGCGTATTCTAGTCCTCCTGCCAGAGGTCTCTGATATCATCATTACGTTTCAGTTTCAAATCTGAGTAGGGGATCTATATGCTGGACACACAGCAACACTGCATCCTTATCACTCGGACGGCACAGGGAAACAAGTTCAGCTTCAAGCTTGAGATCTCTTGTGCAAAGCTATCAGTACGCCTGCTTAATTAATCTCGGTGAAAAACAAAACACAAGGTGTAGCATGGAAATCAAATCCTAATAATACAACACATTTAGGCAGCACTTTCCTTGATCCTCAATGCTGTCACATAAGTCTGCAGTCATTTGGCCCATTCGTTCATCTGTCATATATATAGAAAATAATTATATTGGTCAACACTGATGTGTGAACATCTTCTTTTTTAAGCTGCACCTGCAGACACAATGCCCTTTTCCTTTTTTTTTTTTTTTTTCAATTTAATACATCAATATTGCGAGATCCACTCCAAAAAAAAAAAAGAACACTGCACTAAAGTGAAATGCTCTGAAAAGACAGAAGTATGGAAATAGAATGTACCAGGTCAAACCCCCAAAATTACAACCTTCAAGGTACTTACACTAAAGTTATAGAACGATGACACTGACGCTATACACAGTACACAAGCTGCGGCAACAGGTTGGACAAATACCATGGGACTGTGCAAGTTCAGGGAAGGGAAAAGAAAAAGGCCGTCCACATCAAATGAAAGTCTTCAACCATTCACATCAATAAAAGTCTTCAACCATCCACATCAGATAAAGTCTTCAACCAGACAAAAGTACATTTGAAAGGTGTCCACTACAACTATTGTGAACACCGTTCATGAGGAAATAAGCAGTCATGGCTTTACTGGTGGCTTGAGCACTGAAGAATGTTTGCACACGCACGTATGCATGCATGCACGCACGCACGCACGCGCACACACACACACACGCATATGTAATCATGCAGGCACATCTACTCATACAATGCACTGCCTGTGTGTGTGTGTGTGTGTGTGTGTGTGTGTGTGTGGTGTTTGATGCAAGTACCAATGCACGTACTCATGCACATACAACTGCACGTGCAGTTGCATGAAGATGATGTATCCTGAACTGACTGGCACTTAACTTCACACCATAGCTCTGCTTCCTATTACACTATCAGCAATTTGTAATACTAGTTAACTCACAGCAACTAAGCGCTGTGTACCTTCTCCCTTACATCAGTAAGTCAGTCAGTCATTCCCCTGACGGCTAGGGTCGTTGGGGGTGGTGGGGGTGGGGGGGGGGGGGGACGTGATGAGGCAGCCGCCAGTTTCTCTCCATGCTCTTCTGTTGGCAGCTGTCGTGAGGAGATCTGGCATGGTCGTTTTGGTCCAGTCCTTTACATTTTCGGACCAGCTCTTTCTCTGCCGTCCTCGTCTGCGCCCTCCTTCAAGGGTACCTTGGAGGATGGTTTTGGAGAGGGTGTTTTGACGAATGACGCGGCCAAACGTCACAGTACTTCAGTACATAAAGATCCGATACCAACATACATGCTTTCCTAAACCTTACGCCCTCAAACCGGAAAAGCAAGACACTTCAAACTGCTCTTTGTTCACCCCCCCCCCCACCCCCCTTCCCTCCTCCTTTCCCCTCTGAACTCTAAACTGACCCTGCGGTCAGTCAGGTCCAGTCGGTAGGGGTCACGTTTTTTGTTCTGTGTTGTCATATCTCCCCCACTCTCTCTCTCTCTCTCTCTCTCTCCACCCCCCACCCCACCCCTTTCCTCTGCCTCCCTCCCCCAGCCAACCGAGACCTTTTCGTCTGCCTGCCACCTTCTGCATTGGGCAGAGTTAGGTGGGTTTGAAGGTAGATGGTCAAAGTCTGGGTTGAGAGAGAGAGAGAGAGAGAGAGGGAGGGAGAGGGAGAGCATGAGTGCGCGTGAGACAGAGTGCGCTTTAGAGACAGAGTGAGCTTTAGAGAGAGAGAGAGAGAGAGAGAGAGAGAGAGAGAATGTGTGTGTGTGTGTGTGTGTGTGTGTGTGTGTGTGTGTGTGTGTGTGTGCATGAGAGAGAGACAGAGTGCACGTGAGAGAAAAATTGTGTGTGTGCGTGACACTGACAAAGAGAGCGAGAAAATGTGTGCGTGTGCGCATGAGAGAGAGAGAGAGAGAGAGAGAGAGAAAGAGAGAGAGAGTGTGTGTGTGTGAGAGAGAGAGAGAGAGAGAGTGTGTGTGTGTGTGTGGAGAGAGAGAGAGAGAGAGTGTGTGTGTGTGGGGTGTGTGTGTGTGTGTGAGAGAGAGAGAGAGAGAATGTGTATGTGTGTGTGTGTAGAGAGAGAGAGAGAGAGAGAGAGAGAGAGAGAGAGAGAGAGAGAGAGAAGCGAGCTTCAAGTCCATGCCAACTTCTCCCCCATTACCATCACTCCTCCCAATCCTCCACCCTCTCTTTTTTTTTTTTTTAAACCTTTACCCCCCCCCCCCCCCCCCCCCCCCCCCCCCCCCCCCCCCCTTTCGAGGTACGCAACTGTACGATTTACGTCACGACTGGCGCTGATCCGCTTGAGTCTACAAGTCAGGGATGGGCACGGACGGGGAGTGTGGAGAGGGGGGGGGGGGGGGGGGGGGGGGGAGGGGGGTTTACCGGTGTTACGGAAGAATTGGGAGGTGGCTGGGTGTACGGGTGGGGAGACGGCAGACGAAGAACTGGGGGGGAGGAGGAGCAAGGAGGTGGGAGAGGGGCGATGGGGTGGGGGTGGGGAAGGGGGCGGGCAGCGGAAGAAGGGGGGGGGGGGGGGGGGGGAGGAGGATAGAGGGGGGGGGGGAGGGCAGACGAGACAGTTTCTGCTGACCGGTGCCACCTTTGCATTCTGACCCCCTCCCTCTCGTCTCCCCCCCCCCCCCTCCCCTCCCCCTCGCCCAAACCATTCAACCATTTCAACAGGAGAAAACTACACATTTACGAATGACCAGTTGCGAATGTTCTTCATAAGATTCATTCACTGGAGAAAAACAAAAAATGGGGGTTGGGGGGTGGGGTGGGGAATCATGTGCTACAAAACATAATTCAATGTATTTTGTAGTTACACCAACTCACTCCATATACATATATACATACAGGACAGGACACCACAAGACTAAATGACACAAAATATACAGTACACAATTCACCATTCTAAAACCCCAAAACACTGGCAGTGGGAATGACAATGCTGGTACTTGAAATCAGTCAACATTCTACAGAATTTTACAAAAAGATGTGGCCGTTTGCAGTCGGCTGGGCTATAAGCAACATTACCTTACCCTTACAAAAAGAACCTTGCACCCGACTTCGACACCAAGCCTTCGGTTTTCAGTTTGAACAAACCTGTGACCCCATGACATGCTTCCTCAGAGATGTCCGCTTGTGTTCTGGCATAACTCTGATAACGTAAAGGGGGGATGGGGGCAGGGGGGAGAGGGAGGGGAATGGAGAGGAGAAGAGGGGGGGAGGGGAGAGTAAGGAGGGAGGTGTGAGGAGGGGGAAATGGGAGGTAGAAAAGGTCGGGGAAGTTTTGGGATTGGATTACGTTTCAGCCTACTCCTAACATACCTGTTTACAATGCCAATGAAAACACATAGCAGAATGTTCATTTAGAATTCATGTATACCTTTTAAAACAAAACGGTACTAGTTCCGCCAGACGATACAGACAAACAGGTTACAGGACAAAACAGATTACAAGACAAAGTGTTCTGTCCTGCAAGCTGCTTGTCTGTGTCGTCTGGCAGACAAACAGATTACAGGACAAAGTGTTCTGTCCTGCAAGCTGTTTGTCTGTGTCGTCTGGCAGACAAACTGATTACAGGACAAAACAGATCACAGGACAAAGCGCTTTGTCCTGCAAGCTGTTTGTCTGTGTCGTCTGGCAGACAAACTGATTACAGGACAAAACAGATCACAGGACAAAGCGCCTTGTCCTGCAAGCTGTTTGTCTGTGTCGTCTGGCAGAACTAGTACCGTTTTTTTTTTTTTTTTAATTTGCTTTGCTTTCTGCCCTGACTGGGCCAGTCACCTTGTTTTGAGACTACTCATACATACATTAAGAATTGACCTGCAGCTACACATAACTTCTGACCTCTTACACACCAAGTGTTGCCATATTCATTCTGAAAGAAAAATGGGTCGAATTAATCTCTTTTTCTGTTAACAAGAGACGTCTCCATGAAGTCAGGAAAGACATGAGGACAGGCAAAAAAAAGAGCAGTGTGTGTGTGTGTGTGTGTGTGTGTGTGTGTGTGTGTGTGTGTGTGTGTGTGTGTGTGTGTATGCATAGCTGGCCTAACACGATGAGTACATGCACAGAGAGACAGAGTACCAGTCATACTCACAAAAGGATAATCATTTATAAAACAATAAATAAATAAACACACACAGGACAAGAGAGACAAAAGGACATTACGGTTGTTATCACCAATTCACTTCATCGACTACTGTCCTTCTTCACACACATGCATGCACATGCGCATGTGCATGTGCATGCGCTCACACTCTCACTCACACCACACACACACACACCACACACACACACACACAGAAGACATGACACCAAAACACACCACTATAAATTTACTCCCAAGAAAAAAAATAAAGAAGAAAAAAAAATTCCTACTGTCGGTTGCTATGGGGAGGGGAAAATTGAAGAATCACCCCATGGCCAATGAGGACATGTCTGAGAGACCACCAGACCAGGCCAGGCTGAGGGAGGCAGGCAGGCAGGCAGACAGATGGAAGAGGATGAGGGAGAGAAGAAGGGCTGAGGTAGGAAGGAGGGAGACCTGGGAGGGAGGGAGGGGGGGGGGTGAAGAGGTGAGGAAAGAGAGGGAGGTTAGGGACATGTTTTGTCTGAGTAGACAGTCCCCCCCCTTCCCCCCCCCCCCCCCCCCCCCCCCCCCCCCCCCCCCCCCCCCCACCCCAATCATAATGAGAACAGATAAGACTTGAAAACTTGGGAGGCTAACCTGACTTTTCTTTCTTTTTTTTTTCCCCTTCAATTTCTTTTCTCAAAGCCTTGACTCCTGAGTATGTATTCCCCCCCCCCCCCCCCCCCCCCCCCCCCTATTCCCACACTCTCTACCTCCTTCATGTTTCAGCATCACATGTCTGCTACAGACCCCTCTACTACAGACAGCCGGGCAGCAAGCATATAAACCTATGGCAAGTGTTGTGCCCCTCCCTGCCAATCCCAAGCACCCCTGCCAGCCTGTCTTACCTCCACGTTCACAGTTCACGTTCATTTTGAAATCAAATATCAATTCAAACTTTTCAACCCCACAGCAAACACTATATTATACTATATATATTATATATATTATATTATATTATATTATATTATATTAATATGGCATGAACCCATACAGTGGGCTTAACACCTCTCTATCTATCCCTAATGTCGGTCATAAATAGGTGTGTGTTGGTGTGTGTGTGTGTGTGTGTGTGGTGTGTGTGAAAGAGAGAGAGAGAGAGAGAGAGAGAGAGAGAGAGAGAGAGAGAATAGGGGGTGAGTGTGTACATAAAGTATGCGCTGGCTTTGACTCTGTGTGTGTGTGTGTGTGTGGTGTGTGTGTGTGCATTGCATGTTAGTGTGTGAGAGAGTGAGAGAGACAGACAGACAGATAGAGTGTGTATGTGTTTTTTTTTTTCCACAAGTGTGCGCATGTGTGCGTGCTTGCACAAGCCTCTGTGTGTGTATAAGCATATGCACATGTGCGTGCATGTGTTACGGGCGTCTCTACTCTATGTGTGTATGGAGGTGTGGGTGTGGGTATATGTGTGTTTTTGGCGTGTCATTATTTCGTATGCGCGCGCATATGTGCGTGCGTGCGTGCGTTTATGTGTGTGTAAGAGTGTGTGTGTTTTGCTGTGTGAGCATGCATACATGTCTGCCTTAGAGAATGTGCGTGCCTCGTCTCCCTGTAAAACAAAACAGATGCACTGCTATCTCCACGAATGCGTTTTTTTCATCACTCAATCCTTTTAACAAGTATTTCTACTTCATGAATGCCCTTGGTAAGATCATAACAACGCAAAAACCTGAAATAAACCTGAACAATACCCAATACTTGATGCCCTGGTCTGTACCAAAGCAACAATACCTCCCCCTCCCCCCCCCCCCAAACAACAATACCTCCCCCTCCCCTCCTCCCCCTTACCCCTTTCCAACAACATCCCCCTCTTCAAAGGGAGAAGAGAGGGAGGGGGAGGGGGGAGGGGGGGGGGAAGAAACGGACCCTGAGACAGGTGGGGGATGTTAGCATGGGTAAAGGCCGGAGGGGGCTGGGAAGGGGAGGAGTGGCCATGAGATACAGGCGCCTGCCTGTGTTGAAAACTTTCCTACCTTGGGCAATAATAATGAAAAGAGAGAGACAGAGAGAGAGAGAGAGAGAGACAAAGAGTGAGGAACAGGCCACTGAGAGAGGCAGGGGGGTGGGGATGGGGGTTGGGGTTGGAGGGGCAGGAATATCCGAATAAGGAAAGGGGAGGGGGGAGCGGAGGGGGTGTAGAGAATAAGAACACAAGACAGTGAACAGACACATTTCAAACGAGTAGTAAGGATAAGCATACATATGTTTTTTTTACATCCAGCCCTCAGAGAAAAAACATTTTTCTTTCTGATACAAAAAAAAAAAAAAAAATTCAGGCTGAAAATAAAATGTATGCAAATATAATCAAATTATTTAGGAATCAAAATGATAAACATATATCCCCACTCTAAAACCTCCATCCCCCACCCCCCTCATACACACCCCCACCCACCCCCTCGTCAAGACTCTAACAAACATAATATGACTACATCCCCTCACATCCCTGGAGAGAGAGAGAGACAGACAAAAAGAGACAGAGAGACAGAAGAACAGAGAGACAGAGACTGAGACAGAGACATAGGCAGAGACAGAGACAGACAAACTGAGACACAGTGAGAGACAGACAGACAGACAGATAGACAAACAGGTACACAGTCTTTGTGCAATAACAGACCACTGAAGGTACAGACCCCTGAAACAGATCTAAGGAACAGAAGAGCATTTGGGGTTGCTGTTGTTAACACTGTATCACTTTAAGAGAAGAGGGGGTGGAGGGGAGGGCAGGGGGGATGGGGGTGGGCAATGGGGGGGATAACCGAAAGACACTTGAAGGGGGGGGGGGGGGGGTAGAGTGGGGGGTTTGTAGAAAGGCTGTAAAGGTGAAAGATCCAGGGGCAGAGGGGGGGAGGAGAAAGAGTATATAAGAATAATACAGTGGCAACAGCCAGGGACAGAGTAAGATTTGAAAAGAGGTGAGAAGCACACGCATGCGCGCACACTCTCTCTCTCTCTCTCACACACACACACTCACACATACACACACACACACACACAGAGACACTCACAACACACACTCACATACACACACACACACATCACACATTATACACACACACACACAACACACACACACACACACTCGCTCTCTCTCACACACACACTAATATATACACACACACACACACACACGAGACAGTGAAAGCAAAAGGGTGGGAGAGACCGACAGAGAGAATGATGTCAAATACAGATAAGAAAATGTGCGAAAAGGCAGAGATACTCAGATAGTACACACAAAGGTAACTTTCATCTTAAGATAAATTGTTAAAAAAAAAAAAAAGAAAGAAAAGAAATGAATCGTCAGACACACACACACTCACACCAGTCACAAAGAGAGAGAGAGAGAGAGAGAAGAGAGAAGGTGCCAAGATAAGTGCAGAGATAGAGAGTCAGAGAAGGTTAGTCATCTAATCTATCTGTGCAGAGCAGAAACACACACAAAAGAAAGTTCAACACCAAACATGAAAATGCTCTCAACTCTAGTAAGAGAAGGTGAGAGAAGACATGATGGGGAGGGGGGTGGGTGGGAAGGAAGGGAAGAGGGGGGTGGTGTGGGGAAGAGGGGAGAACAAAAAAAAAAAAAAAGCACAACTGAAAGACTCCAGCAAGCCACCCCTCTCTCCCTTCCCTGTGGATGCCATGGTACTAACGTTTCAGGCGCAGCGTTTGCAGGTAAGCCTCCTGCTCCTGGCGCAGCCAGGTGGCCCCGTTGACCAGGGACTGCTCAGGGCTGTCCATGGCCACCTCTGTGTCCTCACACCCTGGCCAGTCAGGGTTCGAACCCAGAACCATCCGGGCCCGCACCGGCAGAGTCACCGCCGCCACCACCACCACCACCACCACCACCACCAACGCTGTCTGACTGACGGTCTGTTGTAGTGCAGTGGTGGGGGTTTGGGAATCTACAACATGCAGGGGGCGGGGGGGGATCTACAACATGTCCCCAGGTGGTTGTTGTTCTTTTTTGCCCAATTTCTTGGAAAAAACAAAACAAAAAACAACAACTGTGTTTAGAGAAAAGGCCTTGCCACGTTGCTTGTCTAGCTCGTTCACAGATACAGCTCTTTTTTTCTTTTTTTTCTTCTCTTTTTCCCCCTTTTCGTTGAGAGACAAAGTGTGAGACAAAACGTGGGGGAAAACAACACGCCTGGAGAGTCCCCCTCCAAGCCGTCAAGTCAGCTGGGGGGGCCACCGACACATAATCCAACACACACCCCACTCCTCCATGACTAACCCTCGGCAAGTGGGAGGGGGAGGGGGGGGAGGTGGGGGGCAGCTTGCCCCCTGGGTCACTGAACCAAACACTGACAGGGAAATCCACCACATACACACAACTGCACCGTGATGACACGCCCCGAGTCCAATAATCCACAGCAGGTCGACTCGTCGTCAAAAAGTCAAGTCAGTGAGTCAATCACTCCACGACGAGCCATCTTCTTCTTACCACCACCGACACAGACAGGGAAGAAAGTCAGTGAGGGTTATGCGTAAAGCCTCGTGGATCAGTGGGGAGGGGGGGGGGGGGAGAGGGGGGCACCACCCGCCGCTTGTGTTTCTCCCTCCTCCCCCCCCTACCTCCGCGAAACTTCCTCCTGGCCAGCCTCGTGACGTCACTTTCAAACTTTGAGTTTTTTCCCCCTTCTTTCTTGTTCAGTCATTCGGGTCATGGTCGCACACAGGAGTAATGTACGTGACTGGCAGCTGTTTGCGGTTCTTCAGTACTTTGTTTCGTCCTTCTTTGTGGTCACAGTCTCCTGGTCCAACTTCCCCCTGCTCAGAGAGAGGAGGACGCGACGTCGGCTGTCGTGTCGGTCCCGTCACTTATGTCGCCATCAGCACGGTGAAGAAGAAACGGGCCAACAACAAACAACAAGTCACCCGGCATCCACGGGCAAACTTTCCTCGCTGACCCCCTTGTGGACTGTCCACCACCAAAAGGCGGCTTTCAGCCCGCCCCGGCCCGCCCATCTTTCCACACACACAACAAAGGTGAGATCAACGCCTCCCTGGCCCCCCACCCCGCGTGCCTGAAACGAACACTTCCAACCACCGCAACCAGAACAGCGAAGAAGGAGAAGCGAACAACAGCGAGAGAAGCCGCGTCAGCAATGCGACATAAGTGTCCTGTGCGTGAGCCGAGAGGGGGGGGGGGGAAGGGGGGAGAGAAAGAAGGAAGGATGGCGAGAGCAGAGAGGTGTGTGTGTGTGTGTGTGGTGGGGACGGGAAGGGTGGGGGGGGGGGGGGGGGGGGGGGGGCAGTCCCAGCAACAAGTCCGTGTCGTGGGCGATTCAGTCGATGTCATGACCCACTTTTTCGCCAAACATCCTCCGCGCACCCAAAACACCTCGCGACCACGGCGACAGCTCTTCTATCCCGTTCGACAGCCCCCCCCCCCCCCCCCCCCCCCCCCCCCGCGTCTCCTCCCAACCAACTAGACACGTTCACAATCGTGTGCTCCGACGACCCGGACGGCGGCTGAACAGCCGAGGTGGTGGTGAAAAGATGGGGAGGGGGGGGGTAAGTCCGACCCCCCCCCCCCCCTTTTTTACCCTCCCTACCGAGTATGACCAGATAGCGAAAACGGCGGGTTTGACCTTTCCTGTCTGTGACCCCTTTCTGTGGCATTCCTACACTATCAGCGACGGAGGAGGGGAGGGGCCAGGAAGGGGTGGAGAGTAGGGGTGGGGGGCAGATGGTGGGGGGAGGAGGCGATGAGAACATCCCTCTCTTCTCTCGCACAGCTGAGCTGCATAACTGCTTAGGCAAGGGGATTTGGTGGGCTGGGGGGGGGGTGGGGTGGGGGGTGGTTAGTGGTGGTGTGGGTGATGGTGGAGGAGGAGGAGGAGGGCCGCAGTCAGAAATAGCGTAGAGAGCTAGATGTTTCTTGCATAAAAAAAAAAAAGGCCCCGCGACTGCAAGCCAGCCTCGCCTCTCGCCCAGCGACCTCACGGCACAAGAAGAGCGAGAACGGAAAGGAAACCAACGGCAGCATGCAAGAGTGGTGTAGCCTAGTCACAGTACTGACCATGAACTTTCCCGCGACTTGTAAAATTTATGAGAAAGGCCTATTCAAATTCAGACGTCCTAGAAAACTCCTCCCCCAACCCTCACCCTCACCCCCTTTTAAGAAAGTCCACCGTCGCCTGGATCTCTTGTTTTTTTCTTTCTGTTTTTTTTTCCTTCCCTTTTTCTTGTGAAGAAAAAAAAACTCAGCTTGTTGGAGAGATATGAGTGATAGCATCAAGTTAGTTGATCTACGTTCGAAACGCGGCTATTTGCATACGCGCGCGCACACACGCGCGCTTTGCAGCCCTGAAAACGCTGATCTGGAGAAAGGCGATTTTGCATGGCATGCTATTTTGGATGCCTCGTCTGGACAACAAACTCGGTGGAGCGAACCCCAGTGTTCCGTCGTGGCCAGGAACGGGCGAGCAGTGCGCGTGAGGCCAAGGCGCGTGCGACGAGGCTGCTCTCTCTCTCTCTCTCTCTCTCTCTCTCTCTCTGCGCAACATGCTCTGCGTGACAACAGTTGTTGCAGTCAGTGGGTCAGTTGTTTACAAGTACGCGCTTGCGCACACTACTTTCTGACACAGTGGTGTTGGGCAGCGTGTACATGCGCAGGGCGTGTGTGTGTGTGTGTGTGTGTGTTACACCGACTGAGCGCATGCTCCCCTCTGCACTTGCGCAGGTGCACATCATAAGTATGCATGCAATTTTTTTTTTTTTTAGCCCTGAACACAAACAAAAACAAAACTAAAAACCAACATTCGAACATTTCCTCATTGTTTTGATCAGTAGTCAGATCGCTGTGCTGATCTGTATCGGAAGTTGATAGTTCAAGACAAGTGTGTGTGTGTGTGTGTGTGTGTGTGTGTGTGTGTGTGTGTGTGTGTGAGTGAGTAAGTGAGAGAGAGAGAGAGAGAGAGAGTGTGTGTGTGTGTGTGTGTGTGTGTGTGTGTGTGACCTTAGACCGATTTGTAACTCTCGGTGTGCGTTCTCACTATGAAACTTGATTTTCAGCAAACAGAAAAGTCTCTTAAGATAAAGGTTATGTTGCAACGTTGTTCGCCGATGCTCTTGCATGGTCGAGGCAATTGTAAGGATAAAAGTTATGCCATTTTGATCAAGGTGGCGTTGATTTGTTGTTTAATTAAAATAGCCTAAAACCTGGCCCTGCTTCTGGTCTTCCTCAGCCTGCTCTCCCTTTCAAAGGCTGTCATGTGTCTACTATGTCTACTTTTTTGCACACAGAGAGTGGGAAAGATGGGGGGGAGCGGATGGAGGAGGGTCAGGTCAACCACCTTCCGGTTACACTTCACTGCCACTCCCGTCGAATCTCCCTTTACCTCCATTCAGAAGCCAAGCCCCCCCCCCCCCACCCCAACCCCCCCTCCCCCACCCCCCAGTGAAGTCACTCGACCGACGCGACGAGAACAGAATACGGGATAAGGGGAAGGGGAGGGGGGGGGGGGGCTGGAATGGAGAGGTAGAGGGGCAGTGGATGGGGTGAGGGGGACGGGATGGGCGAGAGGGGGGGGGGGGGGGGGGGAACGCTCATCCCTGAAGAAGTAGGAACTCGGCCGTAACCAGTCGTCCCCCCCCCCCCCCCGGCCCCCCCCCCCCCCCCCCCCCCCCCCCCCCCCCCCGGTGCGTACTCTAAAAAAAAAGTCGGAACGTCGGCGAAAGCAGCAGACGAGACGCAATGTTCTTGAAACACCACGCTGCCGACACGGGTAGTTCGCTCACAGGGCTGCCTCGTGCGTTGTTGGTCTGCTTTTGGGTTTTGCCCCGAAGCATTCCTACGTCATGACTGACTAACTGGATGGAGCCACCGGAGAGAAAAAGGCTGGCTTTTCTCAGGCGCGGCACAGACGGGTGGGCTCTCGCCGACTTCTTGACATTTCCTTAGTCATTCAATTATTTTTCGCGCGGGGCGGTTTCTCCGTGTTTCTTTCTCCTGTCGTCTGCTCTCAAATGTCGATCCGTGTACTCCGTCATCCATTTTTTTTTTCCCCTTCTTTTTTGATCAATAGAAACCGAGATCTAGTAGATCTGTGAAGCGGGGGAGGGTACGGTTCACCTTTCGGTGTATGGGTGAGGGGGGAGAGAGTGGGGGCCGGGAGAGGTCAGCAACTCCTGAAATTGCTGATGAGGATAGGGATGGGGAGTGGGGGGGGGGGGGGGGGGGGGGTGGGGTAGTAAACGGAAAAGCATCATCAGAAAAAAAGGCAAGAAAAAAACATTGTAACTCACGAATATGTAAGATCAACATCGTTCACACTGGTGCACACATAGTGAAATCACAGATTCAATTTCAAGGTGCAAGACTTAAAAAGTCACGACTGAAAAGACTATACTCTCAACATGGGTTCTGAAAACGCCGTTCTTGTATGTCTCAGTTACTAGGAACAATGGAAGACCTTGCAACATTCATTGGTCAGGGCGAAAGGATCATACGTACTGCGATTTCCACAGAGCATCTGATAGTGTCCGTCACTACCACACCAAGATAACTAATAATACTATACTCAGCCTGTGTGGGACGACAGGTAATATACATCGACTTAAACTTTTTAACCAGCAGAACACAGCATGTTGGGTCGGCAAATCCACCTCATCTTCCGCAAATATCTTTAATTCTTAAAAGGTGTCCCTCCAGGAAGTGTCTTAAGCCTTACCTTGTTTACAATAAACACAAATTTGATCTGCCTAAATGTGAGGGAAGCTTTGTGAAAATATTTGCCTATGACAGACAGATATACATCTGCAGTAACGAATGTTTTGCAAAATGTGCTGTGACAGTCTGAAAAAAGGGGACTTGCAAATCAGTTTACCTACACGTAAGATCTGCTGCAATGTACAAAATCAGACCCATTAAATGAAGATTAATGATATGGCATGGAATTGGAGAGCTGTTTATGTGAATATGATCCTGGTTTGTCTTTGACCAGAATTTATCTTTTGACTAGCACGCTCAATCACAGAAAAGTCATAAAACCTGAGTTCACTGACTAAACATAGAGAACAACTTGGACACAAATACTTCCAAACTTGGACACTCACACTTCATAACACTTAAGTACATATGATTTACAAATGATCAAACTCAACTCTATAAAACAACTCTATAATGTTGATGTGGGTTTTAACAGAGTTTACACCAACAGTCCTCTCATGACAACAAGCCAAATAACGCATGACCATTAACTAACAACAGTTGCACTGACTTCATGAAATTTACCGTCAGTAACCATGTTGTATATTACTAGAATGCATAGATTTCAGCCAACATCAAACACAGCCAACATTACATAGATATGAGTCTCCTTGACTGGAAAAAAAAATGACAAAGTGACTTCTTTAATAAGGTGTGAATTTTCAAGCATCCTCCCCTTCCCTCACTCAAAAATTGCTGCTGTGTTATTCAGGGGCATTCAAGTACATCAGGGCATTCAACCATGTAGCATTTTTTTTTTTTTTCAAGAACAGTGTTCTTTCCCCACTTTCTGTGGCAAACCAATCACAGGCTTCAACTATAAAGTCTCCTTAAAAAGAATCAGCTTTCTGAGGGGCTGACACCATGACTCTCTTCCTGTGCCTTGTTTGACAACTCAAAACATTGTTAACCAGGTACCTCCTCATACTATCCATCTGTGTAGAATCTGAGTGCCAATGGCCTGTGAGTTTTCAATGGGTTTTTAAAAGCACAGCGCTCCACAGGGCTGAACTCTGACCTTCAGTGCACACTTCCCCACTCTTCCACCCACACACTCACCAACCACCCCTTATCACCTGGTCACCTTCACCTCTCCCCACTCTTCCACCCACACACTCACCAACCACCCCTTATCACCTGGTCACCTTCACCTCTGACCCTTCAGCTGGACTGGACCTTTAACTGCCGATGCTCTGGGCCCTTCACCCCCTCCCCTCTCACCCCTCCCCACTCCTTCACCACCACGACCTCTACTTCCCCACCCTCACCCACCCCACCATGCCCACCCTCCACCACGACCTCTACTTCCCCACCCCTCACCCACCCCACCATGCCCACCCTGTCTGGAAGTGCTCAGTCACGGTCTCTTTCCCCCATCTTCACCCCCCCCCCCCCCCTTCTCCCTTCCCTCTCTTCACTGATTCTTGTTGCTACCTGTCCTGAGTACTCGCCAGTGGACAGAGCAAGAGACCAGAGTGGAATTGGTGCCAGAGTGAGTGAGTGAGTGAGTGAGTGAGTGAGTGTGTGTGTGTGTGTGTGTGTGTGTGTGTGTGTGTGTGTGTGTGTGTGTGTGTGTGTGTGTTGTGTGTCTTTGAAGTTTTTACCAAGTTGAAAGTGGATGGTTACAACATTATTCTAGCTTGGGTTCCTGGTCATGTTGGCATCGGAGGGAACGAAATGGTTGATCGTTTAGCCAAGAATGCCAGAAGAGAGAAATTGTCCAACATATATATCCCTTGCTCAGATCTGAAACCCAAAATTAACGATTATGTGAGAGACCTCTGGCAGGAGGATTGGAATACACAGAGGATAGCAAACTCTTTCAGATCCGTCCAAACCTTAAGGAGTTCCTCCCATCTACGTCTGGTGGTCGTAAAGAGGAAACGGTTCTGTGCCGGCTGCACACCGGCCATTCGTATTTTACTCATTCCTACCTTTTAAAGAGTGAAGAAGCGCCGTGGTGCATTCCATGTCATGTGCCACTAACAATTAAACATATTCTTTTAGAGTGTTGGGACTTGCACGATGTGAGACACAAACATTTTACAGCGGAAGTCCATGAAAATCCTGTTCCGGGATGTCCCGCCTGACGTGATCTTTGAGTTTTTGAGAGAGATTAACATTTTTCATCTGATTTAAGATTTTACGGATGAAAGATTTTTAACGAAGTTTCTGGTGCGTTTCTAGACGATGTCATTTAAAGAGATGTGTGAAAGGTTTTTTTTTTTTTTTTTTTTTTTTTAAATGACTTGTGAGTTGATTTTAACGTGGTGACAGCCCTGATGTGGCCCCTTGCGGTCGGCTGGGCTATAAGCAACATTATCTTATCTTATCTTATCTCGTGTGTGTGTGTGTGCACGCTCACAAGCGCCCTTCCAACCTATTGATTTGTCTTCCATTCATTTGGACATCAGCAAATTAACATCAAACTGAAGTTGGTAAAGATGTTAATTATATGTATATACAAACATTGGATAAATCTGAGCAGCAATTTAATTTCCACATCTTTGTAGTACAATTTTGGGATTTTGACAAGTCATGATTAAAAATCAAACAAACAAACAAAAAATGTTGAAATGGCATCACATGCTGTCCGGGTCAGTAGCATGCAAATAAATCGATTTTACAAAAGTTAATTCTTTTCTCTGAGCTTGACATGACTGAACAGATGCATAGAACTTTCTGATTTGTTTGCAAGATTTATCTCACTGATTCCGAAGTAAATCTTTCTGTATCTTCTGCCATCAAATCTCATGCTTTTTGTTTTAAGAGCGTACCTTTACCCCTGACGGTTCTTTTAAAAGGTACTCACACCTCAACTTGAGCTTTCTAGTGGCTTTTAAAGATCATCAAAAACTTTGTCATTGCCAACTGTTGTTGACAGTTTGATGACATGAAAACAAAAGCTTTTCATCATTTCGACTTTGCACAATAGCAGCTCACCTAAATTTGTACCGGTTAATAAATGATTTTGACAAATCAACTTGCCTTCTTGTTTTTATTTTTAGCCAGGCTAATTCCTTCAGTCAAGACAGTTTTAAAAGCTTCTGATAATTTGCTTTTCTTGAAGTACTAGTTGTTGCTGTTGCTTGCCTTGGTAGACAGTGAATCTGTGATGGCATCATTGTCTGATGACTGATGGAGCTGCTTGATTAGCCCCCCCCCCCCCCCCTTCATTTTTTGTGTGAGAGTGAATCTGCATCAATTACAGTTAAAATAAATCATTCAATACTCACGGTACCTAATTCAGTGTGCTTGTGCATCATATGTCCAATTGTCAAATTATATTCCCAAATCACCTGTACATATTACAACTTCACATCTCTGTGTGTTTGAGTGTGTGGTGTGTGTGTGTGTGTGTGTGTGTGTGTGTGTGTGTGTGCGTGTGCGTGTGCGTGTGAGCGAGCGTGCGTGCATGCATGCATGCATGTGTGTGCGTCCATTTCGACAGGCTGGCAATGCAAGAGTTTACAAGAAAAAAAATATATTCAGCTGATAATAAATCCTTCTCAGTAAAATACAACAGACTGTATTATGACACAAGTTTTCCTTTGCATGCATCCTCAGCTCCGAATAAAATTACTTCAAAGGGAATTCACACCACACACACACACACACACACACACACACACACACACACACACCACACACACACACACACACACACACACACACACACATACACACACACACATGGTCAAACAAGCATTTTCAATTCCATAAATAAAGCAGGTTTGTCATAACACTGGGGCATCAAGTTAAAAAACAAAACAAAACAGGTACTTCATGTGGAATGCTTCAAACCAGTTTTGCTATTCAACAGAATTTGCTTAGCTAAAAGTAGAACAAAAAACAAAACAAAAAACACCAACAACAAAAAAAGTAGGCAAGAAATTAATTTGTCAAAACTGCGAGTGTAGGAGCTGAAGACATCATGTCTGCTGCCAAGTCCAAAAGAGGAAACACTTTCGTCAGTGAGTTATCAAACTTCGATTTTCATGAGCAACAGTAAGTTACCCTTGCACCCTCTAAAGCTGAACTGATAAAGAAGATGATGTTAAGTATAAATTCAAAGAGATCTACTTTCTTATTCTATGTCCTCAACAAATGGTCGGGCATAGAGAGGAGGGAAGGAGACAGCAGGAGAAAGGCAAAGTGTGTGTGTGTGTGTGTGTGTGTGTGTGTGTGTGTGTGTGTGTGTGTATGGGGGGGGGGGGGGGGAGCATGGGAGGAGGTGGGGAGGAGGAGGGGGTGATGAAGAGGAGTCCTGTGCACAGAAATTGTAAAAAGTTTCTACAAACACTCTAGAACCTTTCTGATGTCCATGTATGCAGGCTAAAATCTCCAAGGAGGACCTAGCCTGGCTAGTAGAAGTACTACTGAGAACATTTAAGCAACTCTACTAAATGACTGAGGAGTTACTCTGTTGAAGTCTTATATCACACTTACCCATCCATTCCTTTTCTTTCTTCTTTTTTTTTTTAAACACAAGAAGAACTCCTGTCATCTTATTGGACGAAAATTCCATCACACCCACCCACACAGATAAAACAAGGTCACTAGGTCAACAGAACATTTTCTATCCATTGCAATGCTTGGTGGTTCTGAAGTATTTTTTTACCATCACATACTATTTCTGAAGTGTGTGATGACAGTTCTGTTTTGTTTTTTGCTTTTTTTTTCTATATAAATATCAAAAGTAACATACAACTGGGGATGGAAAGAAATCAGATCAGTTGTAGAAACAAATCCCTGTCAATTATTACACTTTTCCCTCCTGAACGATAAACTGTCCTACTTCTTCCCCGACCCCTGCTTGACAACAATATATATATATACAGCAAAGAAAAGAAGAAAAAAAAGACGTTTCAGATTTTCAGGTAACATGGCCGATAAAAACAGAGTAGGTAGGTCATGTTTTCTTTCTCTTTCAGTTTGAAGAAAGGTTTACTGAGGCCTCTATGAGTATGTCACACAGCACTGTTCCTAAGGTGCGTTATCCTGAGCTTTAGACTGTTTTGAACTTGAGGTATCTGGGTCATGTTTATTATAACATGCATAACTGCATACATGACTGAAATAAGTAATACTGATGATATTTAAGTACAAATTAGCTGTGCTACTGTTTGAAAAGGCAAAGTTGCTGTGAATCAAGTTCACTTTTTTTTTCTTTTTCTTTTTTTCTTATCTTTCTTTTATTTTTCTTTTGTCACTTGCCTTTTCTCCCTCTTTTCTTCTTTTTTCTTTTTTTTTCCCGTGAGATGTTGAAACGATTGCCTATCAACAATTAATGTTTTACCAAAGCTCCCTGGCCGATAGAACTCACATCAGTCAATCAAAACAAACAATGGAATGCACTTAAGTTCCAGCTGAAAGGTTTCCCACTTAAAGAGCTCTGCTACCTCAGACTGTATGGCCTATTAAACATGACAGTGACTCGTCACAAAATGGTCTATCACTGGGTGATTGTGATACTGAACGTGTATAATGCGAACTATGGGCACATCTGGTCAAAGGACCCCACGCCATTCCAAACCTTTTTGTGCGAATGGCAAGAGTGCATAAACAATCTGAAACTCTGAGTACCATTACAAAGAAGATCTAGTTGCAAAGTGTGGCGACTGCAGGCGGAAATCTAAAACAAATTTGAAAAATTATTGATCAAGCTCCGCCCAAAAAACATTGACAAAACAAATCACAAGACAAAACATGGCGCATTTCAACCTCTTAGGTATTCTCGCAAGATGTGTATCAAGTACCAACATTTTTGGGATGGAACTTTATCAATAATTTTTCAAATTCATAGCAAAGAAGCCCAAGCAACAAGTATCTACCTCAAACAAAGCTGTTTCTTTCAAGTCATGTGACATGATAGTTGATACCATACTCCACCACAGGTTTGAGCTGTTGTACAGGAACACCGACAGCTCCAGTGGTACATGGTGCACAACTTTAGTTTAATTACCAGCTAGATCCACTTGTTCACTTGTTTCTTTTTAATTTCAATGCCAGGGTCTTTCAGTCTTCAGTATAGTGCCCCAGAGATTAAGTGGCAACTGAACAAACCATGTGAAAGTGAAACAAAGTTCTTATGCACAGTCAATGAATCTGAAGCGGACCTTTTCAGTTCTCCTCTGCTATTGGATAGGACTTTCTCAACCATAGTCAGCTGTGTTCTACAAGCAACACGTTCCAAGTCAAAATCCAACAAATGTATTTCACTATGCTATACAGCATGTCGTCAGAGGAGTTCATACGCAAATCACTTCTAAAACCTATTGCTTACAAAAGTATGTCAAAAGAGGAACACAGCAGGCATATGATAAAGAAAAGAAAAAAAGAAAGAAAGAAAAAAGGTAGGCAAACATAAAACATATCCCCCAACAACTCCAGGACTGACGATGGCTAGCAGTTTCCATTTCAGTCATCTTTATTTTCATTTCTTACACGGACGTCCCTCTCATCACAGCCTCCAGCGACAGTGAACTTGATCACCGCGATGAACTACTGGCCCACAACGGTCAAAATTGACCACAACTTGTTTTCTACGTGAACCAAAATTCAATGTGCAGGCAACCCAAGTTGCATTCAAACCTTGACCTGAATCAAGGAAGAAGCCATTTAGAATGACCAGAACCATCGGACTGGGGGGTCAATCCAGCTACTCTGAAGTCTCAGGTGATAAAACGTTTGACCATGAACTCTCGATGAGTGTCATCTCGTTGCGTTGATTGCCATCCTCATGAGTAGGCACAATCGATGCAAAATGACATACATAGAAGTCAGCACCCTGATAAAGACACCTACTGATGATCTGGTGTAGTGCTCATTTGCTCAAGGATTTGCCATGCAGATAGTATATGTATACTTCACACCAAGTCTGCCCATTGTACATTGTAAAATTTGCACCTAACAAGCAGTATTTAGGTCAGAGAGGAATGGGATATATATTAATTACTATCTTTTGAAACTAAAAATCATATAAAGAACGATCATGGCAAGGGCTAGAATACATTATCTACAAAGGGTCTATCACACACTTACAGAGAACTGGCTGTGGGATACACAGTTTGAGCAAAACTTCACCAAAGACTTAAACTTTTTTTAAGCCAAAAATTCGCAGTCACCGAGTCAATCAAAACAGTTTGGCTTCAACTCCTTCTTATCAGACTATCTTTATGACCACAAGTAGATGCTCCTGTGGAAGCTTCCAATGAGAGTGTTCATGACCAAAAGGTGAGAACACGACTGTCACCTGTCTGCTTTTTTTTTTTTTTTAATGAAGGTTTGGAAGATAAAAGGAAACTCCATGTCTCCTTACTTCCCCCTGTGAGTGTGTGTGAGTGTTTTGTGTGTGTGAGACTGGTGTGTGTGTGTGTGTGTGTGTGTGTGTGTGTGTGTGTGTGTGTGTGTGTGTGTGTGTGTATGTGTGCGCGCACGTGCACATGTGTGTGACTCAGACACAAGTCAGAGTGTGTGTCACGTGTGTGTGTGTGTGTGTGTGCGTGTGTGTGTGTGTATGTGTATGTGTGTGTGTTCGTGCGCGTGCGTGCGTGTGTCTGTGTCTGTGTGAGTGTGTGGTTTTCACGCAAAACATCCAATCAAAATTTACTAAGTGATCAAATACATTCCTAAGACAAGACATAAAAAGGAGTCAGAGGCACTTAGGCACTGTGCTTTGTCAGCTTGGAAATGAAAGATCAACTCCTGTCATTTTCTTTTTTTCAATTTGATGTAGATATGAAGTGGATTTACTTTAAAATGCATGGATGCTTAAGAGGGAGACAGAGAAAAGAAACAGAGTACAAGACAGATCTTTTTCAGTCAGAAATGTGTGAAAGGTGGACACATGACTCTTTTTTCACGCTCTCAAACTCAATAGATTTTTTTTTTCTATCTGCAATCTAGTGAAAAAAATACATTCTGTCATGCTCTTATCTGTTAGGTCTCACTGACATATGTGCAGAACATGCTGCTATTTAATGATGTCTGCTGACTTTTCACTACACAGTACATTGCTGATTTGTCACTACACTACTGATAGATTTTACTTAAATTATTAACTGTTTCTTTACTCGAAAGGGGTGGGAGGGAGAAGTGAGAGGCGGAGGGGATAGATTTTACTTAAATTATTAACTGTTTCTTTACTCGAAAGGGGTGGGAGGGAGAAGTGAGAGGCGGAGGGAGCAGAAATTGGGAGGAGGGGGTGGAGGACAAGTAGATTTTCATGCACTGGGAATTTCCAGCCCTGCTCAACACGTTTGCCCTACTGATGCAGTTTTAAGCTGAACCAAGAGTAAGTTTGCACTGAGGTGATTTGATGCATGCAAAATTGCAATTGTATTTCTTAACCCTTTGACTCCCAGAACTATTTGTAATTTTTGGGAAAAAAAACTTACAAAAAAAAAAAAAAATCGCAAAAATTCAAGTATTGCTTTAAAGCATACAGAAGTATACATTTTCTTGAAGGAAAATGAATGGAGAATATAATTATTATATGTTTCATGTTGACAGGATGAGATAACTCACAATCATGGGAAGATAACCAAGATTTTAAGAAAAAAAAAACACAATATTTGGAAAAAAAAAAAAAATCTATGAAAATTCAAGTCTCAATATATCATAGGTGGAAATGGTATTGAAATGTGCACAAATCTATTGGACTTAACAACCAAGTGCAATTATTTAGTAAAAAAAAAAAAAAAAAAGCACACAGTGTGTTCAGGGATGCATTGAGTAATGCATGTCAATATCGGCTAGAGATGCAACGTTTACTAGCACTTCACCTGTCATACAAAAAAATTGGCAAAAAATTAACATTTATAAGTGTTGTCAACCACTGTCACTGGCGTCACACTCTAACCACTGTCACTGGCGTCACACTCTAACAATTTTTGCGTCACATTTTAACAATTTTTTTCTCTCCAATCACGTCCTCAACTACGCCCACTACCAGCATGACCACGCCCCCTACCTGTTGATGTACTTGGTAGATCAATATCTTCATCCCGGTAATCCGAATCACTTGACTCATTGTCAGGATGATCGACAACCACGTCACCTTCATTTTCCTTTCACTTTCGTCGTTGCTAATTTCACCTTTGTACGGCGTTTCAAACACAATTCTACCTACCTCTTCGGCAGTAAATCTTCTGGCAGTCATGTTGATCTGCTCGACTAATTTCCACTTTACAAAACGCTAAAAAACACATCAAAATTGACCCAAAACTTGCTGAGAAATCGCTTCAAACACGCTGTATGGGAGCCACCATTTGCAAGCAAGCAAACAATATCATGTGACCGGTCAGATGATCCAATTATGCGATGACCCTTGAACCGCGGCTATATCCGCGGCCGGGAGTGAAAGGCTTAAAGGCAAAACAACAAACAAAAGACAGGGGAGGAGGAGGTGAGGGGGAAGGATGGGAGGGAGGGGAGGGGGGGTTCTAAAGTGGACCACTGCATTCTTAGCACCTGACTTTTTAATCGATCACTATGGCCAGGCTGTTGGTTCAGTCTGACCTATAGATTCCCCTTTGCTGAATCTGCCACTGTAGTTTCAAACATTACCAGCATGATGACTGCCTACTGACTGAAACCACTTTATTGTCAGATTAACCTTTGATTATGCTTACACACACACACACACACACACACACACACACACACACACACTACACACGCACACACACACACACAGAGGGTTTATACTGTTGACTAATACTGTAATAGTAATATCACATCATTTTTTTTCACCAGTTAGAATGACCAAGCCAGTATTGAACTAATAATGTTCCTTTGTAAATTTACATACCGACTGACTTAAACTATACAATGTAATGTTTCAGATCCATCTCAGTGCAAAATGTATTCTTCCCCTTTCTTATTACAAAAAGAAAGAAAGAAAAACTTCAAAAAGGCAGGGCAAATGATCATAACCACAGAGAGTATTTTCAAGGGTACGAATCAAACTGGAATAAAAAGGTTTGTCTGTAAAATGCCAGAACTTTCACTTACTTTGCCAACATCAACACTTTCACTCTCTTACGAGGGTGATTTTGCAACAAGGTAGAAGTTTCTCACTGGGATTGTATTGGACACATTCATTTGATGACTAGCAGCTGAGGCCAAGCAGGTTTTGTGTTTAAATTCAAGTGAGTGTTTACTGAACTGTGTTCATCAGTGGGGCCATTGACAATTTTGTGGCTCCTGTGGAAAGTCTTGCTAGTTAAGGTAGAGTTGGTAAATTCTGTTCAAACCCCATCTTTCCACAGCTGAATACTATCACTATTACATGATGAGACCTCCAAAAAAATTATATTACTTCAACTTTTTCATGACTTTTCTGCATGCCATTTTTTTTTTTTTTTACTTCAAGGCATACGCTACCTCCATTTGAACGTGATCTACTGCACTGCAAAAAATTTACAAGTTATAACTGATGACTTCCAAGTTTTGTTCTCTGGCTCAAGACAAAAAAAAAAAAAAAAAGCATCTTGGAAATGACTGAAGCCACAACGCCACACCACTGTGTGTGACCGTACACATGAATATTACATCTCAAAAATATGTGTGACTTTACAACTGTAACAGACTCACAGTTGTGTATCATGGCGACTTCACTGATGCATGCCACTCCTACAGTATCATTGTACTGGGTGTATGCTTTGTCTGTGGATGGAGACTGATCCTTTGATCATGAGCGACAAAGCAGGCAAGGAGGATAACACGAATTAAAAACTATACATCCCATTCTTTTCTCACTCCTTTCAGTTTCAAGATATTCATACTGGCATGAAGTCTTAAAGGAGTCACTTGCTAGGAACAACCACAAGTTATCTCTTCCTCAGTGTAACAGCTGTTTGTGACATGTATCTGATTAAAACCATCATTCTTTTGTAGTTGAGAAGGGGGAGTGATCCTTTCTCATCCTCTTGGGCTTACAGATCTCAGATTACCTTCTTGCTGACTCACTAAGTCAACTTTATATATAATGAGAATGCCATCTGAACAGGTAGTTCAGAGTCTATGCAAGAGTGAGCTGGATTTCCATTAAATCAAGCTCAATGGTGACAGAAAGAAAAAAAAAAAAACTTGCAGAAGGAAAAACAACAAACAAGTTTTTAGAAAAGTAAAGCAAACAAACAAAGCAAATAATTGATCAATTTTAGTGTGAAATGTCATAAAATTAGAATTTCTACACTATTGTGTAATGGCCTACAAAATAGTGTAGAAATTTACCACATGACAAGTGAAAAACTAGTATGACCACAGAATCCCAGAACAGATTGAACAACTAATAGTAACAGGAAACAAGGAAGATGAAGAAAAGCAAATAAAATGAACATTTAAAAAAAAAAAAAAATCTTGCAACTGAACACATTTACTGCAGCATCAACAAGTAGATGTACAAAAAAACTTCATTAAAAGCCAAGTCTGTACTAACCGTCTGCACCTGCCAAACCCATTGTCAACAAAACGTGCGAGTCAGGATTTGAAGCACATGGCCAAGATCAAGTCTCGGCGAGCATGTGACCTTAGTAAATACGGAAGCGGCGAACAGCAGTCTGCGCATGCATGTAACGTCCAAGTGGAGACGCTTCGGAATAGCAACCCCCTGTGCGACTGTCTGCCCGTGTCATGCTCAGCGACCGTACAGCGAGCAACACACTGCTTGCCCAGCACATTCCCATACACAATCAATTGAACGTGGCGTGTTTTTGTTTCCAGCTAAATCGATCATCCTTTAGCCTTCGAACTGAGCCGAATCGGTTTCATGTCTTGTTCTGTACGTGGTTTTTCTTTTTCCTCATTTTTTTTCTTGTGTGTGTGTGTGTGTGTGTGTGTGTGTGTGTGTGTGTTTTAACTTTTCAGTAATGTCAAACTGTGAGCTTATTATGTTACGTTGCCCCGTTTCCTTCTCTCTCTCTCTCTCTCTCTCTCTCTGTGACCTAAATGTTCGTCATTCTTGTTCATTAGTTGATTAAGATGAAACAATGTCCTACATCTACAATGTCCTATGACCCATGACGTTACTTGTCTAAAACAAATATAATAACGAATTATAAAATAATTAATGTTTTTTCCTCCTACATAACAGTAAAGTTGTCTGTGCGCTGTGGAAACCTTTCGCGTCTCGTGCTTTGCGAGGAGGCTACGATTCAAGCCCAACCCACCCACGTTGTCAACATCGAAAGAAGAAACGATCGTCACGCTAAAATAAGTCAAAAGCAAGTGACACAGATCACAGACAAAACTCACCTCAGAATCATTGTAAATGGCTGATCAGGAACAAAAGATACTCCAAATAGTGAATGGGTACAATCCAAAGTTTACATGGATAACGTGGAAGTCAAGTTGACCCAAGCAGTTCTGGGACGCACGAATGGCGCGCAAACGACTGATTTGAATTCCGTCTTTCACCTGATACTCCTTCTGGCCAACAGAGAAGACAAATGAGCACCAAAGAGAACACCATGAGAACCTACTGCTCACCATTAGAGGTACAGATTCACTCCTCAGTCATACCTCGCTGAGCTGAAACGAAGAGGCCATGAAATTCGGCAAAGTTCGGATTCCAACATGGCGCTCTCGTTTTCCCAAACGAGGCTCTAGGCTAGCATCTATTCATGGAATTTGCACCCGCGCGTAGGCATGTTGCCCTAGCAACAGTGTTTCCCTTGTCTTTCATTCTCAGATTTTACAAAATCCGGCACCTACGAGCATGTATAAGCTTCCCCCGAGTCTTTTTCAAACATAAATACAACAAAAGTTTGGTTCACCGACGCGAACTGAGCGTACGCTGTGCGTTTGGAACTGGGGAGTGAGCGCTGCAAAGTTTTTTGGGGTCACACGTGACAAAAAATTAGGCCTATTGACCCCTGATGATGCACCATCGTCTTTAACGCTGAACGTGGTTGCAGTGTCTGAAATTACGTCACAGTCTTCGTTTCTTCTCATGACAGACCTTGATCGATGTTCAAACCAACACATGAAACTGCACGCGTCTTGCGCTGTATTCTGATCCTGTTCGTTGTCGGTGAAATTCTATTTCATCAGCAGTTTACAAGCTAAGCAGAAACACGTAGTCCGTTCCCCAGTGTATGTAGGCGTTGCAGGGCAGTGCATTTTTCTAGCCTCAGCAGGGGAGAAATCGAATGTTCACCTACTCGCAAAACATCAAGGTGCAAGTGTCGGTAGATTAAGACAAACGGTGGCTGCTTTGATAACTAGTTTAATCAGCGGTCAAACCGACGCGTAGCCAGTATTGTTCAGAAAAATCCATGCGTGTATGTTAAACTTTTTTTTTTTTGTCGAAGTTAAAGTATCTGGGAGTTTGACAGTTGACATTCTGATAGCTTGTTGGCCATTTTTGTCAATTTATATTATAAGAAATTTTGATGGGGGGTTTGACCGGGAGCGGGGGGGGGGGGGGGGGAGGAACTGAGGGACAACGCTGAGTTTGACCCCCCCCCCCCCCCCCGGCCAAAAAAAAAAAATCACTGCTACTTTTATGTAAGAGCATTTTTCAAGGGGATGTGGGAGATGTGATTCTCACCTCGGTTTGTTTTTGTTTTTTGTTGTTGTTTTTTTCTTTTTGATAAAAGCCGACGGGAAAGGGGGGGGGGGGTAGAGGGGGGAGCTTTCAGTCCTCGAAATTTTGTAAAAGAAGGGGGTAAAGGGGGGAGGGGAACTTCAAATCCGCACGCGCATCTTGTGTGTGTGTGTGTGTGTGTGTGTGTGTGTGTGTGTGTGTGTGTGTTAATAGCAATTCTCAACGAAGAGGTGGGAAGGAGGAGGAGCACGGGGGGGGGGGGGGGGGGGGGAGGGGGGCGAATAGGAAGGTCTCTCGCCTTTGATATATTTCCAAAAGCGAGGAGGGGGCGCGTGGGGGGGGGGGGGAGGGGGGAGGGGGGGGGGCAAGGAAAGACATTACAGGCCATATTTATTTCAAAGTTAATCCAAAGAAGCAAAACACTAGACGACCGAAGTTATTATTCCTCACACTTCTGTCTCGTCTCACCAAATGCCAGTTAGGAAAACTCAATCTCAAGGACTTAAAGTGTGTTCCTTTGTCTCCTTTTTTCCCCCCTCGGTTACTCGGTATCTCTTTGGCTTTCAAGTACTGAGAGGAGCCATAAGGTAGTCTACCTCTCACCCCCCCCCCCCCCCCCCCTTAGTAAATCACAGACACCTACGCATGATAATAACACTGTGCTGAATAAGAAAAACACACACACACCACACACACACACACACACACACACACACAACCCCAGAGAGTAATGAGTGCTGCTTAATGTTTGAAATAGACAACTGAGGCGACAGTACAAAGGAACTATAGGGAAAGCTTGACAGCAGCAGAAGCGCTGCTGGAACTGTGCATGTGTGTGTACGAGTCCCATGCCTGTGTGTGTGTGTGTGTGTGTGTGTGTGTGTGTGTGTGTGTGTGTGTGTGTGTGTGTGTGTGTGTATGTGTGTGTGAATGAGTGTGTGCCTGTGAATGTGTGTGTGTGTGTGTGTGTGTGTGTGTGTGTGCGTGCGTGCGTGCGTGTGTATGTGTGAGTGCGTGCATGTGCGTGCGTGTGTGTGCATGCATGCGTGTTTATGTGCTATCTGTGTGTATGTGTGTGTGCGCACGCTTGTGTGTGTGTGTGTGTGTGTGTGTGTGGAGAGAGAGAGAGAGAGAGAGAGAGAGAGAGAGAGAGAGAGTCCCGTCCCACTGTGTGTGCGTATGTGTGTGTGTATGTGTGTGTGTGTGTGTGTGTGTGTGTGTGTGTGTTGTGTGTGTGTGTGTGAGTCCTGTGCCTCTGTGTGTGTGGGTGTGTGTGTTGTGTGTGTGTGTGTGTGTGTGTGTTGCGTGCGTGGTGCGTGGGGTGGTGTGTGTGTGTGTGTGTGTGTGTGTTGTGTGTGTGTGTGTGTGCGTGCGTGCGTGTTTATGTGCCGTGAGAGAGAGAGAGAGAGAGAGAGAGAGAGAGAGAGAGGAGAGAATCGTGCCTCCGTGTGTGTGTGTGTGTGTGTGTGTGCGCGCGCGCGCTGCGCGCGCGCGCGCGCGCGCGTTTGTCTAGTAAGCACATGTACCTCGAGTTTGTGTATACACTACGTGCACAAGTACAAAGAACGGTCGCTGGCTTGCATGACGTTGATGCCTGTCAAGGGAAAAAACTGTAATAATACTCCCGTGAATTACGGCAAAGAAAGTTGTCTTTTCCTTAACAGCTACTCGCAGTACTACTAGTTTTGCCTGCTGTATTTGTTCTCTCCCCTCTCCCCCCATCTGACCCTCGCCACCTCATGCCATGGTCCTACCCCCACCTTCTTCCCCCTCTACCCTCCTCTGCTCCTCACCCCTTTTACTTCAAAGATTTACTGTGTATGTCATACTCAAAACTGAGTTAGTTTCAAAGTGGGGTGGTAGCAGGCCGAAATTGAAACTTTTTTTTCTATTTTTAATTGCGGACTCGGTGAGTCCGCAACAAACAGCAGGGACAAACAAATGACAAGACAAAACACGACGCGTTTCGACCTCTCAGGTCTTCTTCAGGCAAGAAAAAACAACATTCCGGACAATGAAAACGAAGAACGAGCAACCCACTTAATTATGTTCATAAATTCGGCGCAAGGTGGGCGTTGTCGCCATACACTGAGGGCCAGTTCACTGATCATGAGGCCCATCGCTGTTTGAGGGGGGGGGGGGGGGGGGGGGGGGGGGGGGGAGGGGGGGGGGGGTAGCATCAGTTTTCTCCGGCTCTACTGGTTGTGCGGGACTGCCTGGGTCACAGCAAAGCTCTTTCCGACCCACTGATCAATGAATGCTGTCACTGTTCATGATATTGGATACTGGATGGTTTCTGTGTTGAAGCTCCTAGGAGCTTGTTTACTACACAGACGGATACCAAACTTTTCCAGATCCATTTGACTTTCCAGATTTTCCAGATCCATTTGACTTTTCTATGTGTCTTCGATTTTCTATGTGTACTTGTGAACGCTGTAAGCCACTTTTCATTTTCATTGTCCCTCATTTCATTTTGCGCCGAAGATGAGAAGATAAATGGTTTCTCGTTCTTCGTTTTCACTGTCCTAAATGTTGTTTGTTTTTGCCTGAAGAAGACTCAAGAGGTCGAAATGCATTGTGTTTTGTCCTGTAATCTGTATGTCTGTGTTCTTGGCGGTAACTAACCCCTTTTCTTTCTAAATTTGGTTTCATATTCCGCCCTCAGTCACTTCGGTTTGAAACTAACTTTTCCATATCCGTCCAAACCTAGAAGAGTTCCTTTCATCTGTCTCTGGCGGTTGCAATTAAAGAAGAAACGGTTCTATGCCGGCTGCACACTGGCCATTCGTTTTTCAACTCATTTGTTCCTTTAAAAAGTGAAGAAGTTCCGTGGTGCTTTCCATGTCATGTACCACTCACAATGAAACATATCCTTTTATAGTGTTGGGACTTGCATAATGTGAGACATAAACATTTTACAGCAGACTCCATGAAAACCTTGTTCAGAGATGTTCCACCTGACGTGATCTTTGAATTTTTGAAAGAGATTAACATTTTTAATCTGATCTTAGATTCTACAGTAGAAAGCTTTTGTTAACAAAATTTCCTGAGTGTTCTGAGGCGTATTTCAAATGGTTGTGTGAATGAGTGACTTGTGAGTTGACTTCTACGTGGGGACAGCCCTAATATGGACCTTTGCGGTCGGCTGGGCTATAAGTAACAACATTACCTTACCTTACGATCTGTCCTCAGTCTCCTTTTTTTTCCCCTGCGCTGTTCCTCGGACTGGGGTCACCTTGGAGATCCAGTTGATCTGATGTCGTGTGTAGACTACCCCAGCTGTCTGTTCCTCACTGTCACGTGGTCAACCAGTCTTCGTGACTCACATGTCGTCTGGCGGATTCGTGGACTGCGTTGAAGTTCGTGACATGCTCAACATTTCGAGACGTCGCTCGGGTACTTTCCTGGTGCATCTCACCTCTACTGCTTGGGTCTTCCCCAGCTTTGTAAAGTCTCCTGTTAGTCAGCGTTCATGATTCGCACGCCGACAGGAAGATGGATAGCACGTGCAAAAGCCCGGGCATCAGCTTTGGTCACAGAGTGGTAACGTTCTTGTCTGGAGGTCGCCATACTGGTTGTGGGTTTTTGCAAGTGCTGAGCCTGCAGCGGTAAGAGGTTAAGTCTTCGATTGACCTCAACCCTGCCGCTTGACTGATGATGTCCTTAAAAAAAAAAATTTTTTAAAAGCACTAAAAATGCATCTGATTGAAACTGCGTAGTAATTTAAAGTCATTTTCATCAATACGATCCTCTAACCTCCCCCCCCCCCTCTCTCTCTCTCTCTCTCTCTCTCTCTCTCTCTCTCTCTCTCTCTCTCTCTCTCTCTCTCTCTCTCTCTCTGCTTGAACTTGATTTTCCAACAACAGTTTTATTATTGTTTCATATTTGATATGAGAGTTACGTATTTGCATGATAGAAATTGGGTTCTTTTAAAATAATGTTGTTTGAGCTTGCGGTTATATGCTGTATTAGTTTCTTTTTTCTCCTTTTTTTTTTTTTTTCAGTTTATGAGGGCAGGATGTGAAAAAGCTGGAAAGCTTATTCTTTAACCCCCAATAAAGATAATTTTGACCTGACTTGACTTAGCGTATTTGAACGGTTGCAGTTTCCACACCTCGGGGTATTGGTTGTGTGTGAGATCTTTGTGCCGTTTGTCATCAGCTTTTTGTTTGTTTGTTTGTTTTCTCTGCACTGATTTCCATACCATGTCTGAGGACAGAAATAGACTAAAGCGTTATTGAAAACAACCCAAAGTGCAAATAAACACTCTGGGAAAAGGTGCCACAAAGAAGTTATTACGTTCAGTACACAATACGGAAACAGACAAGTGAACTTACAAATATTTCGCAAAGAAATTCTTATGTTCAGTACACAATACGGAATTAGACAACTGAACTGACAAATATTTCGTCTGACGTCACAAATTATGGACACAAAGGTGCACAGAATACTGCACACCGTACAGATGGTTGTCAGTGACTGAGTAATGCAACTGGCTCACGTTTTTGTGTGTGGATGCGTTTCTTTGGAACTCGTGGCGGAAGTTCGCTTGCTAGCAAAGACCCTGTACAGAGTGTGCAGAATTCTTGCAAGCCTAAAGCCTATGCGCCTCTTTCTCTTGACACTAACAGCACAGGTGGGACTGATTTCGCTCTCTGGGCGTTCGGTTCTTGTGCGTCTTGCTTGACTTCAATGCAAATGTCAGTAGGTAGTGCACAGTGTTTGTGAGCATGACATGATCATTCTGCAGCGCAAAGTTGAGAAGGAATGGACCACAGGAAATCTGTACGCTCGGCAAAAAGCTGTTTCTTATAGTTGATTCAGCACAAAGTAGACTCTGTATATAAAGGTTTGATTTGTAAAGTGAAAGACCACTCACACCGACTCGCTAAATGAGTGGCACAGTGACTGTCAGTGATTAGATGATTTTGACCATTCTGCCGTACTCCTGGACGGTGGCCCATTGCGCCAGCAGATAGGACATTGACATCCGAGGTCCGGATTCAAACCACAGTGCCTTCTGTAGTCCTGCAGCGGATCCCTTCTCACTATGGCACTGGAGCGAACGAGGAGGCAGACCGTCTGTCCGAGATCGGCAGCAGGCAGGAACAGTCAGGGCATCCAGTGTCCTACAATGAAGTTAAAACCATCCTCAGGAACAACTTCAGAGAAGCGTGGCGCCAACGTCTGGACATTGGGACTGAAGAGGACAGCATCCACCAACTCGACAGAGCAGCTCAAGTTAATATATTCAGGCAGCGAACAGGACACTGCCAGCTCCTCTCCCATCTCTCACGTCTCAAGCTCTCTCATACTGGCCACTGCCCTTGTGGTACAGGCTCCCAAACTCCCTCCCACATCTTACAGTCCTACCCCCTCCTTTGAAGCCTTGAGACGCCAGACGTGGCCCAGTCCAGCTGAGGTCCAGGAGAAGCTGTGGGGACCGGTGGGGTCTCTGAGGCGGACTGTGGACTTCGCCTTACTAACCGGATTGAGGATACAGCATGGCCGGGAACGCGAAAGAAAGAAGGAAAGAAAGAAACCACAGTGCCGAGATTACCCATGCTGATTACTCAGATGAGGAATCTGCAAAGACTCCTCTGATGATGCTGGGCCAAATGCCAGAAACTCAACTTGTAACCCACTAGTGCGAAAGAGGAACGAGGGAAGCAAGATAGAGTCCACTCACTGGATGCGTCGATTGCGAAAGATCATGCTAGAGCATGTATCAGCCACCTCTGAAGACATCGCATGTGGAGGTTTTGGGGACGCCCACAGAGTGGAGCAACTAAGGGCAAAGATACCTCCTGAAAAATCCAGACGCCAGCGAGAGATGATAAAATTCAGAAGAGAAAGAGGCATCTCAAGAAACAGATCAAAGCTGCATCAGAACTTGAGAGAAAAAAAAGAGCTAGAGAAGCTTTTGAGAGACTTGAAAGCGCTACACAGTGCCATCAATCTGGAAGAATCAGCAAAATAAAAGAGGAGCGAAAAGAACAAAGCTCAAGACCTGTTCTCCAGAGATCCTGTTCCAGTTCGCCCGGAAACTGTTTGAGCACACACCCAAAACAGGGACACTCACAGTGAACCAAGAAACCCTTGAGCAGTATCTCAGCAAAAAACAAAACAAAACAAAACAAAAAAACATACTGACGCTCAGAGCGAAGCACCACTTGAAATCCAAATCTTGGCGTGGTCTGCAGCGCCAGAGTAAGAGCTCTATGATAAGCGAAGTCCTGATGTCTTTGGGTGGCTAGATGAGACACAAAGCGTGCATAAAAAAAGCCAGAGCCAAATCTCTGCCTGGGTCTTATGGTTTACTCTATATGCTGTGTGAAAAGTCCCAATGTCCTTGACTGGCTCCACCACCTGATGTCAGCATGGACAACTGAACGATCAGCGATCAATAGACGATAGCTGACGGAGAGTACATTCCTGAGGAACTGCACTCAGGAGGCATCAACTAGTTCAGAGCAATATTCTTTCTGAAAGTTGCGACGTGGCATTTGTCAGCCACACCATCCTCTACAACCCCCTCCCACCCTTTTCCCCGCATCCCCCCTCTTTCATAAATGCTGAGAGGAAAATCTTCGCTGTCATGGCAGCAAGACTGACTGAATACCTCACAGAAAATGAATATTTGGATGTGTCAGTCCAGAAAAAAGAGACATTCCAGCAATGTCTGGCTGTGTATAACATGCACATGTGATTCGGAAAGCAGTCCAAAGAGTTATGACGGTTAAAAGGGATCTTAACGCGTGTACTGATCAGGCAAATGCATATGGATCAGTTCCACTCAAGATGACTTAACCGGCTCTCAAAATGCATGATGTCTGAAAGAGCACACGAGAAAAGCCGAAGAAGTATTTCCATGGCTTCTGTTTGAAGTCTTCCAAAAAGGAACGTACAACAGACTGATGCAATCTGGAACTTGGCACGATACTGCACTGTGCAATTTTTCGGATACTGTATGTGTTGGCAATGGAGGTCATCCTGAAAGCAGCCATGAGCCGAAGAGGTTCAGCAGACCTCAGGGACGGATACCAAACGCACCCCTCAAAAGTCTTCATGGATGATGCAACAGTCCTTTCCACCAAGGAAGATGAAACACGCAAAATGTTGAAGCGGTTGGACGACTCATTTGCTTCATCCAGGATGAATTGCAAACCAAATAAGTCCACACAGCCTCTCCCTGCAGAACAGAAAAGAGAAGTAACTGCAACAATGACGTTAACAGTAGCCAGCCAAGCCATTCCAACAGTGACAGAAGAATCGGTCAACAGACATGGAAGGTGGTATGACGACTCTTTGAAAGACACGAACAGGGACTAGGAAACCAAGCAAGTGCCAGAGGAAATCCTGCAGATGAAAGACCAGAGTGACCTCCCTGGCTAATACAAGGTCCGGTGTCCGCAGTTCATGATCCCGAAGCTCCGCTTGTCAGCACAGTGGAACCAATGGAGACCCAAATCAACAAATTATTATATTATTATTATAATGAATACTTATATAGCGCCTATTCTCGGCTAGACACCAAGCTCTAATGTGTAAGGAAATGGCTTGATGTCCAACATGGTATCACTGACATTGCGCTCTCTAGTAGCCAGGCAACATCCAGCTTCTAGGAATGCAAAGGTCGGAAAAGCATGTTACTAACTATGCTTGAGAACTCTTGTAACAAGATTGCGAGATCAGTTTATAGCCCAAGCTAAAGACTAGCAGAAAACGAACAGCTCGGGAGGCAGTGGTCGTGGCAAAGGAAACATCAGCTGAGATCAGGGGAAATGACTGGACACAGAGGAACAGATGTGGATGGGTTCAACAGAAACTTTAAGTGGTGATCAAAAGCAAAAGGGAAAGCAAAGAAGAGAGACGTGCTGATACAGAAGTTGAAGAGAAAAGAAAAGAGGATGCCAAGAGGATCATGACTGCAGTCCACCAAAGCCGTCAGGGATAATGGGCTACGTGGGAAAACGCATTCAGTCTCAACTGGAATGAAACATGGCACATGGCTCCTGTACATGGCTTTCTGTCTTCGAATTCAAACCTGACGAAATGGACTTACAATCCGATGATCCACACTGTGTGCTTTTTTAGGATTAATAGTAGTAATAGTAATAGTAACAAAGCATTTCTGAAACGCCTCGCCAAAGGTTCTAGGCGTGACAATCCACACTCTCGTGTACACCACGGGCTGCCTACCTGGGTAGTGCCGACTGAAGAGCTGCCTGCCGATGCTTCATTCAGTCGTTTCCCGTGTCATCCAGTCAGTAACGTTCACTCAATTTCCTCATTTCCTTCATTCTTTCCATTTCTTACGCAGGGTGCATGCTATGTGTAACATGTCATCCATACCAACGGCCAAACTGACCTTCTCTTCCGAAAGTTGGAGATGGAATTTTACATGTGTGCAAGATGTTATGCGTGCATTCACACACGGAACCTCGGTTTACAGTCTCATTCGAAGGACTCTTTGGGAAATGGAGTCAGAACCAATGTTAACTCCGAGGGGAAAATCCCCCTGTACTGAAACGGAGATTTGAACCCGTAACCCCAGGACCACCAAGATTACGAGCCCGGCGCTCTACCAGCTGAGCTATTCCGGATCCAAACAGTGTCCTGAGTTAATTCAGAGCAGCACTGACCACGGGAAGGTACACATGGAAACCCAACCAAGTGCTTTACTGAACAGACTGTTCATGCGGTTAGCATTCCCAGAGGTATTGCTGTGCCATCGTAGGCATCAGCAATGTCGTTCTTCACGGCAGGAGGCCACACAGCATGGCCAGGAAGAGCTATGACATCAAGAGCACAGCAGCAGGGTTTAGTGGATGGGGAATGGATGACTGGGCATGCACAGCAGACCTTCTAGAATAGGAAATCCATCCAGAGATCATCAGGAAGAGCTATGACACCAAGAGCACAGCAGCAGGGTTTAGTGGATGGGGAGTGGATGACTGGGCATGCACAGCAGACCTTCTAGAACAGGAAATCCATCCAGAGATCATCAGGAAGAGTGGCGTGAGACCGAACATATCAGTTCCACTTACGTTCTTCGAAACAAATGATTCCGATTGAAATCACTGTGCCATATGAAAGCAGAGAGGAGGAAGCTCGCGTCAACAAGGCTGAGAAACATGTCAGTCTGTTCAGCAACTCAAGTTGAGGGATAGAAATGATTTTTGACCGCCGATCTTCTGTCAACTATACATGCTATCTTCGAGGATGCTCAGAAGACTTGAAAATAGAACACGCACGCACGCACGCACGCACGCACGCGCACGCACGCGTGCACACACACACACACACACACACACACACACACACACACACACACACACACACACCACACACCCCTTTAAACACGTATTCGTCCGTTTACGTGTAACTTTAATACATCTTTGCCTGTACGTATTTATCTGTTTTTCATTTAATGTCATCAGTCCTGAAGACGGTCTATGTTTCGTTCTGGGTTTTTGTTCTGTCCCCCCCCCCCCCCCCCCCACCCCCACCCCAAGTCCTTTGAGCATCCTCAAATATAGTTTGTCAAGTTGAGTGAATCTGGCCTCCAAGGCAAAGTCTTCACTATAGAGGTTGGAGCAAGGGGGGCGGGTGGGGGTGGGTTTGTAGGCTCATCAGTCTATGATCGCATTAAACAGCTCCTCGATTTCTGGCAAGAAGAGGGTCAAAACCATCAAGGCAACGAGCAGAAGCAGCTGAAAAGAGTTCCAGTTGGATCTGGTCGAAAAGGAACAAAAGTGAACTTCATAAGGCTTAAAATTTCCCAACGTAGAACAGGTGTGTGGGTAAGAAAGAGACAAAAGAGAAAGAAAAAAAAGAGAGAAAGAAAGGGGGGGGGAGAGAGAAAGAAAGGGAAAAAAAAGAGAGAAGGAAAGGGGGAAAAGGAGAGAAAGAAAAGGGAAAAAAAGAGAGAAAGAAAGGGGGGAAAAGAGAGAAAGAAAGGGGAAAAAAAAGAAAGAAAGGGGAAAAAAGAGAGAAAGAAAGGGGAAAAAAGAGAGAAAGAAAGGGAAAAAAGAGGAAAGAAAGGGGAAAAAAGAGAGAAAGAAAGGGAAAAAAGAGAGAAAGAAAGGGAAAGAAAGAGAGAAAGAAAGGGGAAAGAAAGAGAGAAAGAAGGGGAAAAAGAGAGAAAGAAAGGGGGAAAAGAGAGAAAGAAAGGGAAAAGAGAGAAAGAAAGGGAAAAGAGAGAAAGAAAGGGAAAAAAAGAGAGAAAGAAAGGGAAAGAAAGAGAGAAAGAAAGGGGAAAAGAGAGAAAGAAAGGGGAAAAGAGAGAAAGAGGGGAAAAGAGAGAGAAAGAAAGGGGGGAAAAGAGAGAAAGAAAGGAGAAAAAAAAGAGAGAAAGAAAGGGGAAAAGAGAGAAAGAAAGGGGAAAAGAGAGAAAGAGGGGAAATAAAAGAGAAAGAAAGGGGGGAAAAGAGAGAAAGAAATGGAAAAAAAGAGAGAAAGAAAGGGGGGAAAATAGAGAAAGAAAGTGAAAAAAGAGAGAAAGAAACGAGGGAAAAGAGAGGAAGAAAGGGAGAAGAAGAAGAAGAAGAAGAAGAAGAAGAAGAAGAAGAAGAAGAATGAAAAAAAAGGAAGAAACAAAGAACGAAAGGCACTCCTTAAGACGCCCAGCCATCCAAGAAGCGTGGGTTCGAATCCCGGCAGCGCCAAAACACTGACAGCAGAAGAGCATCTTGGAGTAATGACTTGGATGCGGTCCGGCCCTCTCAGAGGATTAGGAGGCATGCAGGACCGAAACACGTGTCTACAGGTGGTTATCTTCTCTGCCGACTTTCTGGAATCCAGCTCTCTCTGAAGTTTCTTCACTTCCTTCTTTCCGATAAACAAAGAGTCATCAGTTTTGGCCTCCTTTCTCACAGTGCTCGAGACGGCATGATTATAATGGCACAGAGTACTGAACCGTATGTGGAAAAAATAAGCAGTGCTTGCAAAACCCCGCTCCGTGACTCCACCCTAGCCCCATCTCTGCCTATTTCAACGCCACCAGCCCGCCAATCAAATATATTTTCTCATCACGCTCCACCCCCATCCCTTCAGACACACACACACACACACACACACACACACACACACACACACACACACACACACACACACACGCACAATCTATGTGCGCGCGCGAACTGTATTTGGGATTCATTTGCATGCTCAAAAAGACGGCAGTGCAGTGGTTCGGACTCATGAGTCAACTTTTTGTTGTAGGAATACAGTGTGACAACATCTCGGTGTCAATGTAGGCTACGCCATGGAGTGAGAACCAGCTGTCTTAATCACAGAGGTGGAGCCCGAGGGGGGGGGGGGGGGGGGGGGGGGGGGAGGAATTTCTAGATGCCTGGACCCAAGCCCCCCCCCCCCCCCCCTCTTCAACCTTCCGCCTTTTCCTCAGTCCTCCCAATTTTTTTTTTCAATCGGAATAGATTTGCTTATGCATAATAACTAAAGAGATTCCTTATGATCTTCCAGGTGAGGCCTTGAATGTACCGGTTGTTTTGCTTGTACACACGGGACCTCGCTCTAAAGCCTCACCTGGCTTTTTTTTTTTTATTGAATGTACCGGTTGTTTTGCTTGTACACACGGGACCTCGCTCTAAAGCCTCACCTGGCTTTTTTTTTTTTTTATTGAATGTACCGGTTGTTTTGCTTGTACACACGGGACCTCGCTCTAAAGCCTCACCTGCCTTTTTTTTTTATTGTGGGAATCGAACCCCGGACCTCAGAACAAGGGTCTAACTTCTTACCCACCACCAGACCAACCAGGCTGTGAAGTGGAACTTGAGTCTGGTGTTCTTTGTCTCCTTGGTGTTCTTCGGCCTGACTCTTAGGTGTCACGCTCGTCGGGTTCTCGTCATTTTCCACCTGGATCTGGGCATGTTCTTGTTGGCTGCCTTGATCCCCAACTGCCTCGCGCCGGGGCTATACAGCGTCAGGTGCGTCCCCTGGTTGGCGGACTGAGGATCCCTCAAGCTTTGCGCTTGGGGGAGGGGGGGGGGGGGAGGGGCACCAGATAACACGAGAGAAGGTGCCGCGAACCAACATAGCCTAAGAGAAGGAAAACGTGGAGTCCAAACGCGCATTGTCTGGTGTACGTTAGTCCCGTATTAACAGGGTAACCGGACAACCATGAGCTGTTCTGAAGTCGGAATGTGTCGGCTGATGCCAGCAGGCAGACCTCCTGCAGAGTCACAAGCACAGGAGAAGACCAGACACTACGCATCTCACCCATTATGGCCATGCAGACTGTCATTCGACGGTATGGTGCTCGTCCCGTGGTTCACCAGGCAGTGACAGCGCCGGGCCTCCAGCCTCAAAGGGGCCCAGCCACAGCGACTGGAGATCCAGCTGAGGTCCAGGAGAAGCTGTAGGGACCGCTGGGGTCTCTCCGGCGGACTGTGGACTTCGCCTTACTAACCGGATTGAGGATATAGCATGGCCGGGAACGCGAAAGAGAGAAGGAAAGATCCCCAACCGGAACCATCAGTCAGCGCCAGTATAGACCATCTGGCTGTGATGTTCCGAGTGATGCTTGCCAGGTCCAGCGTCGTGAGGCCTCGTGCTCACCAACAACGTCAGTTTCAAAGCCAAGTGACCGAAGGCGGAAAGTGAAGCAAATTTTAAAAAGAAAAGTTGTTGGTTCCACAACACAATCCAGACAAGCCAATGACAGGACGAAACACGATGCATTTCTTTGGTCTTCTTCCGAAGACGTGACGTGAAATACAAAAACAACAGATTTGTATTTCGCGCCACGTCTTCGGAACGAGACGTAAGAGGTCGCAATGCATCGTGTTTTGTCCTGTGATCTGTTTGTCTGGATTGTCTTACCAAGAACGTGAACAAAGACCTTAGTGTTTCAGCTGGTGAACTTCAGCAGGCGTAGTTCTCGCTCGTTGGTTACAGCACTGCTGAAGGTTCCGCAGAAATCTTTCAGTTCATAACACGCATTTGGCAATTTCAGTCTCCCTGGATGATGAAGATACATTGCAACCTTGTCGATAATGTCTTGGAAGTGAGTGCAAAATTCCCCCATTGCAAGGTTATGAATAATGAAGACATCTTTTCATCAACCTGTCCATAGTGCCTTAGAACTCAGTGCTGAATTCCCCATTGCAAGATATGGATGATGAAGACATCTTTTTATCAACCCTGTCCATAGTGCCTTAGAACTCAGTGCTGAATTCCCCCATTGCAAGATGTGGATGATGAAGACATCTTTTTATCAACCCTGTCCATAGTGCCTTAGAACTCAGTGCTGAATTCCCCCATTGCAAGATGTGGATGATGAAGACATCTTTTTATCAACCCTGTCCATAGTGCCTTAGAACTCAGTGCTGAATTCCTCCATTGCAAGATATGGATGATGAAGACATCTTTTTATCAACCCTGTCCATAGCGCCTTAGAATTCAGTGCTGAATTCCCCATTGCAAGATATGGATGATGAAGACATCTTTATCAACCCTGTCCATAGTGCCTTAGAGATGAGTGCTGAATTCCCCCATTGCAAGATGTGGATGATGAAGACATCTTTTTATCAACTCTGTCCATAGCGCCTTAGAGATTCAGTGCTGAATTCTTTCATTGCAAGATGTGGATGATGAAGACATCTTTATCAACCCTGTCCATAGTGCCTTAGAGATGAGTGCTGAATTCCCCCATTGCAAGATGTGGATGATGAAGACATCTTTTTATCAACCCTGTCCATAGTGCCTTAGAACTCAGTGCTGAATTCCCCCATTGCAAGATGTGGATGATGAAGACATCTTTTTATCAACCCTGTCCATAGTGCCTTAGAACTCAGTGCTGAATTCCCCCATTGCAAGATATGGATGATGAAGACATCTTTTTATCAACCCTGTCCATAGTGCCTTAGAACTCAGTGCTGAATTCCTCCATTGCAAGATGTGGATGGTGAAGACATCTTTATCAACCCTGTCCATAGTGCCTTAGAGATGAGTGCTGAATTCTTTCATTGCAAGGTATGGAAGATAAAGATATCTTTTCGTCAACCCTGTCCATAGAGCTTTAGAACTGAGTGCTGAATTCCTCCATTGCAGGGTCTTTATCATAGACAGTTGTTGATGAGTGGCCTGCATTGTTGATGAGTGGCCTGCATTGTTGATGAGTGGCCTGCATTACAATCACGTTGAACAGCATACCTCGAAGTCAGAGAAAATAGAACTACTTGAGACTGGGTAGTACCCGTGCATAGAATTCTCTGCGCTTTAGTACAGTACTTAAACTAGAAGATGCTGTTGGGAGACCTTGACCTTGACCTTCTTAAGAGAAGAAGCCGGCCTGATACAAAAGTTTCGGCCATGATTTTTTTTTTTTTTTTTTTTTACATTCAAACGAGGCCAGACCACACCCAGGTCATGCCTTTAGATGTTCTCCAACTTTCAGCATTTTTGATTGTTTGTTTATTTGTTTGTTTTTCCCACTCCTTTGATTCGAATCTGCATGTACTGAACCCTGGATGGTCTGACACGCCTGAAGGCCAAGTCATCTCCACTTGTGACAGTTATCTTACCCACATAGCCTCATAGTGATTCGTACATGATTCCCACTTGTCTACGCTGAGCGATTCTGTAGCGCAAGCCCTGTGTTATACTGTATTTGGTGTGTGTAGTTTCATGATGATGTCTTGTATTTAAAGATGTGAGTTAAACTGGGTTGTAATGATTATACTTGCTGCCCCTTAAAGTCATTCGCTGAAAGTTCTCTGCGTGATACACGGAGATTCAAAGCTACCCGTCCGCGACACCTTAACTGTACTGAAAAACAAGATGGATGTTCCAGCCCAGTATAGTGTTTCCTCATTCCCACGTGCTGGTAATCCAAGAATTGGTGTTACAGATGCTTACTGGTAACACTTAAAGGTATGATAATGATTGCGAATCTCGCTGAAGAAAAACCGGCAATTCTACAAACCTCACGTGTACAGCTGCTCACTGGTACGGCAATGACTGCAGAAGAAATACAGACAATTCTAACCCCCATCCCCACCCCACCCCACCTTCACCCTCCAGCAAGTTAAGTAACATAGTACTCTAAAATGATATTGTGAAAAGCAGCATTGCAAAATTAGATTAGCAGACCCACATGGCACTGATCATGTGTTTGAGCCTCTGAATGCAAAGATCCCTTTACATGCAAGCGGAGAACTCTGAAAACAATAATCTAGATTGCAGAACACGGGAACACCTTTGCATTCCTCAAATCACTCAGTTATTGCAACAATTCAAGGTCGGTGTTGCCTTTTCATAATGTGTTGCTTAATCACTATAAGTAACGCAGGTCCATGTTTTCCACGACATGACGAAGATGACATCAATCATCACTTCTGAACAGAAATATAAAGGTTTATTAACTTCGAGCTATAATAGAGGGTTTTTTTTTTTGCAAACACTGCAACTGGGAGCCGATACATTTCACATTTCAACGCATCTTTTACTATGATATGTTAATGACGTATCAAATGGAGATATGTACTTCATTTGCTGTTCGGGTTGGGGGCAGTGGTTTCCATCGGAATAGTTCTGGAGTAAATCAGTGAGATTCTTACGGCAAATGAGAAAGCAAATTTCAAGCCATCCTCGGCTCTTTATTTGTTCTTTTCTTTTCAAAAAGGCACATGTTGGTAATTGGTGATTTGCTGTACTCGTTGATGCTTATTTAATAATTAACCCAGTATGGAATGTATGCAACAGTCACTTCTGGATAAGAATTTTTTTTTTTGGGTTGATATAGCCCAGTTAAAACAACAAACAACAACAACAACACTGACTCCATTCCCCACACAGTCCTTCAAATGAGACTATAAACCGAGGTTCCGTGTGTGAATGCACGCACAACATCTTGCACACACGTAAAATCCCATCACTAACTTTCGGAAGAGAAGGCCAGTTTGGCCGTTGGTATGGTTGACACGTGTTACACATAGCATGCACCTTTCCCGAAGATGGAGTATGGCTGCCTTAATGGCGGGATAAAAAACGGTCATACACACAAAAGTGTCAGAATCTTCAAATCGATGAAGGTGGACACTCAAAGAAAGAAGAAGAAGACAGCAACAACAACAACAACAACAACAACAACAACAACAACAACAACACACACAACACACACACACACACACACACACACACACACACAGAGTATGACCCACTGATATAGCCTTTATGCACGTGCACTTGACCGTCATAGTACGAACGATATACTGTCAATGACTGCCAAAGTAGTCGTGTGACAATGGAGTTGGGATGACAAAACAGCGAAATGAACATTCACCTTTCAAATCGATTGTATGGAGAACAGAATAAAACATTATCAAACACAGAGGCTTGTGTAAGAAAAAAAAAGAGTAACTTATTTCTCTGTGTCATGCGCATTTTCACCAATTTTAGCGTTTCATTTTCCGAGCTGCTTCTGTGTCTCTGTTCCACTCGCCGTGGGCTTAACAGCTGGTCAAGCATAGTCATTGTTTCTCATATATTTGTTACACCTTGACTTACTTGCTTCATTGTCGTCATCTTGAAAAGAATCTCTCTGGTTCATTTTTTTTCTTTTCTCTGGATGCCGTGAACGACAGAGAGATGATCAAGTACACGATGTAGAAATGTTTCTGCACTCACATCTGCTGTGGATTTGGATACTACGGTTATGAAGTCGATGACACTGACAGTGTCAGACTGCCGTGCTCTCAGGTTGCACAGGAGATGGGGCTTGTCAGACAGACCACCTGCATTATAAAGCAAGCACAAGATTGAGCGCTGGCGCTTGTGAGCTGGCGTAGCAGCGAACACCAAGGGAGAGGCGGCAGCTCTCCTTTGAGGGACGCTGATGTGAGAGGTCAGTGTCAGGCGGCGCAGCGAACCTACCAGCCGTCTGGGTGACGGCGGGTCTAGTCTGTGTCGCCGGGGGACGGCTCCTGGAGATGTGAGGCGATCGGCGATGGAGCGCTGCCTGACTATGATTACTGTGGCCCAGGAAACCGTATTCCGAGCCAGGCAGGCATGGGGGCACTCCTTATGGGGTTGGACCGAAAAATTGCCTTTTCGGCCGCAGTCTGCGTGTACCCGCCGAATTTTAGGGACTCGTGCTGCGCTCCAGCGACTTTCGTCCAGTTCCTTCTTTGTGGCGGCCTCAAGTGGCACAGGACCATCACCACCCGAGCACGAAGAAGACCGCCTGGTGCCCTGAAGAAGCCTCTTGGTCGGGGATAGGTGATATACACCGACGCCCATCGTCAGCCAACCAACAGCCGAATTTGAACTAAAGTTCGAAAGGAACCAGAGCGCGGAGAGAGACATACGACTTCCCCCACACGGAACTCACCCACAACTGCGAGCCACATCAGTTGCCACAGAATATGCAGACCTATGTCTGCGAGTGTACACTGTCTTTAAGGGCCTCTGGCCAGTAGGACGTTAATCTCACCCATCAAGTCAGTCAAGCGAGTGCTGGCTCAGTCAGAAAACCATCTGCCGTTCTGGTGGATGGAATGGATTTGAGGGGGTGAGGGGGTCAGTCTGGACCCGGAGCCTTGGCAACATCAAGACTTGCAACAGACAGTTAGACACGCATCTCCGATAGATCTGGATGTGACCACTAGGTCTCGTAAATGGCCGGTCACGTAAGTATTCTGGTCTTCTCAGCTGCAGTTTCAGTTTCATCAAGGTGTCCGTACTAGTCCACACATGCCACACCATATCTGCTCAGTTTAGAGACCACACTGCGCACGATTTAAAGCTGATATATGAGTGAAGTGATGACTAAGAAGAAAGAATGAAAGAAGAGGGTTTGATAGCTACGACGTAGCAGATGTCTGACCTGCGCATTAACTCATCGCCTCGACAGACCTTCGGTACATGACTTGCATTTGCATCGTTGTATGAGCGTATGGTGAGTGTACATGTGAGTGTCGTTGTGTGTACATGGGTGTGTGGGCACGGACCCATGTGTGTATGTGTGCCGGTGTTTGTGGTGCTTGGGTGCATGTCTGTGTTTGTCTTGTGCGTGCGTGCGTGTGCGTGCGTGCGTGCGTATGTGCATGCGTGCGTGTGTGTGTGCGTGCGCGCGCGTGCGCGCGTGTGTGTGTGTGTGCGAGCACGCGTGCGAGCAAGCGTACGCATGAGTGTTTGTGAACATGTGCATTGTGTAGTAGTAGTAGTAGTAGTAGTAGTAGTAGTAGTAGTAGCAGTAGTAGTAGCAGTAGTGGTAGTAGTAGCAGTAGTAGTAGTAGTAGTTTGAGCAGCAGCAGCAGTAGTAATAGTAGCAACAGCAGCAGCAGGGATAGTAGTAGTAGTAGTACTTTCGTTTTACGTCTTTTCACAAAAATACGTTATTAGAAGAGAGAGAGAGAGAGAGAGAGAGAGAGGAGAAGAGAGAGAGAGAGAGAGAGATGAGAGGCTTACATCTAATCATACAAAGACCGCCACATCATATTAGTACTTAATCGAACTATGTGACAACAAGAGTAACTTTAAACAGATTGTATAAACAACAACAACAAAACCTCCAATCACAGACATGCTGATAAACATGGTAAGTATGTCCGTGAGCACACACTCAAATAAAACACACCTCATTAATGTTGTTTCGCCAAATATACTTTTTGTTAAGTATATATTAGTCTGAGCATCCAGTTTCAGTCCATAACGTTGAACGAAATTTCTGTATCGATAGTATCACGAACTTGCAATTGTGAATGATTTTGAATATCAATACTGAAAAGATGACTATTTGTGTTTAAGTAAGAATTAAGTTCTTCAGACTATTTTAAAACAGTCCCACAAGCCTTTGTCTGAATATTTCATGACTCTTTGTAAAGTGAAGGATTATTAAAGTCGTTATGAAACTGTTGCACATTATCTCCTGGATAGTTCGACCATTTTGCTTTCACGTATACCTTCTTGACTTATTTAGTGACGAAACCGTCAGTGTTTGTAACAGCTTTCTTCTGTCAGTAGAGCCGGTGTGGCAATCCCCTAAGTCGGTGATAAGGGCGAAAACTTATGCTTGATGGGGGCTTCTCTGTGAGGACTCTTCTGCTGTCACGCTCTCATCCCGAGTTCTTTGCTCCCTTGATGCGATGGTAAAGCCCAAGGTGTGGACATCCCAGGTGAAATAGGCCGAGGAGTGACCGTACGCCGAGAGGAAAATGACCGGATGGGAGGGAAACACTGGGAAAGACCAGAACCAAGGGCTCTGTGGGCTGGCTCCCCACTTTGCCTGAAACATGTGGCTACTAAGAATAAAAGGAAAAGATGCTCCCAGGATTCACCGAAAGGGGGAGAGAATGATGAATCCATCGGTGCTCAACCAATCATGACTGCAAATCCCAAACGGACTATGAACATGGACCAAATGGAATATCCATGTGTCTGTGGAAAGCGTTTCGCTACCACCCGTGGCATGAAGATCCACAGAACAAAGATGGGATGTGTGAAGACTCATCTGAATGAGCAGCAGCGCACTGCATCAGCAGATAAGACGTCGGAAGACCAAGGCCAGGATTTAAACCACAGTGCCAAGGACATCCACGCTGTTGGTTCGGATGAGGAATTTGCACAGGCCCTCGATGCCAGGCGCCTGAAACTCAACCTGCCACGAGCAAACGAAACTGAAGACTGGGAGAAACTGGATGCAAAAATCGTCCAAAGACTCGATGCACTGATAGGGAAAAGCACCCTGGAACACAAACTAGCCACATATGGGGACATTGTGTATGCCACATGTGGAGACGCCTATGGAGCAAAACTACCCAAAGAGAAAACACCTCCAAAGAAATCCAGACGCCAAGAAAAGATGGACAAGATCAGGGTCCAAAAGAAAAACCTCAAGATGCAAATGAAGACCGCACTGCCAGCTGAAAAACAAGGCTTGGAAAAACTGTGGAAAGACCTGAAAGAAAAACACAGCGCCCTCAGCAAAGCGGAATCTGTGAGGAAGAGGAAGAGCAAAAAGAAGAAGACACAAGAGCGCTTCTTCAGAGACCCCTTCCAGTTTGCCAGAACACTGTTTGAGCAGCCAAAATCTGGGACCCTAAGTGTGGACAAAGGAGTTCTTGAGCAGTATCTGAGGAAAACATACTCTGACCCACAGAGCAAAGCACCACTCGACATTCAAGGTCTGGTGTGGCCAACCAACCCTGAGGAACAGTTCAATGGCAAGCCTCCAACATTGGCGGAAATCAAGAAGGTGGTCGACAAAGCCAGAGCCAAATCATCACCAGGGCCAAACGGAATACCTTACCAGCTTTACAAGAAATGTCCCAAGGTGCTGGAGTGGCTCCACAGGCTGCTGCGATCGGCTTGGAGAAACCAGAAGATCAGCGGCCAGTGGATGACGGCAGATGGTGTGTACATCCCCAAAGAGCAAAACTCAAGTGACATCAGCCAGTTCAGGCCAATATCACTACTGAACGTCGAAGGGAAACTCTTCTTCTCTGTCATGGCAGCAAGGCTGACCAAGTACCTGATGGAAAACAAGTACTTGGATGTGTCAGTCCAGAAAGGTGGCATCCCAGGCGTGGCTGGCTGTGTAGAACACGCCACAATGATCTGGGACGCAATCCAAAAAGCAAAAACAGAAAAGAGAGACCTGGACGTAGTGTGGCTTGATCTGGCAAACGCATATGGATCTGTGCCCCATGAGATGATACAGTTGGCTCTTGAGATGTACCATGTGCCAAAGAACATCCGCGACATGCTCAAGAAGTACTTCAATGGCTTCTCAATGCGGTTCTCTACCAAGGAGTACACAACAGACTGGATCAACTTGGAAGTGGGTATTGCAATGGGCTGTGCAATTTCCCCAATACTGTTCGTGCTGGCAATGGAACTCATCTTGAAAGCAGCAACAAACAACGCGAGACAAACAGACCTTGGCGATGGATACAAGATGCCTCCTCTCAAGGCCTTCATGGATGACACTACAGTGATTTCATCCAGAGAAGACGAGACACGTCATGTGCTGGAGAGGCTGGACGACATAGTTGCCTCATCCAGAATGAAGTTCAAGCCAAAGAAATCACGGAGTCTCTCACTGAGGAAAGGAAAAGTGGCCGGATCTGTGGTCTTCAGTGTTGCCAACCAGGCCATTCCAACAGTCACAGAAGAACCAGTCAAGAGCCTTGGAAGATGGTATGATGATACGCTGAAAGACACACAAAGAGCAAAAGAAACCAAGCAGATGGCGGAGGAAGGCTTGGAGACCATTGACCAGTGTGGGCTCCCTGGCAAATACAAGGTCTGGTGTCTGCAGTTCATGCTGATACCAAAGCTCCTATGGCCTCTGATGATATACGACATCTGCACCAGCATAGTGGAGGCAATGGAAGCCAAAATCAACAAGTTCACGAGGAAATGGCTTGGTGTCCCACACTGTCTGACTGACATAGCGCTGTACTGTCGCCAAGCAAAGCTGAAACTACCACTGAAATCCATCCTGGAGGAATACAAAGCAGGGAAGATCAGACTTCAAAGCATGCTGGAGGACTCAGGAGACAAGGTGGTAGAAGCAATCAAGCCCCAGCTGAAGACAGGCAGAAAATGGAAAGTTCAAGAGGCGATGGATTCTGCAAAAGAAAGTCTCAAGATCAAAGAAATAACAGGACACACACAGACCAACAGACAAGGACTGGGGGTGACCAAAACTGAATGGTGGTCAAAGGCCAAAGGAAAAGCCAAAAGAACATGATGATTCAGGAGATGAGAAAAGAAGAAGACCAAAAAAGACTCCAAAAAGCAGTCCAGCAGAGCCAGCAAGGGCAATGGACAACGTGGGAGAATGCACTCCAAAGAAGTCTCACTTGGAATGACATTTGGCGCATGGCCCCTCTCAGGATCAGCTTCATTCTCAGATCTGCATATGACCTTCTGCCCTCAAATGCAAACCTGGTGAAGTGGGGGAAAACAGGCGATCCTGCATGCCCCCTCTGCCATGAAAAACAAACAGTGGAGCATGTCCTAAGCTCATGTAAAGTAGCCCTGGCTCAAGGAAGGTACACATGGAGGCACAATCAAGTGCTCAAAGAGATTGTACAAGTAGTCTGGGCTAGTACCAACACCACAAAAGGGAAAATCAGGACTCCAAAAGCACCCGCAACATTCTTCACGGCAGGAGGCAGCAAATCATGGCCAAGAACAACAGTGCCACTCGAAACATGCAGGCAGAGTCTGCTGAACGGGGCAGATGACTGGGAGTGCACTGCAGACCTCCCAGAATGGAAGAGTCACCCAGAGATCATCAGCAAGAGTGGCATGAGACCAGACATAGTAGTCCACTCTAAGTCAACCAAGCAGCTGATCATGATCGAGCTCACGGTGCCATATGAGAACAGAATGGAGGCAGCTCAAATCTACAAGACTGAAAAGTATGCTGATCTGGCAAACAGCCTGAGGAGAGAAGGCTATCAGGTCAAAGTCCTCACTGCAGAAATTGGAGCTAGGGGGTTTGTAGGAACGTCTGCATACAGCCTCATGAAACAGCTCTCAGTTGCAGGGAGGGAAAAAACCAGAGCCCTGAAAGCAATGGCAGAAGCGGCAGAGGGGTGTTCAAGCTGGATCTGGTCAAGGAGGAACAAAAGTGAACTTCATAAGGCTTAATTTCCCTACAAATATCAGGTGTCCCTGTGGCTCAGTGGTTAAAGCGCGAGTCATTAAGTGGAAAATGAGCATGTCCAGAGGGTCATGGGTTCGAATCCCAGCCATGGCTCGTCCCAAGATGGGAAAAAAAGGGGCAGCAGAGGGACATCCGGAGTCATGAACCGGGTGTGGCCCAACCCCCCTAGAGTGTCAGGAGATAAGGGCCGAAACTCTTGCTTGAAGGGGGCTTCTCTTCTGAGGACTCTCTGCTGCCACGCTCTCCACGAGTTTCTTTCTACTTCTGTGCCGATATTTTCCACCTGCATCTGGAATTTCTGGGTTGGTTTTACCTTTTGCATGGCCATTTTCTACAGTGTCTTCCGAGCTCTGGGGGAATGGTAATTTGGTAGAGGTGTTTGAAGTGGTCTGGATAAGTTTCCCATTCCTTCGTTTCTCTGAGTTCTAGTAACTGGCACACAAGCTGTGCGTTATCTTCTGCCTGTCCCATCCATGATTTTCCACGTCCTAGGTGAGTGCCTTTGCTTCCTGGACTGCCACATGTTGTGGGTTTATTTTTCATGTTCAAGCGCTCTAAAACATGCCTTCGTCTGATCTACCTTGCGTCTTACCTGCACTGAAGGGAGGTCAAGCAGGTATTGCACAGTTTCAATTGATATGTCTTTAGTAGTTCCTAAGATCAATCTCATTGTTTCATTTGGATTTTTTTTTTCAAATTAAAGCACTTGGGCAGTGTTGTATGCCCTAATCCATGATCAATCACACTGAGTACAACTGCGTGATACAGTCGGTTGGGATGGCGTTGTTCGATGCCTTTAGCTGCGATTGCTTTCATGGCAGACAGGCGATAGACGATGTTAGGATGGGCGGTAATCTGTGTTAGAGCTCGTATTTAGAGTGACCCCGCCGTTCGTGGACAAATTGTCACTGGTGAGCGTGTCCGAAGCAAGTCAGTTAGCTTAACAGTTCAATCAGAGAGATACAATGTCAAAACATGGGTGTGAAATGGTGCGCCTGTAGAGCTTCAAGTTGAAATCAAATGTTTGACTCTTTAGATCTGTTTCCTCAGGTGGTAAAGTGAGAAGTTACTGTTTAAGAAGACATTGCATTATCTTCTCCTGATTTTTGTGTGTGCTCGGAACAGGTCTGTTCTCTCTTTTACTTCAAGCCATAATCTCAATACTGCACTGTTCACCTACTGTTAGCCTCGTACCTTTTTGCCATAGGCGCGCGCGCGCGCGCGTGTGTGTGTGTGCGCGCGCGCGCGCGTATGCGTGCGTGTGTGTGTGCGTGCGTGTGTGTACTGACAATTAATTGGTTTCAGTCAGTCAGTGCGCGCGTGCGTGGTGCGGGGGGGGGGGGGGGGGGGGGGGCGTGCGCGCGCACACGCGTGTATGTGTGTGTACACTGCGTCAGATGCAGGTAGCCTATCCCATGTGTGTGTGTGTGTGTGCGTGTGTGTGTGTGTGTGTGTGTGTGTGTGTGTGTGTGTGTGTGTGTTGACAGAGAGAGAGGAGAGAGAGAGACAGACAGACAGACAGACAGAACGACAGCCGGGGAAGGAGAAGTGAGGGTTGGGGTACGAACTATGTAATCGTCTCGAGCAACTTCTAGATTAGGCACCATAAAATATCCATTCATGATAACTTTTAAGTGTGAGCGAGTCAGTATTGACGGCAGCATGCCTACACGGATTGAAATCTAATTTTGAGATACCTTATTTCCCTCTAGACTATTATGTGATCAGCTTGAAGCGCATGTCTACCCCCACCCCCCACCCCGTCTTCTCGAACCCACAACTTGATGACCACTACAGTGTTATCGCAGAGCTTTCGTGGCTCCAAAGGTAACCGGAAGCGGAAGAGTGACACATTTTAGTTTCGGTCAGCGCAACTGCGCACTGTGTTGTGAATTTCTGTC
>CM065743.1:11838681-11851181 GCA_033310375.1 Conus canariensis
ATCAGGTGACAAGTGTTGCCAGTGGTAACTATCAATCCATCAGGTGACAGGTGTTGCCAGTCGTAACTATCAGTCCATCAGGTGACAAGTGTTGCCAGTGGTAACTATCAATCCATCAGGTGACAAGTGTTGCCAGTGGTAACTATCAATCCATCAGGTGACAAGTGTTGCCAGTTGTAACTATCAATCCATCAGGTGACAAGTGTTGCCAGTTGTAACTATCAATTCATCAGGTGACAAGTGTTGCCAGTTGTAACTATCAATCCATCAGGTGACAAGTGTTGCCAGTGGTAACTATCAATCCATCAGGTGACAAGTGTTGCCAGTCGTAACTATCAATCTATCAGGTGACAAGTGTTGCCAGTTGTGTTCTATCAATCCATCAGGTGACAAGTGTTGCCAGTTGTAACTATCAGTCCATCAGGTGACAGGTGTTGCCAGTTGTAATTATCAGTCCATCAGGTGACAGGTGTTGCCAGTTGTAACTATCAATCCATCAGGTGACAAGTGTTGCCAGTTGTAACTATCAATCCATCAGGTGACAAGTGTTGCCAGTTGTGTTCTATCAATCCATCAGGTGACAAGTGTTGCCAGTTGTAACTATCAATCCATCAGGTGACAAGTGTTGCCAGTTGTGTTCTATCAATCCATCAGGTGACAAGTGTTGCCAGTTGTAACTATCAGTCCATCAAGTGACAAGTGTTGCCAGTTGTGTTCTATCAATCCATCAGGTGACAAGTGTTGCCAGTCGTAACTATCAATCCATCAGGTGACAAGTGTTGCCAGTTGCAACTATCAATCCATCAGGTAACAGGTGTTGCCAGTTGTAACTATCAATCCATCAGGTGACAAGTGTTGCCAGTTGTAACATCTATCAACCCATCAGGTGACAAGTGTCGCCAGTTGTAACTATCAGTCCATCAGGTGACAAGTGTTGCCAGTTGTGTTCTGTCAATCCATCAGGTGACAAGTGTTGCCCATTGTAACTATCAATCCATCAGGTGACAGGTGTTGCCAGTTGTAACTATCAATCCATCAGGTGACAAGTGTTGCCAGTTGTAACTATCAATCCATCAGGTAACAGGTGTTGCCAGTTGTAACTATCAGTCCATCAGGTGACATGTGTTGCCAGTTGTAACTATCAATCCATCAGGTGACAAGTGTTGCCAGTTGTAACTATCAATCCATCAGGTGACAGGTGTTGCCAGTTGTAACTATCAATCCATCAGGTGACAAGTGTTGCCAGTTGTAACTATCAATCCATCAGGTGACAAGTGTTGCCAGTTGTAACTATCAATCCATCAGGTGACAAGTGTTGCCAGTTGTAACTATCAATCCATCAGGTGAAAAGTGTTGCCAGTTGTAACTATCAATCCATCAGGTGACAAGTGTTGCCGTTGTAACTATCAATCCATCAGGTGACAGGTGTTGCCAGTTGTAACTATCAACCCATCAGGTGACAAGTGTTGCCAGTTGTGTTCTGTCAACCCATCAGGTGACAAGTGTTGCCAGTTGTAACTATCAACCCATCAGGTGACAAGTGTTGCCAGTTGTAACTATCAATCCATCAGGTGACAAGTGCTGCCAGTTGTAGCTATCGATCCATCAGGTAACAGGTGTTGCCAGTTGTAACTATCAATCCATCAGGTGACAAGTGTTGCCAGTGGTAACTATCTATCCATCAGGTGACAAGTGTTGCCAGTTGTAACTATCAATCCATCAGGTGACAAGTGTTGCCAGTGGTAACTATCTATCCATCAGGTGACAAGTGTTGCCAGTTGTAACTATCAATCCATCAGGTGACAAGTGTTACCAGTTGTGTTCTATCAATCCATCAGGTGACAAGTGTTGCCAGTTGTAACTATCAATCCATCAGGTGACAAGTGTTGCCAGTTGTGTTCTATCAATCCATCAGGTGACAAGTGTTGCCAGTTGTAACTATCAATCCATCAGGTGACAAGTGTTGCCAGTGGTAACTATCTATCCATCAGGTGACAAGTGTTGCCAGTTGTAACTATCAAACCATCAAGTGACAAGTGTTGCCAGTTGTGTTCTATCAATCCATCAGGTGACAAGTGTTGCCAGTTGTAACTATCAACCCATCAGGTGACAGGTGTTGCCAGTTGTAACTATCAATCCATCAGGTGACAAAATGAATTTACAGTGTCCATATTTGCAGTCAAGAGTTGCGAGTTGGAATCACAATGTCACCCACCATAAAAACTGCCGTTTCTGCTGCCCATCTTAATGTGTTCTCATTCTGAAGGTGCGGTGTAGAGTAACACAGCCCCCCACCCCCCCCCACCCCCTTCCGTTCCTCACTCTCTTTGGATCGTTACCCCAAGGTTGAGCCGTAGAACACTGTAGTTAGGTATGGGCATTCAGCCAGAGTGTAACTTAACGGTCAGTTGCCTGACCCTTGATTGGGTGCATATGAACACACACATCTGCCTGCTCATAACCAAAGGTTAGGCAGTCCTGGATTTAAATCAAACATGTCCATTCTTTAATCTTTGAATAAATACTAAATAAGAATTAAATAACATTCAAGTATTCATTTATGGAGTAAATGAATGACTGAACACTATTTCCTTCCAAAGTTCTTAGTTAATTTAATGTAGACATGGATGTAGAATAAACAACAGTGGATAAAAAAAAAAAAAGTGCATATAAACATTAAACTTAATCTGGCTTGATGGCAGAAGAGTGGATGTATTTCTTGATATATGATTCGGAAATGATATATCCACCTTAGAAGACTACATCTGATATGCTCTCAACAGCTGGTAGAGGTAGAGATGTCACAATCTCATTATTGGACATAACTCAGTTGTGTAAAATACCCCTGCTTAAAACAGGTTAGAGTGACATGTCCCAACAGTTTTGAATCCAAAGGTCTGTGTGTGAAAAAACGTTCATCCAAACGAAGAAACCATGGGGAAAAAAGTAAAAGGAACTGAATGCATGTTAAATCTCATCCCGTTCTAGAGTAGGCCGTCATCATGTGCCTGTGGGGAAGCATGGTAGGTACATGCAAAAAGATATCAATGAAAAACAAAATAGTCATGTATACTGATGTTACGTTTGACACCAGCCTTAAAACATGAAATGTGGCCACCTTAATGTGTATGACATAAAAAAGTTAATGACGGGATTGAAGATTGTCATACACACCCAAATCTGACCACTGGCAAACACTTGAGATGAGTAGCAGTCAAGCAGCAAGCAAAAAGATTCACAGGTTTGTTTGTTTTTTTATCCCCCCAGGAGGTGAGGTCCCCCAGGAGGTGAGATGTGGCAGGAGTGGGGAGTTTTGGTGTCATTTCTGATTCTGGTTGTCACTGATGAGGGCATGTTAAGGGTGAATGAGGTGATGGGCCTGGCCGTGTCGATTGCTGGGACAGGGCGGGAAAGGTTTACTACGTCAGAGGTGTTCTCAGGCCTCTGAAAAGATGATGGTGGTAGCTTTTGTGTTGTTCCACACTTCCTTGATCTCTTTGTTTTATTTTCTGTGTGAGCGTAGTTGGTATCAAAGTTAAAGGGCGAGAAGGGTGTTGACATTTATGCTGAAATTGACGTGGTACGCTGAACTTTTACCTTTTCCTCATTGCTTCAATAACCCAAAATTACTAAAGCTATATTCCTCTCTCTCTCCGCACCCTGTCTTGTGTGTGGGCGTGTGTGTGTGTGTGTGTGTGTGTGTGTGTGTGTGTGTGTGTGTGTGTGTAAGTCAATAAGTGTGTGGTGTGTGTGTCTGTGTCTGTGTGTGTTGCCTCCCGGATCACCTTTCAAGCACTTAAATCGTTACAACCTGACTTATCACTCACCGCCATCACCTTGCTGACGTTTGAGGTACAAATCAAGATGGAAGAGTGTATCCGACCAGTCCCCTCCACCTCTCACCCCCACTCCCCACCCCACCCCTAACCCACCTGCGTGGACTGTGGGCAGGCTGTTGACGTGTGGACAGAGAACCGCCGACTGTACAGAGTGTTCGGAGCCGTGCCATGTCGTCCTGTGCCATCTGCCTGGAGCCGGAGCTCAACTCTCCGGCCGCCTGCGTCCCCTGTGGCCACACCTTCTGCCTGGCCTGCATCACCCAGTGGACGCGCTCCCCGCCTCGCTTCGGCCTCAGCCTCTGCCCCCAGTGCCGCTCTCCTGTCAGGGAGGTGCAGAAGTTGTTCATTTCGGACTGGCCCGGTAGGTGTCGTGCGTTCTTTTTGTTTTAGAGGAGTGGCGTGTGTGTAGAGCTGTCGAAAGTTATTGGGATCAAAGAAATAGACTTTCAGGATGGAGAGGGTTTTTTTTTTTCACTAAGTGTGTGCGTGTGTGTATGTGTTTGTGTGTCTGTGTATTTTTGAAGATTGAATGATGTGAAATGTCTATGAAATTTCAAGAATCAGAGTCAGGCTGTTAAACTAGTGCCTTGCGAACTGAAGCGAAAGAAACTTCGGTTCTTTGTTAGTTCTGTTGTTAAAGGTAAAAGACATGGTCACTCATGAGGTCAGTTAGAACAAGATGGGTATTTGTACCAACATCTGCTCATGGAACAAAACTCTGGTATCATTCATTCATCAACATTGGTGAATTATACTGAATTAATTAACATAGCTGCCACTGGCAACGGGGAATTATGGAATAAAGATGAGGGGGTGGCAGATGGGTGGCAAAGGTGGGATTTGACGGTGGTTGAGTGTGTATTTTGTGTTGTTGCTTTTGACTGATCAGTAGGTGTGTATTTGTGTGTGAGTGTGTGTCTGTGTGTGGTGTGTGTGTGTGTGTGTGTGTGTGTGTGTGTGTATGTGTGTGTGTGTGTATGTGTGTGCATACTTGCGTTTGTGCATGCTTTTGTGTCTCTGTGCCTGTCACAGTGTGTGTCTTTGTGTTTATTTTAAACGTTTACATACAGTTTTGTATGTTTGTGTATATGTGTCACTGTACCTGTAGGTAAAAAAACAACAACAAAAAACGATTAGATGAGGAAAAAGTTAACTCACTGAGTATCATTGATGATGATGATAACAGTAATAATATTAATAGTAATGATGATTATCATAATAATTGCAGTGAGTATCAAATTGTTAAATGATGATGATAATTTTGAATGTTATCTACACCTGCTGCTTTCTAACCAATTGAGAAGTGTGTTTTTTCTTTCTTTTGTTACTTTCATTCTTGTCTTTATTATAGTAATATCTGTGGCCATTTATTTTTGTTCCTTCGATTTCCATTTGGACAGACTTTACTGTAGACAGACTTTACTGTATTTTTCTGTTTGTCTTTTCACAAGATAAGTCAAAAACAGCAGGGTGGATCCTCACCCATATTCAGAAAGTTGTTTGAAGGGTTCATATCGGTAAGAGAGTAAATGTGGAAATCAGTGTTTTCACACATGAAAATGTGTTATATGACAACCCAGAACAAAGCGAAACTAGCAACTTTGTAGAGAGCTGCATTGACGGATGGTCTGAACGCAACCCAGAGCAAAGCGAAACTAACTAGCAACTTTGTAGAGCTGCATTGACGGATGGTCTGAACGCAACCCAGAACAAAGCGAAACTAGCAACTTTGTAGAGAGCTGCATTGACGGATGGTCTGAACGCAACCCAGAACAAAGCGAAACTAGCAACTTTGTAGAGAGCTGCATTGACGGATGGTCTGAACGCAACCCAGAACAAAGCGAAACTAGCAACTTTGTAGAGAGCTGCATTGACGGATGGTCTGAACGCAACCCAGAACAAAGCGAAACTAGCAACTTTGTAGAGAGCTGCATTGACGGATGGTCTGAACGCAACCCAGAACAAAGCGAAACTAGCAGCTTTGCAGAGAGCTGCATTGACGGATGGTCTGTTTCCTGACACCCTTTTCATTTTGCTACTGTTTCGGTTTAACAGACCTGTCTCCCAGCGCCCCCTTCCCCGTTCCTCTCCACCCCCTCTACCCTTAACTTTTCCTTACGGTCACATCGCCTTCTCACATCGCCTACTCACGGCGCGCATGACCTTTGGTCAGCTGGTGTGTCTGTCAGAGGCATACACCTTTCAGAGAAGATAGTGTAATGAGGTGATCTAACCTTTGATTTCTTTTGCGTGTTTTTTTGTTTTTGTTTTTGTTCTCCAATCTCCAATTTTTCCACTTTTTTCCTTTTTTTTTTTTTCTTCACTTTTTAATTTTTTTTTTTCATTTGAATTTTTTTTTTTTTTTTTTTTTTTTTAGTTTAATAGGTGGAGCCTCCTTCCTCCTATTTTTTTCCCACCATCTTTTTCCTCTTCTTCTTCTTTTTTTTTTTTCTAAATAAAGACTAACTCTTGCTCACCATGCAATGTCTGTGTGTTGTTTACAGACGTACGGTTGCGTGCTCACTCTAATGTTTCAACGTTTGATACAAAGCGTCTGGGTTTATTGGTGTACTAACGTATCGTGCGCTGACACTTTCATTCTGATATATATGTTTACGACACAATAAACACATTTATGCCCCCCCACCACCCACCCCCACCCCCACTCCCTCCCCCCCAAAAAAGAAAAGCACACATATCCCCCTCACCATTGATTTCACATATAGCCTTACAGTTTAAGATGTAAGTTATTATAATGAATACTTATATAGCGCCTATTCTCGGCTAGAGACCAAGCTCTAAGCACTTTACAATCCACACTAGTTTACACAACAGGCTGCCTACATGGGTAGTGCCGACGGAAGAGTTGCCAGCTGGTGCTTCATTCAGTCATTTCCTGTGTCATCCAATCCATTTCCTTTAATAATGTTCACTCAGTTTCCTTACTTCATTCTTTCCATTTCTTACGCAGAGTGCATGGTATGTGTAACATGTCATCCATACCAACAGCCAGTTTATCCATACCAACAGCCAAACTGGCCTTCTCTTCCAAAACCCTCCGGGGGTTGCAACCTTGCCGTGGTCGGAGGGCTTGCGTGGTCCAGTGATCTTCTAGGCTTTGCTGACGGGGGCATCGATAGTCGACTAGATGGTTAGTTGTCGTGAACGCTTCTAGGCCTGTATAGCCAAGCTGCTGACTGGCCAAGCATTACGTGGTAGGAATTGATGCTCCTGGTAGGGTTTCCCATGTCAGAAAGGTTAGGAGTGAGGGCCCAGACAAATAGTAACCCACCTTTTCCCTATTCTATCTTCTGCCTTTCTTAATGGATCTTTTCATTATTCGTCTCCCCTTCAAGCCTTCTGTTCCACACTCTTTTTTTCTCTGATACTTGAGTCGCTGCCGTAAGCAGCGGGGAAGCCCAAGTTACAGTTACCTGGCGAGGGGCTGAGTGGCTGATCCCAATTCAGTCGCTAAGGTGCACTGTCTGGTTTTCATGCGGGACGGTACCAGGCTCACGGACGCCATTCTATGGCCATCCATTGTCCCTTCCCCAGCACGGCAGCTCTCCTGGGGTGACCGTTTATCTCTGCCGGTATTTAAAACCTTCATGGCCTCAATAAACATAAAAACAGGAAAAAGAAGAAAACTGGGTTCCGACCCTTCCAGGGATACGGACTCGGATTCTGACACTGAAGTTCGGAATAGGATAGGTGCATGGCCCTCTTGGCTGATTATCCAGTCGGCAGATAGCGAGCGACCCATTACTAAGTTGAGTCCTTTTGCTGTTGCAAAGGGGCTGAAAGGTCTTGCAGGCGCAGAGCCGAAATCAGTCAAGAGGTTGAGGGATGGTTCCTTGCTGGTACAGGTCGACCGAAAAGTCCACTCGGACAACTTATTGAGATCCGAAAGCCTTGTAAATTACCCCATCCAGGTGTCCGCTCACAAAAGTCTCAACTCCTCGAAAGGCGTCATCCGTTGCCGAGAATTGTTCGGGATATCTGAGGGAGAGATAAAGGCTGAGTTGGCTGATCAGGGAGTGGTCGAGGTCAGGAGGGCGACTTTTCGGAAAGGTGCGGAGAGGAAACCTACCAACACTCTGTTCCTCACCTTTGCTAAACCGACTCTTCCAGAGTCCATAAAGGTGGGGTACCTGAGAGTGAAAGTAGCCCTGTATGTGCCGTCCCCACTGAGGTGCTTCAAATGTCAACGCTTTGGACATGTCAAAGAGAGATGCCCGGGAGAGGAGGTGTGTGCCACCTGCAGCAAAGCAGTTCATGATGGTGGATGCGAATCCGCGAAATGCGTGAACTGCGATGGTGACCACCCTTCCTTTTCAAGAGACTGCCCTGTCTGGCGAATCGAAAGCGAAATCCAGCGAGTTAAAACAGAAAAAAAGATTTCGTTCTTCGAAGCAAAAAAGCTGGTGCAGGAGCAGAGGGGAACCCCGCTTCTTTTCTCGACAGTAGTCAAAAAATCGCTCAGAGTACCTCAGGTAGAAGTAGGCGTTCAGACAGACCCATGTGGTCTTGAACCTCTGAAATGTATTCCGACTTCAAGAACATCGCAAGAGAAAACGGCCGTTGGTGGGGGCCATAAACCAACCAGAGGATGCACTTCCAGTGCATCCTCTAAGCCTGCAGCTGTGCGGGCTGCCCAGCAAGGGGGTCGCCCCGAGACGGCCCCCAAGCCGAGACCACCTCCCAAGGGAGGAGCCCCGACAGTGGCGTCGGGCAAAGTGGCATTGGTGGAGTGCAGGGGAAAGCCTCCACCAACGCCATCAAAACCATTGAGTTCTTCCCCTCCAGGGAAGAAGAAACATCAAATTCCACCGGACAGACTGAAAAAAGCGGAGCTGAAATTACAAAATACATTTGATGCTCTATATGACGAAGAGGAAGAGGACATAGACATGGATGATTAAGATCCTCATCCACAATGGATACAGTCTTGCAATGGAATATTAGGGGACTGTCTTCCAATTTTGAAGAATTGCAGCTGTTGTGCCGTGAGGCTAGGCCCATGCTAGTTTCACTGCAAGAAACTCTTCTAAAGTCTGACAAAACTTTTTCACTTTCTGGCTACAGCTCTCTAAACCTACCTGTACAATCTGTTGAACATGGCGTTTCTGGCGGAGTAGCTTTGTTCATTCACAACTCTGTTCTGTACAGCCCAGTTGCTCTGCAGACTCCGCTGCAGGCAGTGGCAGCTCGGGTTACTCTTCACAAAACAGTTACTGTCTGTAGTTTGTATCTATCTCCAAATATCTGCGTCACTAAACGGGGCCTCATTTCGCTCTTGGAGCAGCTTCCCAGACCCTTCCTGCTGTTGGGGGATCTGAATGGCCACTCTCCTCTATGGGGAAGTGAGAGAACATCACCAAGGGGTCTGCTTTTAGAGGAAGTGTTTTCGGAGCTTGATCTGTGTGTCTTGAATGGGAAATCGCCAACTTACTTTCACTCCGCTAATGGCACCACATCTTGTCTGGATCTTTCTGTCTGTGACCCATCTTTGTTTTTGGATTTTGTTTGGGAGGTTGATGAGGACCTGCATGGTAGCGACCACTTTCCTGTGTTGCTTCGGTATACGAACGCAGAGAGTGAGTCTTTACCAGAACGCCTCAATTTCAACAAAGCAGATTGGGACCTCTTTGCCACTAAGTTTCTTATGGATCTGGAAGAGGACAAGATCCTGCAAAGTGAAGATCCGGCAGGAAGTCTTTCAGATTTCATACTGAATTGCGCAAAGTCAACCATCCATACATCTTCCAAGAAGCCCCTAATGCCAAAAGTTCCTTGGTTCAACTCTGAATGCAAGGAAATTAACAAAAACCCGCAAAAGAGCTCAACGTCGGGTCTCTTGCAGACCTTCGATGCCCAACGTTCGAGCACATCAGAAACTGAGGGCCAAATCCAAACACATATATAAGACCAGTAAACGTTTATCTTGGAAACAGTTTTGCTCAAGTCTCACATCCAAGACATCGAAGAAAAAAGTGTGGAAAATCATCAAGAAAATCAAAGGGAAGAACACCTGTCCCACTGTGAACCATCTCAAGTTTTCTGACTCTTTAATAACAGAGAAAAAAGCAGTTGCTAATCTGCTTGCTTCAACCATTGAAAAGAATTCCTCCTCTTCTAACAAATCAGCCAGTTTTGTCAAAATCAAAGCCCTCAAAGAAAAATCACCCTGCAACTTTTCATCAGATAACATGGAAGACTACAATCTTCCTTTCACTTTAAACGAATTGAAATCTGCCTTACTTTCTTGCAGCGATTCCTCTCGGGTATAGATGAAATCCATTACAAACTTTTGAAACATCTTCCGCAAAAAGGTCTGCACATCCTGCTACATGTCTACAACCATGTATGGACTACTGGTTTCTTTCCACCTTCTTGGCGAAAAGCCCTCATCATTCCCATTCCCAAACCTGGAAAAGATCTTTCTAACCCATCAAACTACCGTCCCATAGCTTTGACCAGCTGTGTCTGCAAGTTGATGGAGAAAATGGTCAATGCTAGACTCATGTGGAAACTCGAAACCGATGGCCTTTTGGCGAAAGAACAGTGTGGTTTCCGCAAACATCGAACCACAGTTGACCATTTGATCCGTCTGGAATCTACGCTTCGGAACGCCTTTCTGAACAAACAACACGCAGTGGCTATTTTCTTTGACTTGGAGAAGGCCTACGATACCACCTGGAAATCTGGGATACTTCATGATCTCCATGATCTTGGTTTTCGGGGTCATCTTCCACTTTTCATTCAAAATTTTTTGGCAGAACGACAGTTTCAGGTCCGGGTTGGCACCACTCTCTCTGATGTTCATGAGCAGGAGTTGGGTGTTCCGCAAGGAAGCATACTGTCTCCTGCCCTCTTTAGCATCAAGATCAACAACATTGTTAAATCTGTTCAACAGGGTTCAGACTGCTCATTGTTTGTGGATGATTTTGCTGTTTACGCAACTGGAAGCCTGTACCCGAGTGTCCAGCGCAGGCTCCAGCTTTGTGTAGATAAAATTCATCAGTGGGCGGATGAAAATGGCTTCGTTTTTTCTCCTACAAAGACACAGTGCATTCACTTCCATAATTTCCGTCAGTTTTTTCCAGATCCTGTAATTCAAATAGGGAAATCTCCCATTCCAGCTGTCAAAGAGGCCAAATTTTTAGGAGTTATTTTTGACCAGAAACTCAACTTTCTCAGCCACATTAAAAACCTCAGAACTTCTTGCCAGAAAGCTTTGAATATTCTGCGGGTTGTAGCACACACTGACTGGGGCGCTGATAAGAAAACTTTGCTGCACCTCTACAGAGCCTTGGTCCGTTCCAAACTGGACTATGGTTGTGCTGTGTACGGCTCTGCAAGACCGTCTTACCTAAAACTCTTGGACCCTATCCACCATCAAGGGCTTCGTCTCTGTCTTGGAGCATTCCGCACCACCCCTGTGTACAGCCTGTATGCAGAGGCAGGTGAACCCTCACTGTCCAACCGCAGGCTGAAACTGTCTCTGAATTATTATATCAGACTGTTCTCGGAACCAGAAAACCCTGCCTATGACTGTGTTTTTGACCCTCCGTTCCAAAGTAAATTTGAAAACAACCCTAACTGTATTCCGCCGTTTGGTCTTCGTATGCAGCCTCACGTGCGGAATGCAGGTCTGGACTTAGGAGTTGTGTCCGATTTTTCCAAGTTTCCAGATGAGCCTCCGTGGACCTTTTTCGCACCAGAGATTTGTTTTGATCTTGCAGCTTTTCGTAAAGAGTCTACCAGCTCTCTGGCATACAAGGCATTGTATTCTGACCTCTGTTCAAAATTTCCATCTTATCAGAAAATTTTCACTGACGGTTCCAAGTCTGAGGATGGAGTGGCCTGTGCAGCCTACTGCCCTGGGGCTCCTTCTCAGATACTGTTAGAACATATACCTCCAGATGCTTCTGTCTATTCTGCTGAACTTACTGCTCTGGTTCTGGCATTGAAGATAATCTCACAATCTAAGAAGAGGGACTTTCTGGTTCTGTCAGATTCACTGTCAGCGTTGGAGGCCATAGCTGGCCGCAACCTTCAGCACCCAGAACTTTTACACTTTTTTGAACTTTTGACCAAGTTGAAAGCGGATGGTTACAACATTATTTTGGCTTGGATTCCTGGTCATGTTGGCATTGGAGGGAACGAAATGGTTGATCGTTTAGCCAAGAATGCCACAAGAGAGAAACTGTCCAACATATATATCCCCTGCTCAGATCTGAAACCCAAAATTAACGATTATGTGAGAGACCTCTGGCAGGAGGATTGGAATACACAGACGGATAACAAACTCTTTCAGATCCGTCCAAACCTTAAGGAGTTCCTCCCATCTGCGTCTGGTGGTCGTAAAGAAGAAACAGTTCTGTGCCGGCTGCACACCGGCCATTCGTATTTTACCCATTCCTACCTTTTAAAGAGTGAAGAAGCTCCGTGGTGCATTCCATGTCATGTGCCACTCACAATGAAACATATTCTTTTAGAGTGTTGGGACTTGCACGATGTGAGACACAAACATTTTACGGCAGATTCCATGAAAACCTTGTTCAGAGATGTCCCACCTGATGCCATCTTTGAGTTCTTGAAAGAGATTAACATTTTTCATCGGATCTGAGTTTTTACAGTGGAAAGATTTTTAACAAA
>CM065743.1:11856181-11883681 GCA_033310375.1 Conus canariensis
TCCATGGTACTTCTGCTGCCTTCATCTTTTAGGCCCCTGCGGCCGTGGTGGGCCCTATGACCTGTGACCAGGGCTCCACTGGTCTTTGAAGAGCTAGCAAAGCTTGGGAGAACTGACCTGGGAGTTTCAAAGCTTTCATAGTGTACGAAAAATGTACTAGTCCTGTACCTGGCTATAAGTCCCGTGTACATTATGGTGTTATGAGAATTTCTCACTTGATTTGAGTCGAGGGGCACCTAGACATGAAAAATCACGGAGGTGATCGGGCACCACCCTGGTACATTTTGCGTAATGGCCAATTCAAATATGGCCGCCATCCGCCGTGGTGAAAATCCTACCTTTTGTGTTTTTGACAATATCTATACTTGTGACACTTCTAATCCAACTGATTTTGGTGTGCTGAGTTCATTTCTGGTATTATTATGTCCATTTGGGGTCATCTTGACCTTCAAATGCCATGGTCAAGGTAATTTTCTTATACCGACAGTCTTGACCGTAACCTGGCGATATTCTAGCAGTAACAACAGGGCTCCTATATATAATGCTACTAATTCTGACATGCATTTTCACTGTATGATTCACTATTAAATATATAAGTCATTCTGATCTTGAATTCACAAGTGAACGCCATTTTTACCTATTCAACTAAAACTGTCTTTGCTGCTTTTTCACTTTTTTTTTCTGTATTGTGTAGTCAATGACACATCCCAACACAAACAGAAAAAGTTCTCATGTATGCAGCAAACATGCTCAGTGTAACTGCAGTTGTCTCTTTTTATCACTGATTGGAACATGGAGAATTATCTGCTTTTCCATGGCAGAATGTGATGCAGCAAACTCCAGCAGAACAGCACCCACACCGTCGAGTGTCACACTTGTCTGCGCACTTGCATATTGTGAGCAAAGTGGGTGGCAAGGGCTTCATGCATTTAGATGGCAACAGGGTGCCAAAATGTTGCTCCCACCCATGTTCTAGTGGTTCTAGGTAGTCCTCACGTTGTTGACTGGCCACCCCAAGCAGATGGCATGCTTTGTGCACCAGAAAGGCTCCTGTGTGGATGTGGCCTCTGATGACACTACTTGTGGGTGGGAGATAGTCAATTCCAGCTGTAGCACTGCTGTAGTTCTCCACTCTGAGCTGGTTGAACATTTCAGCAGTTGTTGTTGATCTGACACCCGCCCAGACATGTACAAGGTACATTTCCGCCATAGCTTTATCTTGCTCTGACAAGCTGTCTGTCTCTCCGAAGTTCGTCAGATGCTGTACAGTGTCAGCGGCCATAGCAGCGTGCTTCGTTCCCACCTTACTCATACAGTCATCTCCAGTCCGTATGTGTGCTTTGATCAGTGACTTGGCCAGCGGTGCTCCAAGCCTAAAAACTGCTTGCTGCAGTGGAAGCATCCGCCGCTTCTCACCTGTACCAAACTGCTGCCAGATTTCCTTTAACCCCAGCGCTTGGAACTGAGGGGTGTAGTGAAGTGGTAGTGCGAAAGTGTCCGCGTCGTTGGAAACTACTATAACTCTCTTGCACTGTTTGACACGAGCAGCCCACTCCACATGTACCATCAGTCTGGCGTCTGCCTCTTCAATCCAGCTGTGCAAGTCCGGGATTTCTTCACCGCCAGCTGCTTTGGCTGGAAGCACCTCATCATCAGAGACGTCAGAGCTAGCGATGATGACAGGATTTCCTTCAGCTCGATTGCTCACCATATCTCGAACCAGCAGCTAAAGATTCTGTTTGTTCTTCTCAGATGCCCAGAACTTGTCAAGCTGTCGAAGGATGGGTGTGTATGCGTTCATGCCAATAATGTCAATGGGTGTCACATCAGCTCGCCTCATGCGCTCTCCTTCTTTCAGGGAACGTTCAACGTATGAATCTAACACCAGGTGAATGTAGTCCGACTCATGGCAGTGGCTTATGGCTGATGTGATGACTGCAGTGACTACAGCACCGAGGGTAGAGAATTCTGCTAGTGGCATCTGTCGCATCTTTGACATGAAGTCTACCACAACACGAGTGGGAAGAAGAGACGTCTGATTCCATTGTGTGAGGTCCAGTTCAGATTCAGTTTCACCACCAAGTGTTGGCTTGTTGACGTGAGCAGGAAGATCACCATCAAACAGTGGAGTCACTGGCAGCAGATCGTGAGCAAGTATCTGCTTGATGTCCATGCCACGCTCCTTTGCAATGTCCATGGTTCTCTGTGCCTCCGCAACATCCTTGGATGACAGATCCTTCTTTTCTTTGAGAATGGTTGCTGGTGTTTTGTGTGGCTGTTCGTTGAACTGGGGCAGCTTCCTCTTTGATACGGTTGCACTCATTTTCTTGGTCTTCTCGACCAGCACCTCCTGCCTGTATGACTGGTAGACACGCTCGCCATTCTCGAGACACTTGAGCAGACGCTCAGCCACTTGTCGGTCAACAGCCAGCTTGGTCAGCAGGTGATGCAGTGGCACAGGTTCTTGAACCACCACCGAGTAAGGATTCTGTCGCTCCATCACAAAGTTCAACAGCTTCTCCACATTTTGATTGAATGTGACACGGCAAGTAGAGCTCAGTGCATGCCGAAAATGGCATTCTGTGTGATTCATGGGATGGTTGGTGGTGAGCTGGTTGAGGAGATTGGTTATACACCCAATCTCGTGGAACAAGAGTTCAAATTCTGCCACAGAACCAGCATTTCGTGTAGCTCCCACTACATAGTGACCTTCAGGACCCTTGGACACTCGCTGGATGGTCTGCTCAACCTTCATGTCGCCTCCGACAGCACAGAACCAGCCTGAATGATCCTGAACAACCCACTGGCCCATAGAGAAACGCTCAGGATGTGTGAACTCCAGCACCTTGATTTGCTCAAGATACCACAAGCCATAAAGCAGGTAACTGATGCAGTCCAATTCTGCAAAGATCGGCATGGAGTCCTCGACAGTAGCTACATATAGATCCCAGTTTCCCTCTTTGTCGGAGACAACAGCGTTTTTGATGACGGCGACCATCCGCAGCCAAACACCAAAGAATTGGCAGAGCTCAGACTTGGCCTCGCACTCCTTCTCACACTCCACAAAGTCCTGATGCAACTTCTCAACTTGTCCACTCAGGGTCTCGAACTCCTCTGGACAACGCGTGTTTGCAGCAAGTGAAGTTTGCAGAGCCTGCACCTGCTCTAGCTCTGGATATGCAGTTTTGTCTTTGTGTTGACAGAACATCTGCCACTGGAGCGACTGGAATTAATTAATTTTAGATGTACTACATCTGTGATTGTTGCTAAAAATCAACACATTCACAGGTTACGGATGTCATCGGTATAAGAAAATTACCTTGACTATGGCATTTGAAGGCCAATATGACCCCAAATGGACAAAATAATACCAGAAACGAAGTTAGCACATCAAAATCAGTTGGATTAGAGGCATTACAAGTGTATTTATTATCAGCAACACAATAGTTAGGATTTTCATTGCGGCTGGGGGCGGCCATATTTGAATCGGCCCTTACGCAAAATGTACCAGGGTGGTGCCCGATTACCTCCGTGATTTTTCATGTCTAGGTGCCCCTTGACTCAAATCAAGTGAGAAATTCTCCTAACACCATAATGTACACGGGACTTATAGCCAGGTACTGGATTATACAGTGCCTCAAAAAGTGGATATAGCTTGGGAAAGGTTTTGGAAAGCAGCCCAGAACATGCAGCATATGACCATTGAAAACTGTCATGCAGAAGTGTGTTGCAGGATTAGAAATGAATAAAATTGAATGCAAAGTTTGCGGTACGTAGGTAAGAGCAAATTCAAAGTTCATCTGATGCCTTTGCTTATTTTGCGTTCAGGTTTCCTAACCGCTGTCGAAATTTTGAGCTCTTCCCCATGGATTTATCACATTTGTGGTTACTCGGTAGCAAGCCACAGCAAATCCACAATGCCTGGGATGTATCATAAGAAAAACCGACTACAAATCATAGATCAGGAAGGGTGTTTTAGATTGACATTGCAAGGTTTGGGAGTGGGTTGTGAAAAGTTTGGAAAGGTTTGTGAGTTTGGGAGATTTTCAGGTAGGAAGACTGAGTGAAGCTTTCTGTGTGTGTGTGTGTGTGCATCCATGCATAGGAAGGGCTCTTCTACCTGCCGCTCATATAGCATGCTTCTGGTGAGGGCACCTGTCATATTGGTTAGGAAATGTATCCATGAAGGGGATGGAACTTGATCGTGCGGTTCCAGTCTGTTCGAGCTGATTCGTTGTATACTGGTCAACTGTTGGTAGTAGTCAGTCTGTAGATGATTAGATCCAAAAAAAAAAAAAGAAAAAGTGTATCCAGCAGCTGTAAGCTGGTTTGCGGAGATCACCATGGAGTATTTTGTTTGCTGATCCGTGATGATGATGCTTAAGGTGAAGTTTCCATCATGATTTGTTGTCTTTGTTCAGAGCTGGCTAGGCGAGCGAACGTCTGGTTGAATCAACAGGCTGAACGACTGGTTGCGCTGCGTACCAGGCTTATACAGTGTGCAGGTAACTTTTTTCTTATACAGTGTGCAGGTAACTTTTTTCTTATACAGTGTGCAGGTAACTTTTTCCTGATACAGTGTGCAGGTAACTTTTGTCTTATACAGTGTGCAGGTAACTTTTGTCTTATACAGTGTGCAGGTAACTTTTTTCTTATACAGTGTGCAGGTAACTTTTTCCTGATACAGTGTGCAGGTAACTTTTGTCTTATACAGTGTGCAGGTAACTTTTTTTTTTATATACAGTACGCAGGTAATGCCAGTATGTATGAGCGCGAGACTAGCATTTTACCTTTTCAGATAGTGTCTCTATCAGTGCCGATTCTTCTTGTTCGGTTCAGTCACGCTTGGTACGCGGTGGAAACAAGGAAGAAAATCTTACAGCTGATTTCTGAAAGGAATGCAGACATGGTCAGTAAAGCTACCCAGGGAAACTGCCATATCTTCACCGTGACCTGAACCCAAATAACCAGTTCTGCAGTGAGAGTTAAACCCAAACCCAGTAGATAGAACAGGATGGATTTGAATCGGTCGAGCATTGGCAACTTGGTTGTTACAAGGTGAAATTTAAAAAAAAAAAAGATAAGTTGATCAGCAAGTAATGCTGCATCTGACAGCATCATAAAAGACCGTGACCCAGAGCATGGCCTGCATATCGTCCCGGAACAGCCATGTTTGTTGCTGAAAACCGTGGAACAGCCATGTTTGTTTCTGAAAACTGTGGAATAGCCATGTTTGTTACTGAAAACTGTGGAATAATCATGTTTGTTACTAAAAACTGGAATAGTCATGTTTATTTCTGAAAACTGGAATAACTGTGTTTGTCACTGAAAACTGTGGAATAGTCATGTTTGTTTCTGAAAACTGTGGAAAAGCCATGTTTGTCACTGAAAACTGTGGAATAGTCATGTTTGTTTCTGAAAACTGGAATAATCATGTTTGTTTCTGAAAACTGTGGAATAGTCATGTTTGTTTCTGAAAACTGGAATAACCATGTTTGTTTCTGAAAACTGTGAAATAGTCATGTTTGTTTCTGAAAATTGTGGCATAGTCATGTTTGTTATTGAAAACTGTGAAATAGCCATGTTTGTTTCTGAAAATTGTGGCATAGTCATGTTTGTTACTGAAAACTGTGAAATAGCCATGTTTGTTTCTGAAAATTGTGGCACAGCATGTTGTTTGTTACTGAAAACTGTGGAATAGTCATGTTTGTTATTGAAAACTGGAATAGCCATGTTTGTTATTGAAAACTGTGGAATAGCCATGTTTGTTTCTGAAAACTGTGGAATAGCCATGTTTGTTGCTGAAAACTGTAGAATAGCCATGTTGTTTCTGAAAACTGTGGAATAGCCATATTTGTTTCTGAAAACTGTGGAATAGCCAGGCTTGTTTCTGAAAACTCTGCAATCTCTGCCCGTTCCATACGTTCTAGTCACAGATAGTGTGATACTGATTTAGAATAAGAAAAAAGAAACATGGAAACAGACAGGTGCTTCCTTTTTTCACAGATGGACAAACCTGACGGCAGATGGAAAATTGTGGTATAAACACTCTGTTCACACACTCCAAGTCCATAACTGTCTGTGGACGAAACCAAACTGAGCAGAATTGCTGAAAAGACATTAGCTGTAGCAAGCAAATCGTAATGCGGGGGACTGATGGAGATGATACACAGCCAATCCTGCCAAGGGGAAGAAAAAAAACTAACAAAAACAAACCAAAAAAAAACCCAGTGCCACCAGACCGATAGAAAGTAATATGATGAATGATAGCCATGTTTTCAACAAGGGCAGAAAGAAAAAAACTTTGCTTTGTAAATCTGCATGACATGCAAGAGCTAGTTGCAAACTGAGGCAACTGCAGGTGGAAATCTGAACAAATTTGAAAAAATAATTTATAAGGCTCCGCCGTAAAAGGTAGGCAAATGAATCACAAGTCAAAACACAATGCGTTTCGACCTCTTAGGTCTTCTTCAGGCAAGACACACAACACTCAGGACAACAAAAATGAACGAGCAATCACTTAACTTCATCCAATTCGGCGCAAAATGAACGTTGAATCTTGCGCCGGATTGAATGGAGATATGTGATAGCTTGAATTGGATAAAGATAAATGATTACGTGTTAATTTTCGTTGTCCTGAGTGTTGCGGAGATTGAAATGCGTCATGTTTTGTCTTGTGATTCGTCTGTCTGTTTTTCTCGGAGCCTTGTAGACAATTTTTCAAATCTGCAAGTGCTAATTTGCCCTCAGTCAAAGTGGCCATGATGACGTGAGTGTGGGAACATCCTTACATGGGCAGCTGCGCAGCATCACGTTTGTGAAAAAAGAAAAGTGTGTTCCTGAAAATGTTCTAGACGATGTCAGTGAGTTCCAGAGGTTTACATCAATCTGTTTTTGGTGGAGAGATCTTAGGGTGGGACGTATCAGGGGAGCGAACTTGTCAGACTCTAGCTGTGTGCATGGTGTTGCAGTGATGTGCCGGAGAGAGTGGCAGGACCTGGGTCGGCAGGCGCAGTGTTTCGTTGGCGCGGCGGTGCTGCTGGTGGTGCTGCTGCTGGCGCAGGACCTTCAGGACCAGGACGGCATCCACCGCGGCATCGTGCTGCCCATCCTCGTCCTCCTCCTCGACATGGTGCGGCAGGTGGCGTACGCGGGCGCCTACTTGGTGTACCGGCCCCTCTCCTGCCTCCTTGCGTGCGTGCTGGAGGTGGGGACAGCTGCGCTGGACGTGGCCTACGTGGTGGTGTCATCGCTGCTGTGGGTGGTGTGGGACGCGCTGTGCGTGCCCTGGCTGGCAGTGTGCGTGGCTGCCCGGCTCCTGGGCTGGCTGCTGTCCCTGCTGGCCGGGATGGTGCAGGTGTGCATGTTCTGCGTGGTCCTCGCCCTCTCCCTGGGCCTGCCTGTCTTCCTGGCCGCCCCTCACAACCCCGCCTTGCACCGGCAGCTGCCAGAGCTGCTGCAGGCTGGGATAGAGTGGCTGCGGCAGTTCCTCCTGCACCACGCCCAGCACTTCACCGCTGCAAACCCTCCCCAGCAGCAGCAGCAGCAACAGCAGCGGCGGCGACCCCCTCAGGCGCCACGCAACCAGTACCGCGGCTTCATCCGTGAGTTCTTGATACTCTTGGCTGAAGAGTTGAGAAATGCGGGGAGGGGCGAAGGGGAGAGGAGGGGGAGGAACCCAGAGGGTGAAAGGCGGGAGGAGGGGGAACAGGAGGGTCAAAGAGAGGCGCCGCCGGTTCAGGAGTGGGAAGGAGAAGGAGCAGAGGGGGCTGTAGGCCAGGATCAGGGCTGGTCTCCGCCGGGGTCCTCTCTGGAGGTCGGGGAGACCTTGGAAGTGAGGTAGAGCAGGTGGAACTGGGCAGCCGAAGGAAGGTGGTTAGGATTCCATTCTATGATTGTTAGGAAACCACAGTACAACAGACTTAGTCGTAATGAGGGCTGAAGTGCAGAAGATGACTGGGCTCTGTTTCGTGCATTGTTGTGAGGATCGCTGCCTTGTTTTTGACCTAACTGCGGGAAAATTGTGGCTTGCCATGCATGGAAGACAAAAAATAGAAGAAAAAAAAAGAAAATTTCGTTTTGTTGATGGCCAAGCGTCTTCCTAGTTCTGTGTATGACCTGTGTTTAAGTATGTGAGACTGCGAAGTGATGTGAAATGTGTTTGTGTGGCTGTTGTGCAAGACGTATATGTGTTCGGAAAGAGTTTATCTGTTAAGGAAAAAAAAAATGTATATTCCTTTCACACTTTATGTGGCCAGTTATGTGCAAGTGCGGAATGTCGATTACATGAACATATGTTCAGAATTGATGTGGAATTTATGCTAAAGTGTGAGTGACCAGTGCTTGAAAATGTGTTCTATCAGTGAATGAATATACCTTTTTTTGTTTTCCAAATATGGAATTGTCATAGTAACTTTGCTGTTTTTGAAAGATATCCAAAGGAGAAAAGTGCATTTTTACATTAAAAAGAAATTCTGGGAAGTGAGAGTGATGAGTAACTTTTTGATCAGATATAAAATTTGTGAAAGGTTGTCTTCTCATGTAAAAAAAAAAAAATTGTGAAATTGCGAACAGTTGTGTTCTCATTTGAAATAATTCTTAGTTGAAACAGGTGTGTTTTCATTTGGAATAATTGTATTCTCAAAGAGGATTGAAAGGTACAAAAATAAAAAATGTATTGCTTTTTTTCCCTTTTGTTTTTGTGATGAATCAACAAGGGTAGAAAGTAAGATAAAAACATGGGATCAGGGAAGATGATATTTTTTAACCCCCTAATTTTCCTGCCCCACTCCGCCCCCTTACTTATTATAGTCCTTCCTTCCACTCCTTAACCATCAAGTTTGTTTTTTTTCACTATAGATTGCTTTGGCCGCAGGTTTTGTTACATCTGCTGTCAGAACTTAGTGATTATTCACACCTGTTTACCCATACAATTTTGCCGTAATTTCATCGTTAAAAAAAAAATCAAAATTATGAGAATTACGGCCCCCTCAAAAAAATTACGGGAAAAAAATCAAAGAAAGAAAATTGTTAAATGTGAAGTTTCGTCTGCTACAGTTTCAGCCAAAAGCAGTAAGGAGACATTTCCCAGCGTGCCTTGCGTCTTTTACCTTGTCAAAGATGGCGTCAAAGCGGTCTTGCGCGCCAACGGCCGGCTCTTCCAAATCTTCAAAAGTTGTGAAAGTATTGCGATTATGAAGATTACGTTTCTTTGTGTGGTTTTTTTTTTTCAAATTACAGTTTTTTTGTTTGAGATATTACAGGTACACGAATTTGGGGTAAACAGGTCTGGATTATTTCACTGGCTTGATGAATAACTTTGTTTCTTTTGTAATGCCCATTTTGTGAGTGCTTTTTTTGCATTAACACTGTTTAGATTTTTGACACTTTGTTTTTGTCACAAGTCCACATATCACTGATCATGCTGTTGACTGTCTAGTATTGGTGACAGTTTGATGATATATCACAGGGACATATATACAGTCTGGCATTGACAGTATTGTAATATATAATGTTTATTTGCTTTTAAAAAAATGTTAATCTGCCCAAATTGTTCGATACATTATCCAAGTACCTCTAGACTGCCGACTCTGAAGAGACAAGCTGAGATATGTCAGTCCATTATAGAATGAATTGACAGGCAAATTTTGTCATTATGGGATGGAGCTGTAACAAATGTCAGCCGATGTGATGAAGGTACTCAGCTAAGCTTCCTGGTTGGAACACGACCCAGAAACATAATAAGATCATATCTCTGAAATTGTTCAAAATGTTCTGGTGAAAACTCAAGTATTTGTCAAAAACATGATTATCCATTTGTTTTTGGCTTTTTTTTTATAATGTTTTCTGTTTTGAGTAAAAAAAAAAGGCAGTTGGGCAGGTAATTTGAAACATACACTTCCACTTCAGCAGATTTGTACCTTGCCCTGAGGTTGTGTTGAGAATGTTGTTGTTTGGCTCAGATTGTTAATGGCTGTAGCTGGCAGTATTGCCATGTTAGTGAGTATAGGCTCAGATTGTTAATGGCTGTAGCTGGCAGTATTGCCATGTTAATGAGTATAGGCTCAGATTGTTAATGGCTGTAGCTGGCAGTATTGCCATGTTAATGAGTATAGGCTCAGATTGTTAATGGCTGTAGCTGGCAGTATTGCCATGTTAGTGAGTATAGGCTCAGATTGTTAATGGCTGTAGCTGGCAGTATTGCCATGTTAGTGAGTATAGGCTCAGATTGTTAATGGCTGTAGCTGGCAGTATTGCCATGTTAGTGAGTATATGTGTACAGTGTAATTGTAGAATCCTGTTTTATTCATCACCTTATCAGTTGCTGCTTTCATCCTCGTGTCCAAAAGAAAACCTTTGAGAATGTACAGAAGGACATCGTTTACTGTAAAATTCCAAAGGATTAAGTTCTTGCCTGTTTACCAGTGTGTGTTTTTTTAATATGAGGTTCGTTATTTCTCTATTGCTCGCTCACAGTTCATACTGAATCGATTTACATGTGCGAACTTACGTTTTGGTAAATCTTGGGACCCCCTCCCCTCCTCCCCCCCCAAGAACTATACATCAAATACATAGTGTCTACTGTATGTTCTCCTTTATGTGCATATTCATGGTAACCTCAGCAGCAGAGGCTGTGATTTCACCTACATGCTTTTGTTTGTCAGCAGAACTATGCGACAAACTTCCGAACTTCTTGTAACCAAACTGTGTCAAAAGATGGAAAGCGATCCAGGGACGATTCCATTCCATCTTGATGCAGCTCTTGGGGCAGCGCATGATCAAGCTGCTAGTGGAGGATTTGCTTTGCAGGATTATTGCACATTTTATGACACAGAACCTCAAAGAATCCACCCTGTTAAATGTCTGTGTGGGTCCTTGGTGCAGATTTGAATTTTGGTGCGGGTACGTGGTGCAGAATTGAATTTCGGTGTGGGTCCATGGTGCAGGTTTAAATTTTGCGTTGGGCTAATGCATAGGTCAGACATCGTGCTAAGTTGTAGCCGCGAGACCCTCTTCTTAAATTCTCTCATCTTAGTTATTAATTCATTTATCTTGGTTATTAATTCATTTATCCGTCAGCTTTCTTTAAAGCTTTTAAGCGTAATCGCCACAGGAGTTGATGCTGCATTTTTTCACCAGCTTAAGGGAGGCAGACTGTAAGATGACAGATGTATGTTGGGAGAAAAAAAAAAAAAATCATTACAGAGAGTTTGAATAACACTCATTTTGCTTTATTTAATTAAAAAAAAAAAAAAAAAAGTGCGAGAGAATGGCTGCAGAAATGGTAGGGCTGCAAGCTTTTTTGAAGAAAGGGGTTTTAGGAAGGGCTTGAAAAGCTAAGGACAGAGACCTGGCCTGCCAACACAACACACTGATGAGGGAAAAGCTTTATGGATCACTGGAGGGCCTCCGCCGTACAGCAGCCTTCGTCAGTGCCTCTGCGGTTCCTGTCTGAGTGTACAAAGAGGAAGAAAAAGGAAAGGCTGGTGTAGGGGAATTCTAGGATTCCAGTATGGTGGAGGTCAAAACGGTGAAAAAAAGATGAGCTTTGGTCAGAGGATCTTTAATGGAAGTTACGACTGTATCTCTTTCTTGCAAAAGATGTTGCAAAGGACTTGGTGGTGATATTTATGGATATACATTCTTGGTGGTGATGTGTTTTGTAGTATTTATTTTAGTTTTTCACAGAAATGATTAATATTTCATGAGTCCCCTTCTTCCACTCCCTTTGAAAAAAATGTTTGGTTTTTGTTGTTGAATGAGCTGGAAAACCATAAGCATTTATTTATGATCAGGGGGCTTTGCATTTGATTTTGTTCGCTGTAGTCAACTGTCACTGCGCTGAAGAGAAAGCAGAATGTAATTTTATGGACTTCACAAAGAATTTACTGGGCTTTGGGGTTTTTTGTTTGCTGACTGATCATGAAGGACATTGATGTGAGGGATGGAAGAACGATTCAAATGCAAACATCATTCAGTCAGAAAAGGTGACGCCATGGGTTCTCAGACTTGATATATGTTTATGAGTTCTTCCACCATTAAAAAAAGCAAACAAACCAACAAACTTGAGATCAAAAGATGGGGGGGGGGGGGGGGGGGGGGGGGGTGGAGAAGAGGGGGGTAACAGTCAAAAGTAAAAAAAAAAAAAAGGGGTTGCAAGTCCAAGGAAATGTAACAAAGTCCTTTCCAGCAAAGACTTCCTGTATTTAAAGACTTGTCTTTTTACAGAAACATTTTCCTGTGTGTCTGCTCTAAGTGTGTCTTCTGTTCTCTTCTCTTCTTGAAAGACATCTTTTTCTGGTACATTCTCCAGTGGCCTGCACTAGATTCACCTCATTCTCATGTGCTAGAAGTACTTTCCGTTCTCTGACTTTAGTTCAGGGATATTTTCAAGTGTATCTGCACCAGTTAGATCTCCCATTGCCTCCTTCCCTTGAAAGACTTGTCAATTTATGGAACATTTTTCAGATTTAGCCCCTCCCCCCCTCCCCCACGTTCTCAGCTTTGCTTCCAAGATTTGTCTTTTTCGATTTTTTAAAGCTTTTTTTTTTAAAGCATTGCATATATTAGATCTATTTCAAAATTAACAGTACCTCCATTTTTTAAGATTTTTGTAAAAATAGATTTCTGTTGATTTATACAGAAAGGTTCTACTGCAGCCATAACGTTCAGGCTGATGAGCAACGTTCACAAACTGATTGTTTAAAGCCTTCTGATCTCACTGGTGTAGCTCAGCGAAGAAAAAAATGGTTTTTGAATAGCTTCTCTGAAATGGATCAGTGTGATTACCTTCTTCAGATATTTACTTACTTTTGTCGTCTCCTACCTCCTCACCCCCTTTTTCTCACTCCCTCCCTCCAAGGAAAGAGAAAATCCAAAATGGCGATTCGCTGTTCTCAGAGTTTATTGTAACGTTGGTTAACAGATTTTGAGAATAGCAGTTTGTTGTCCCTATGCTTTGTTTTTGAATGGCAGGTTTCACATGCTTGATGGTGCGGTGCCGTTTTGCATGGCGTGGCTAGTAAGCCCACAGGTGTATCATCATCATTATTTTTGCACATTTGTTCTTTTTTTTTTTTTTTTTTTTAAAGAAGTTAATATTTGTAAATTTGTGTTGTTTTAATACATGAGATTTTTTTGTTTTGTTTTTTACTTTGGTCAGTTGATTCCATTCATATTTTCATCTTCCAGTTGTTGTTTTTTTACCAAGATGCGCAAATACTACAACTTTGTTCCTTTTGGATTAGTATATTGTGTGACTTTTTTCCTTTTGGATTAGTATATTGTGTGACTGTGTTACTTTACAGCCAACATACAGCTATTACCAGTATTCTGTTTCAAATGGTGATTTGTTTGACATCCTTTGTTTTTCCTCCCCAATTCAGAAGTTGTCGTCAGACATGTTTTTTTTGCTGGTGTGTCACTGGGCAGTTGTTTAGAGAAAAGAATGGGACACAGGATTAAAAAGCAGATCCTTCTTCCCCCCCCCCCCCCCCCCCCCCCCCCCCGCATCCAAATCTCTTTTTTTTCCCCTGACTTCATAACATCATATAGGCATGCTTGTTTATTTCAAGATGGCATCGCTTACACATTTTCTCATCTTACGTTTAATGCCTATTGTTAGCAGCTATGGTACAGTGGATAGGGCCATGGATTCCCAGCTGGGAGGTCATAGGTTCGATTCCCATCAGAACCATTTGCATTGGTGGGATTTTTCAGCCCACGACAGGCTCCTACCCAGAGTTGACTTTGCTTTGGACTCGGTTAGGAAGACTGGAACCACACAGTCAAGTTTCAGCCGATAAATGGATCCCTGTGTGAAAGTTTTGGTCAAAGTTCCGGACCAACACTGGAGGTGTCTGTATCTCTCAGGCCTGGTCGACACAGGGGTACACTATGAAAGGAGGTGTAGAGTACAGCCGTGTCATGTAGTTTCAGACTGGAATGGAAATCCACAGCATCATCTTCATCATCGACGTCAGCGTAACGAAAGTCTCAAGTTCTATGGCCCTTCATGCCAAGCTGTCGTGGTGATCCTGTCCATGTCATGACCCAGGTGAGTTTGCGTGTTGACGTCACCGGTGTTGGCGAGTTCACGGGACTGTTGTTGGATGGAGGGACACGGTGGAGCTCTGAAGAGGGGATGCTCGCTCCTGCTGGCTCCACCACAAACGATTTTTGTCGTCAGAAGAGAGCTTTGTCCTTCATCTGTCCAATCACAGCAGGCAGCACTGAACACCACGGAAGTGACTTTTCAGCAGCGCAGTGTCTCCTCTGGCGAGGTGCCTCTTAGTGGGTGGACATTGACTGTCCTTGTGGATAGCCGGTACCAGGGCTGCACCGAGACAAGCCGGAGTGTGTTTTGGGGATTGGGAGCTGAACGAGGGGCACTGGGGTGATGCCTGTGGAGTGTGTTTGGGGATTGGGAGCTGAAGAGGGGCACTGGGGGTGATGCCTGTGGAGTGTGTTGTGGGGATTGGGAGCTGAACGAGGGGCACTGGGGGTAATGCCTGTGGAGTGTGTTGTGGGGATTGGGAGCTGAACGAGGGGCACTGGGGGTAATGCCTGTGGAGTGTGTTTTGGGGATTGGGAGCTGAAGGAGGGGCACTGGGGGTGATGCCTGTGGAGTGTGTTGTGGGGATTGGGAGCTGAAGGAGGGGCACTGGGGTGATGCCTGTGGAGTGTGTTTTGGGGATTGGGAGCTGAACGAGGGGCACTGGGGGTAATGCCTGTGGAGTGTGTTTTGGGGATTGGGAGCTGAACGAGGGGCACTGGGGTATGCCTGTGGAGTGTGTTTTGGGGATTGGGAGCTGAACGAGGGGCACTGGGGGTGATGCCTGTGGAGTGTGTTGTGGGGATTGGGAGCTGAACGAGGGGCACTGGGGGTGATGCCTGTGGAGTTTGTTTTGGGGATTGGGAGCTGAACGAGGGGCACTGGGGGTATGCCTGTGGAGTGTGTTGTGGGGATTGGGAGCTGAAGGAGGGGCACTGGGGGTAATGCCTGTGGAGTGTGTGTGTGGGATTGGGAGCTGAAGGAGGGGCACTGGGGGTAATGCCTGTGGAGTGTGTTGTGGGATTGGGAGCTGAATGAGGGGCACTGGGGGTAATGCCTGTGGAGTGTGTTGTGGGGATTGGGAGCTGAATGAGGGGCACTGGGGGTAATGCTGTGGAGTGTGTTGTGGGGATTGGGAGCTGAACGAGGGGCACTGGGGGTAATGCCTGTGGAGTGTGTTTTGGGGATTGGGAGCTGAAGGAGGGGCACTGGGGGTGATGCCTGTGGAGTGTGTTGTGGGGATTGGGAGCTGAAGGAGGGGCACTGGGGGTGATGCCTGTGGAGTGTGTTGTGGGGATTGGGAGCTGAAGGAGGGGCACTGGGGGTAATGCCTGTGGAGTGTGTTGTGGGGATTGGGAGCTGAAGGAGGGGCACTGGGGGTGATGCCTGTGGAGTGTGTTGTGGGGATTGGGAGCTGAAGGAGGGGCACTGGGGGTGATGCCTGTGGAGTGTGTTGTGGGGATTGGGAGTTGAACGAGGGGCACTGGGGGTAATGCCTGTGGAGTGTGTTGTGGGGATTGGGAGCTGAATGAGGGGCACTGGGGGTGATGCCTGTGGAGTGTGTTTTGGGGATTGGGAGCTGAACGAGGGGCACTGGGGGTGATGCCTGTGGAGTGTGTTGTGGGGATTGGGAGCTGAATGAGGGGCACTGGGGGTAATGCCTGTGGAGTGTGTTGTGGGGATTGGGAGCTGAAGGAGGGGCACTGGGGGTAATGCCTGTGGAGTGTGTTGTGGGGATTGGGAGCTGAATGAGGGGCACTGGGGGTAATGCCTGTGGAGTGTGTTTTGGGGATTGGGAGCTGAACGAGGGGCACTGGGGGTGATGCCTGTGGAGTGTGTTGTGGGGATTGGGAGTTGAACGAGGGGCACTGGGGGTAATGCCTGTGGAGTGTGTTGTGGGGATTGGGAGCTGAAGGAGGGGCACTGGGGGTAATGCCTGTGGAGTGTGTTTTGGGGATTGGGAGCTGAACGAGGGGCACTGGGGGTGATGCCTGTGGAGTGTGTTTTGGGGATTGGGAGCTGAACGAGGGGCACTGGGGGTAATGCCTGTGGAGTGTGTTGTGGGGATTGGGAGCTGAACGAGGGGCACTGGGGGTAATGCCTGTGGAGTGTGTTTTGGGGATTGGGAGCTGAACGAGGGGCACTGGGGGTAATGCCTGTGGAGTCATGTTGTGGGGATTGGGAGCTGAACGAGGGGCACTGGGGGTAATGCCTGTGGAGTGTGTTGTGGGGATTGGGAGCTGAACGAGGGGCACTGGGGGTAATGCCTGTGGAGTGTGTTTGGGGATTGGGAGCTGAAGGAGGGGCACTGGGGGTAATGCCTGTGGAGTGTGTTGTGGGGATTGGGAGCTGAAGGAGGGGCACTGGGGGTGATGCCTGTGGAGTGTGTTTGGGGATTGGGAGCTGAACGAGGGGCACTGGGGGTAATGCCTGTGGAGTGTGTTGTGGGGATTGGGAGCTGAAGGAGGGGCACTGGGGTAATGCCTGTGGAGTGTGTTGTGGGGATTGGGAGCTGAAGGAGGGGCACTGGGGGTAATGCCTGTGGAGTGTGTTGTGGGGATTGGGAGCTGAACGAGGGGCACTGGGGGTGATGCCTGTGGAGTGTGTTGTGGGGATTGGGAGCTGAAGGAGGGGCACTGGGGGTAATGCCTGTGGAGTCATGTTGTGGGGATTGGGAGCTGAACGAGGGGCACTGGGGGTAATGCCTCTGGAGCGGCAGAGAAGATGAGACTGTGAAGACGAAGAGAAGCGTGATGCCTGTTTATGTCACCGTTTATACTGTGTGTGTGTGTGTGTGAGTGTGTGTGTGTGTGTGTGTGCTTTTTTGTGTGTGTCAGTGTGTGTCTGTGTTTGCTTTTGCGTGTGTGTGGTGGGGGTGGGGGGTGCGCACGCAACTGCTTTCGTATAGAGAGGAGAGAGTAATGACAGATGAAAGACAAGAATGTATATATGTATGTACTCAGGTATATGCAAAAATCAGTATTTTGTAAATTCTATGGCTGGAGGGCTGCATGTGTGCTGACTGTTTGGCAAAAGAGGACCTCAGAGCTCTGCAGGTTTGCTCCTGTGTTTAGAGGGGTGTGCAACCTGGGAAGCTTACAGCACTGGCTCCAGGCTCCATTTCAGTGCATCCAGCATAAGTAAGTGGTGAGAGTAACGGTCCCTGGCCGTTGAAAGAAAGGGTCTTCCCTGTGTGTTGGTGGCACATTTCTCAGAATGTTGTCCCCTGTTTCTGCAGATGTGTCACGTGAATTGCTCACATCATCGACAAAAAGTATTGCACAGGCTGCATGATTGAGCTGTGTTTGTTTGTTGTACAGGCTGCATGATTCATTGATTGTGCTGTGTTTGTCTGTGATTGAATGTAGATAACTCCCTTGGGTGTGGATGCTGTCTTTGATCAAGCATGATTTCCTTGAATGTGGATAATACCCTTGAGGGTGTGGGTAATCCCTTTGAGTGTGGTTAATTCCCTTGAATGTGGAAAAATACCTGATGTGACTGTGAAGAGGAGCTTCCTGTTTGCGGGCACCTCTGAGATTGCACAGAGTGGCTTTCTTTGTTTCCATGAGATCTTCCTAAACCTGCGCGCCGTTTTTCTTGGCCTGGGAGAAGCAGGTGCATGAAGCGACCTCCTTGATTCAAGTTAGCGGCAAGCGATTGTGAATTGACATGGCGCTGTGGTGGAGCGCCGACCTGACTGAAGAAGAAAAAGAAAATGCGTCAAAGTTCAGCTGATCACCTTTTTCATTTGCTTGCGGTTCTTTCAGGCCTCAGGTCTTGTTGTGACAACCGTGACAAAACTGCCTGCAGTGAAGTCCATGTCCTTGATTAAGCTCTCACAGTGGCAGAGCTGGCAGCTTCCCTGTCTCTGTCAGTGAGCGTGATTCCCGTAGTAGCATTGTTGGATTGGTTCACAGCAGGTCGGGTACAAAAAACATGTTTGCTGAATTCAGGTGGGAGTGGGGGTGGGGGGGGGCTTCCCAACCTTCTACCCCTTCCCGCCCACCCAGGCCCATTCAGTGAGCAAGCGGCTGAGTGGTCAGTCCAGTTGAGTTGTGAGCCAGCTGTCAGTTACACAGGTACGTGGTCTTCCAAAACGTTGCCATTCTGCTGATTGTTTTCTCTGATGTGATGGACAACGAACATGGGGAAAGTGGGCTTCACTTTACTTCTCTCTCTCTCTCATATACAAATATGCACTTTCATTCGTTTGTTAAAGGGGAGAGGGAATTGGGGGAAAGGGGGGGGGGGGTGTTGGGAGGGGTGGGGTGGGGGGGGGGCAACATATTCAGAAAAGCGATGGTAAGGAGTTTTGGAGATGGACGGGTTGGGGTGTGTGGGTGAAGCGGCCAGAGTTGGGAAGAAACAGGGGAACGAGGTTTGCACAACTTTCACATATGTATATGTACTCAACTTTCACATATGTATATGTACTAACTCGGAACAGTACACTGAACGCAACAAGGCGTATCCCCTGAATGAAGTTTACGACTCGCAGCTTAAGTTATCCCTAAAGGAACAGAACCTCAAGTCCCTGTGAGTGAACGGAGATTCCACATTTCTCACGGTCGCTGTCTTTAGACACCTATAACTTCATATAGCCCTGGAGGCTGCGATCAGTAAACGAGAGAACATTTGTAGGTTAAGTCTTGAACAGGGCTTCTCTTGTTTCAACATCGTCCAAGACCTGGCATGACTGGCTTTGGTTCGGAAGTGGACTGTTGATACCTCCTAGCCTCGCTGTGTTCATTCTGTAACATTGGTGGTGAAACTGTTTAGACAAAGAACACACAGGCAGAAAAAATAAAAGAAGGTGAGGTTTCTTTAACATGGCCAAAAAAGGCTTTTTTTTTTTTTTTCCTTCTTTTTTTCTTTTTTTTAATTTTCATCATGGGCTGAAACTAGTGATGACAGAGGCTTCGTAATGCAGAGCTTTAACTTTGTTGATGATATTTTATGAAAAAAAAGAAAAAGTAAAACAAAGTGAAAGCAGGAACTCTCATGAAGTAGGAAAAGGGGGGGGGGGGGGGGGGGGGGGGGAGAAAGAGGTAGAAGGGGAGATGGAGAGGTGGGTGACAACAGACAAGAACATGATGTATAGCATGCTTTAGTTCAAAACTGCCTATCACCACAGAAACCTGTGTATCATCAACAAGTTAAAGCATTTTCTTTGTTTTGTTTTGTTTTGTTTTTCATAAATATCGTCAGCAAAGTTAAAGGGGTATATATTCTGGCTCACTATTTATGGAGCATTTTCTCTGTAAGATTGAGGGGCTTCATACACTGCAGTTAATATGTCGATCGGAAGACCCTCACATCTGAGGAGAGACATCACCGTTTGCTCGTTTGCTTTTCATTGGTTATGGTGATGGTGGAGATTTGGTTTTTTTGTTTTGTTTTTATTTTTGTTTTTACATTCTTCGCTGATTTCTCATAACCTTTAATGTTTGTTGATAAATGAATTTTATGTCTATCAAAGGTGATGTTTGTTTGTTTGTTTGTTTGTTTCTAAACACTTGCACATAGAGTGAACACTAGCTGCCTCTTCAACCATTTCCAACTGCCTGGGTTTTTTTTTTTTTTTTTTTTTTTTTAAAAAATGTGGTATGGTATACTTTTGATAACTAAGAAAAATTTTTTTTTTTTTTTTTCAGTCAGTAGGTGGAAAAGCAAGCCGATTCTCTCAGCTTGGCCTGGCTCTGTGAATTCAGCTATCAATCATGTTATGAACTGATATATATATATATGTTGTGGCTGATCATTTGTAGCTGGTGTGTGTGTGTGCGTATAGTGTCATGGCAAGACTTGACTGTTCTGTGTGGTGAAAAACTCGAAAGAGCCCTGGGTGTTGGGCCAAGCTGTAATGAAAGTGAAACTTGGTTCTTTCCGCTGGGTTGAGTGTTGTTTTTAGTGCATGCGGCTCACAGTTACGTGTCTTGATGACAGCACAGTTGTTGAAGAAACATGTGGATACTTATTTTGTCAAGACGATGGTTGGGGGGTTGGACAAAATTTGTGAATGTGTGTACAAGTTGTGGATTTGAACCATTTTAAACATATGCATGTTCTAGTTACTTGGACAGTGTGTAATGGATGTTTTTTGTTTTTAATTGTGCATAAGTTGGTCATTGTCTGAAGTGCATGTTGTCAAGCGTCTAGAATGCGCATGTCTCAGTAAATATTTGGAACTTGATCAAGGTCATATGTGTGTCCCTTAATGTCCCAACTTCCTTAATTTTTTTGTAAATCTGTCTCTTGAGGCCATTGTGAAAAGGTCGTTTGTTGAACAAATTCTGTGGGATTTTCAATCGTTCATTGTTATTTGATGTCTTTTGAGTTTTATGCTGCTTGTATGCCTCAACTTCTTTGTTCTTTAACGCAGGACTTCCTTGGTTGTTGTTGGTATGTTGTTTTTTTCTTTAACTTGGGCTCAGTGAATAAAAAAAAAAACGCCACCTTCTGGAAGTTCTGTGCAAGTAACTTCCCCTTTTCCATCAACCGCCTTGACTCTGCCCATTAAATTTTTTTTCTAATTTTTTGTTTACTGTTGTCTGTTATTTTTCTGTCTTTTGGAACATTTTCCTGTCTCTATTTGGGAAACTCTGTTTTTTTTGTTTTTTTTTTCTCTGTTGACATTGTTTAACAGCTTTTTGTGTCGTAGTCTGGCAGCTTTGCAGTGAAAATTTTTCGAAATGTCCAGAGTGGATTTTGTTGCTGGCCAGTCTGTAGTGTCTGTCTGCCCATGTGGTTTTACATATTTTTTTGTTACATTTAAATGCGTTTCAAGTTTTTCACTTTATTCTTAAACCTAGGATCGATGGATCGAGGGGTATGGCTCACAGCACATCTTCGTGGTATCTCCCTTAAGGAAGTCTAAAGTTTAGCTATTGTGTCATTAATTTTTTTTTTTTCACTAGGATGTGACCTCTTTTGCTAAATGTGTTTAGCTGCCCTGACCTGTGGTCGGTTGGACTGTAGTGACAAAAACTGTGCAAACTATAGCATAGAGATGGAAGCTAGTAAAATGCAATTGAAGATGAACAACATCATTACCATGTACTTGGGACATAGGAGTTGTTTGGGTAGACGTTAAGGATGATTTTGCTTCTCTTAACACCAGCGTGATGTCCTCTTCCGAGGGGTTTTTGTGGTTTGCCTGAATTGCCAAGTTGGTGTACAAGAATGGTGATGCCTGGTCTACCTGGTCTTTGAACTAATGAAAAGGCTGTGGCTTGTGTTAGGTCGTGCTTTTCAGTTGTTTATTTTCTTCCTGTGAATTTTTGTTGCACTTATCTCCTCCTTTATTGAATCGTGATGTGTAGCACCTTTTCTTCTCATTCAGTTTTCAGTGGCCTGTCTTGTGATTTTTGTTTGTATGGTGGTTTCTTTTAATTTACATAAAATGCCAGTTCTTGTGTTTTTTGTTTGTATGGTGGTTTCTTTTAATTTACATAAAATGCCAGTTCTTTTTTGTCATAAGGTAAAGGCAATGGTTCTGCAGACATTTCAGTTGTGTATTCTGATTCCAGCCATGTAAACGTCTTCGATTTCAGTGCAACATGTTGCCTTTTTTTTTTTTTTTCAAAGTCTTGAAAGTGTTGACAGTCTTGAAAGGGCCTGGCGTAGTCGGCAGGACCACAGTGACTCCAGGTCTGAACTGAAAGCTGCAGGGCAGAGATGTAGCCACACATACTCATGCATCTTGAAACACACACACACACACACACACACACACACACACACACGCCAGTGCGTAGATGTAGCAAAACATACTTACTCATGCATGCCAACATGAAGTGCACGCATGCCAGTTCTGAGCTGCAGAAACACATACTCATGCGTGTGTACTAGAATGTAGCCACACATACTCGTGCATGCTGAGTCAGCTGTTCGTGCTTCAAGCCTTTTAACAGTTAGGAGAGGTGTTTTGTTTTTGTTTTTTTTTAACTCATATTAGCTTTTAAATACCCTATGAGATTGATGCTTAACAGATGAACATTTTACCAGCAGTATTCTTTCTTCATTCCTTCCTCCATCAAACCCTCACTCTCCCCCCCCCCCCCCTCCCACCCCACCCCGGTCTGTTATTCTTGTCTTTTGCTCCTTCAGACTGTTCATTAAAAAATTGTGTACAGGATACTTTCTTAATTTTAGCACACTAAAGTTCTGAGATCTGCTTTATAAATAGCTATTCTTTCAAAAATTTTAAAGGTGAGTGTGAAAGAACACACACAGTTTCATTTTGTGAAATAGCATCAAGTTTAGATCAATTTTTATTCATCCAATGGGCATCCACTGGCTCAATAGTCGATGGATCGATCTTAATGAATTTTTACTTGTATAGGAAGGCTCATAATTGGCCAGTGGAGATATTCACAAAAGCTTGTGCAATATTTTGCCTGTATCCACCACAACGAAAAGGGGAGAGTGAATTAATTTGATCAGTCACATCAAGGGAAGAGTGAACTAAATTGATCAGTCACATCAAGGGGAGAGTGAACTAAATTGATCAGTCACATCTCTTCTAAACAGTTCAAAATTTGCAGCCGAAACGGGTCTCCATTGTTTAGGTACATAGTATGGAAAGTTAACTGTGCAAGATAAAATTCAAGTCTGTAGGCCAGGAAGTGAAATATCAGAAAAAAAGACTGTTTGAAAGGGACTGGTATTGTGTGTTGTGTTTTCACAAATGATAATTTGATGGTGGTGGGTTTGGTTGGTTTGTTTGTGTGTTGGTTTTTTGTTTTGTGCTGAACACAACAAAAAAAAAGAAAATTGCTCCTGAATTCCAGCTTTGGGCTGTGATATGTGTATGTTGGATTTGTTCCCATGGCTTACAATGATTTTTTTTTTTTCATTTTTGCTTGACAAATCCATTGCTATTGCAAATTTGAATTTTTTTTTTTTCGTTTTTTTAAAAATTACTCACCATATTTTTAACTGCTTCCGATTGGCTTTTTGTACATGTGCTTTTGTGTGTCTCGATTTTTTTTGGATTAAACATTACAAGAGGCATATGTCATGGTTTTTATGGTATGATATGCTGTGTGTGTGTGTGTGTGTGTGTGTGTGAGAGAGAGAGAGAGAGGTGGGTGGGTGGGTTGGAATATAGCATGCTCACAGACATACACAAATCATGTTTCACATTTCTTCCAATTAACGTGGAAAGGTTAGTTGGGGTGTGGGCAATAAACCCACATGAGGTTGGAAACATTTTTGACAAGGAGAAAAACGCCAAAAAAAAAAAGAAAAAAAAAGGGGAGTGGGGGAGTCTAGCTGGCCTCTCCAGCCACTAAAGTGTCCCCCCAAGCATACATCTACCCCAGACTACTTCAACGTAGTGGCCCCCAAGCATACATCTACCCCAGACTACTTCAACCATAGTGGCCCCCCAAGCATACATCTACCCCAGACTACTTCAACCATAGTGGCCCCCAAGCATACATCTACCCCAGACTACTTCAACCATAGTGGCCCCAAGCATACATCTACCCCAGACACTTCCATAGCCCCAGCAAACTAAAACTTCAACCATAGTGGCCTCCCAAGCATACATCTACCCCAGACTACTTCAACCATAGTGGCCCCCAAGCATACATCTACCCCAGACTACTTCAACCGTAGTGGCCCCCAAGCATACATCTACCCCAGACTACTTCAACCATAGTGGCCCCGAGCATACATCTACCCCAGACTACTTCAACCGTAGTGGCCCCCAAGCATACATCTACCCCAGACTACCTCAACCCTATTTTCTAGTGGAAGTTTTGGGAGGGAGGGCCAGGGATTAAGGAGATGATAGAAGGCCAGTTGCGCTAAAGGTCTCGACTGATGCTTCAGAAGACTGAAGAGGGAAGAGCATTCCAAATAGGGATGGCAAAGGTGAGGAAAGACTGCAGGCCTTGGAGCAGGAGTGTGGGACATGCCGGTTTTCAGGCTGGATAGTGGGGAGTTAAGCTGCAGATAGCATTCAGGGGGTGCAGCAGGTCCCGGAAGCTGTTCCTGATCCTGCGCATCACAATGGCCTTGGCTGTGGTCCTGGAGAGACTACAGTGTGAGCTGAGAGGCACTTCTGGTGGTGATGAACCCTGCATGAGGCACCTGCCAGCATGCGTCTGGGCTGTTGATGAAGTATTGTTGCTGGGCTCCCAGACTAGCAGCATGTGGTCGAATGAGACTTGTTCCAGTTAGCGCTGACTCTGATGGAGATGGCGCAGACATTTCTGGATATGAAGGAGTAGGTCTTGTCAACCTTTGCAGCTGTGGCATGGATATGAAAGCCCTGGTGTAACTCTCTTTGCAACTGTGGCATGGATATGAAAGCCCTGGTGTAACTCTCAAGTCTGTGTTCAACAACAGGTACTCAATACTGTTGACTTGAGTGAGCCTGGAAGAGTTGGTCAGCAACTGGGAAGATGTAAAGTGGAGAGGATCAGTACCTTGTCTCGATTTCAAACTATTCGCCTTTGTGGGAATTCCGTATGCTCCTGCAGGTAACTGATCACTTTTGGGCAAGAGACCTGTGCCAGTGGCTGGGCTGCCCTCCTGGTCAACCATGTTTGCCAGTTTGTCTGCTGTTAAGCGACGACGGCATGTTGCCTTCACCCACGGACTAATCACTTGTGTTTGTGCTTCAAACTTAACAGTTTGACAAGATCAGCTGTGGAGTGTGGTGAATAGACAGCCGACTCCTGAACAGGAAGCAGACACAGGGTAGATAAGATCAATAGGAAGTGGTGACTGCCTTTAATTGGAGCAATGGAACGAGGCACTGAAAGACAAAGATACTGATCTTGTCCCCTCCGCATCTTTGGTAATTGCTGATCTCCTCTTCACGAAGAGTGTGTTATTTGTCCATATTGAATCTCATCACCAGAGTCAATTTCCACTCCTCCAGATTGTTAAGATCTTGCTGAACAGCACACACACACACACACACACACACACACACACACACACACAAATGCGGGCACATACAAATGCGTGCACACACAAATGCGCGCACTCACACACACTGCTCTCACCATACCATATTCAATGTGTCGATCAATCTCCAGAAGCTGGAAGCATGGGAAGACAGGTGTAACATGACCTTCCATTCCAGCAAGTGTCAAGTCCTGAGAGAACAAAGCAGAAGGAAATATACAAAAGAACATAAAGTTTATCATGGCCACCGTTCTTCAGGTCACCACAACCAAGTATCTTGGCATAAACCTATCGGGAGACATGCCTTCGGGCCCCACATCTACACCATCCGCAACAGAGGAAGCAGAAGTGTGGGTTTTCTCAGGACTCTGTACTCAAAATAGTACCAGAGTAAGCTTGCTCCGTTCGCGATTCTCATAACAAGCATATTGAACGACATTGTCATTGTTTATTTACACTTTTATTTACCAACAAAACAGCACAATATTTGGTGGTAGCAAGCACAAATATACAATAAACAAAGTCAAAAATTTTCAGTCACATGTTGTGAAAACTGAGCGAATTATGAAGATTTAAATGAGAGTCTGGGTAATTTTTCATCTAGAAGCTCAGGCAAAGGCTTGGGGGGGGGGGGGGGGGGGGGGGGGGGGGGGGGGGGGGGGGGGGGGGGGGGGGGGGTGAAATGTTGGGCTGCTTAGTGGGTGTAGTCAGAGATACAAAACCTCCAGTGTGGATGGTATGCTGTCCATCTTGGAGTGGCTTTCAGTGCCATCTAGGAAACGAAAGGCGCACCTTACGAACTGTTACAAGTTCCGCAACAATGCCTTCCCACAGATAGCCAGTACACTACTCAAAACAATTGAAGTACCACTTAGGAAAAACTGCTGTCATTCGAAAGAAAACAAAGCTGAACATAATTTAATGATTGAATATTTTATTTTTATTATTCCTCAATCCATTCAAATTTATTCAAACACCGTGACAAAAAATTATCTTTGTTTTACACTTGATTAAAGAGGCATACCCCCAAAATGAAAAGTAACAAGAGTCTATGGTAGATGTCATGATGTTAATAACGGGTATGACCACCGTTCGCGTTCAAACAAGCGTCACATCGACGTCTCATGGAGTGCACCAGGCGGCGGAGAGTGTCCTGGGGGATCGCCTGCCACTCCTGCTCCAGCAACTGAAACAGCTGGTCCACGGTGTCTGCTGGAGGGTTGTGGGCCCGCACTCGCCTCCCCAGCACGTCCCACAGATGCTCTATGGGGTTCAAATCTGGTGACCTGGCAGGCCAGTCCATTCTTGTCACCTGCTGCCCTTGTAGGAACTGATTCACGATGGCGGCGCGGTGGCACGGCGCGTTGTCGTCCTGGAACTGGGCGCCCTGGCCAACTGCCCTCAGGGCGGGCATCACAAGGGGGCGGATGATGGTGTCGCGGTAGGTGGCACCGGTCAGGCGGCCTTCAACACGGTGTAGGGGGGTCCTGTGACGTAGGCTGAACCCACCCCACACCATCACGGACCCACCTCCATAGCGGTCATGCTCCCTGACGGCAGCGTCAACGTAGCGTTCTCCAGGACGTCGCCAGACGCGAACCCGCCCGTCGTTGAACCTGAGGGTGAACCTTGACTCGTCTGTGAAGAGTACTGTTGCCCATTCAGCTCTTGTCCACCTTCTATGACATGCTGCCCAGGCCCGACGATGAGCTCGATGCGCTGGGGTCAGTATTGATCTCACTGCTGGGGACCTTGACCTCAAGTTGGCGTCGTGGAGCCGGTTCCGAACTGTCTGGGTACTGACGTTGACGTTGCTGGCTTGTCGTAGCTGGTCTCGGAGTACTGTGGCACTGGCTGAACGGTCTCTCAGACAAGCGATAACAATGAACCGATCCTGCTGTCTGGAGGTGCTTCTCGTCCGTCCACGTCCCTGCTGTTCTTCAACACTTCCAGTGTTAAGCCAACGGTCTCTGAGCCTCAGAATGACTGGGTGACTCACTCCAAGCCGTCGACCAATCTCCCTCAAGCCAATACCTTCTTGGTACCATGCTATCGCTCTTCCTCTGTCGGTGTTGCTTAGTCGTTGTCTCGCAGGCTTGGTTAAATCTTCCTAAATTTCGCGACTTTTTATACCCGTCAAATGTGCTAACTGATTGCAATTCTGCTCAGAAAAGACCTTGCTTTCACGTGCATCACATTTTTTTTTCTTGCTGTGTCTGTGTCAAAATCTGGGAGCGACACAAGTTCGATAATTTCTCGGGATTTTTTTGCCTCAGATGCGACGCGGTAGATAACTGCTGACCGACTTTAACATAACAAAAATGCACGAGGAGTAGTATTTGAGAACCGGGTAAGCTTATCCAGCAGAGTTTATTCAATTATCAATATTAATTGGTGTATCAGAGCTTTTTAAAAATTGCATACAAAAATTAGGGGTGGTACTTCAATTGTTTTTAGTAGTATATACTCTCCGTCCCCAGATCTAGGCAGACATCAACCGTGTACCAACTCCCAGCCC
>CM065743.1:11888681-11901181 GCA_033310375.1 Conus canariensis
ACATTCATAGGCCCACAGTCCTAAACAGTGGAATTAAATTACTGAACAAAACACAAATAATTCGAGGAAAACAGTTTCAAGAAGTGTAAGTTTCTCTATACTTAAAGGATTTGAACAAAAACAATGAAAATTTTTAACAACTTCAGCAGAAGTAGATGAACAGAGTAGGCTCTGTTTAAACAAAGATGGCAGTCTGTAGTATTTGGGGAGGGGGGGGGGGTGAGAGAGAGAGAGAGAGAGAAGAGAGAGTGTACATACTGGTGTGCTCATAGTGGGTGTGGGTGCATGTGCATGTGCATGCGCATATGTGTATGTTAATGAATACACAAGAATGTTTGCATTCTGGTCTTGTTCGTAGTTTTGATATTAAATGTCTGAAGTCGCATGCACACACACTTGCTTGCTTACACAACACACACACACACACACACACACACACACACACACACACACACCACGCACGCACGCATGCACACACACACACACAACACACACACACACACACACACACACACACACACACACACACACACTTATGCACACACACACATGCGTGGGGGTGCACATACGTATGCATGCTTATATGTACACATGTATTCATACACTTGTGCATATATGAATGCATTCATGACATCTTGCACACACGTAAAATGCTATCATCAACTTTAGGGAGAGAAGGCCAGTTTGGCTGTTAGTATGCATGACAGGTAAATACATAGCATGCACTGAATGAATGAAAATATGAATGAAGAATTGGGTCACTGACAGGCAGAATTGTTTGGGAAATGACCAAATTTAGCACCAGCAGGCTGTTCCTCTGTCAACTCTACCCAGGTAGGCAGCCAGCCATGGAAACCAGAGTGTGTATTGTTCAGCGCTTAGAGCTTGGTCTCTGACTGAGGATAGGTACTCCAAAAGTACTTTCAGTGATAATAGAAATAATGATTATCTATCTATCTATCTGTCTGTATCTATCTATCTGACCATATGTCTATCCATGTGTCTGTCTATCCATCTAGCTATCTGTCCACCTCTCTATCCATCTGTCTGTCTATCTATTTATCTATCTGACTATCTCTCTATCCATCTGTATCTATCTATCTATCTTTCTATCTGTCTATCTATTTATCTATCTGACTATCTCTCTATCCATCTGTATCTATCAATCTATCTTTCTATCTGTCTATCTAACAGTCTATGAACCAATCTATTTATCTAATTATCTATCTATCCATCTATTATCTATTTATCTGCCTGTCTGTCCATCTGTCTGTCTGTCCATCTGTCTATCTATCTATCTGTCTATCTATCTATCTGTCTGTCTGTCTGTCCATCTGTCTATCTATCTGTCTGTCTATCTATCTATCTATCTATCTCCAACACAGAACCGGCTGGCGGTGAGGCCCAGTCAGAATCCACAGGGGAACCAGCAGCTGAAGCACCCACAGAACCGGCAACCACAGACCCCGAACCCGCCGCCACAGAACCCTCTGCTGAGCCTGCCCAGGCTGAACAAGCCAATGAGCAAGTGCCAGCTGAGCAAGCGAGCGAGCAAGCCTCAACTGAACAAGCCCGGCTGAATCAACATCGGAACAAACTGCCTCCAGCGAAGGGACCGCCGAGCCAGCCGCTTCTTCAGAGCAGGCTGCCGAGGCGACTCCCGCGGCCACCGCAGACGATGGGCAAACGCAGCAGGAGGAGACACCTGCAGGCCAGAAGGAAGGGGAGGCCACTGAAACGGGACCTGTTCTGACTGAAAGTAAGGATGAAGATGGCTGGGGGATATAGCGTGATGCTGAAAAATTATGTTCATGAATGTAGATGGTTTAGTACGAGCGTTAACAACATCAAAACAGTAAGAATGAAATACCTACAAAAAGAACAAGGTAAAGAATAGAAAAACAAGAAGAACTCCTTTTTGAACAACAAAGAACTACAGTGAAGCAGCTGCAACAAAACAACAGTTAACGAAACAAGACCAGAGTATCATCACCATCATCATCGTTTATCATACCTGACACCATGCGTTTTTTTTTTTTTTTTCTCTGTAGAAGAACTCTGTTTTGCACTCTGCTGCCCACGAATCTAACTAAATGATAAAGATATTAGAAAATTCAATCATATTTTGCTAACCAAAGTATACCTTATTGCTGATAATTTTGAATATCTCCATTCAAGTTATATATATCTATATATATATATATGTATATGGACTGTGGTGTGTATATGGACTGTGGTGTGTCTCTATTTGACACCAAGAGCACAGACGCAATCAGCCGTGTCTCCCTGATGAGTCGGATCCAGCGGACGAAAGGCCTAGGAGCAGGCAATACAAATAGATCTGCCTTTGAGAGGGATGACGATGGTTCCCTCAGGCAGCTAGTGAAGGGTTTCTCATATTTATAATATATTCCCCCCATTTTCTTCATCTTCATTTTTTCAAAATTTTTATTTCAAATCTTTGCCAAGTCATTACTATAATGACAGAAGAATTGTTAGCCTGCACTTGTTTTCTTCCCACTACTTAATTGTTCAGCGTGTATTATATATATATATATATATATATAATATATGTGTGTGTGTGTGTGTGTGTGTGTGTGTGTGTGTGTGTGTATAAAGAAAAATATGGCTCTAAAAGCCTGAAGGAAAAGATGAATGAATGAACATTAGGCTCAGATGAAGTGATACAAGGCTCAATCAAAAGAAGACTCAGAAATACAAGAACTGAGATAAAACTGAATATTAGAGGCGACTAGTTTTATCTCTGGTCCTGCATTTCCAATTCTCTCTTTAATTCCTTCTCCTTCTTTTGTTTCTCCGCTCTGTCTTTCTTATAGATTTTGGTTTTTCTGTGAACAGCCATTTGTGGAGTATTGTTGTGTGTGTGTGTGTGTGTGTGTGTGTGTGTGTGTGTGTGTGTGTGTGTGTGTTTGCTGTGTGTTTTTGTGTAGTGTTCTGAATAAGATATGGTTGTTGAGAATTCAATCTTTCTGTTTTGTATGTGCATTAGTAAACATTTCCGTGTGTGTGTGTGTGTGTGTGTGTGTGTGTGTGTGTGTGTGTGTGTGTGTGTGTTTTGCTGTTGTTTTTGTGATGTCTTAATAAGATATGGTTGTTGAGAATTCAATCTTCTGTTTTGTATGTGCATTAGCAAACATTTCTTTTGTGCTCTGTTTCGTATTTTTGTTAATTTTCAGTGATGCTAGTGTTTGTCATAGCATTTTTTCCCTATTCTTTTGTTTACGAAGGGCAGGATTTCTCTTTGTTTTTTTTGTTTGTTTGTTGTTTGTTTTTGTTTTGCTGCGTGTGTGACTGTGTGTGTATACATGTCTGTGTGTGTGTGTGTGTGTGTGTGTGTGGTGTGTGCATGCATGTGTGTGTGTGTGTGTGTGTGTGTGTGTGTGTGTGCGTGTGTGGGTGCTTGCGTGAATGCTTGCGTGTGTATGTGTATGTGTGTGCATGTGTGTGTATGTGTGTGTGTATGTGTATGTGTGTGCATGTGTGTGTGTATGCGCATGCACGCACGAGTGAAAGAAAGAGAAAGAGAGAGAGGGAGAGAGCATGTTTTTTCGAGAGAAAGAGAAGTAAGAAGATGTGTAGATTGATGGTTTACGAAGGTAGCAACATAGTATGTGTGCTTTCATTTACCTAGACCACAAAAAAAAATCCGTGTTTATTCCCCAGGCGATGACAAAAATGCTGACGAGGAAAAGAAAGATGACCAGAAAGAAAATCTGGAGAAGGATGAAAAGGAAAAGGAGGGAGAAGCAGCTGAGCAGAAGGAGGGAGAAGCAGCTGAGCAGAAGGAGGGAGAAGGAGCTGAGCAGAAGGAAGGAGAGACAACTGAGCAGACAGTCGAAGAAGGACAGAAGGAAGGGGGAGAAGAGGGAGAGGGACAAGAGAAGGAGAAGAAAAAGGAAGAAACACGGACAATGCCTGTGAATTTCTACTATAACTTCGAGAACCTAGTGTCCACGGCCAAGGTCACGGAAGGGTCGGGACTTCCGAATGACCTGCTGACGCTTCAGTATCCTTTTCTTTGTGATTGGATTGTGATGGAAAGAGAGAAAGGTTGGGTGTGTGTGTGTGCGTGTGTGTGTGGCTTGTGCATGAGTGTGTATATGAGAATGCACGCACGCGCGCGCATGTGCGTGTGTGTGTGTGTGTGTGTGTGTGTGTGTGTGTGTGTGTGGAGTGTGTGTGTGTTATGTGTTGTGTGTGTGTTTGTGTGTGTGTGTGAATGTGTGTGTGTGTGAGTGAGTGAGAGTGTGTGTGTGTATGTGTATGTGTGTGTGTGGGGGGGGGGGAGAGGGAGGGAGAGAGAGTGTGTATATATATGTACCCAGTGTGTACTTGAATGTGTGTTATGACATCTTGACTACCTATCTATCATGAATATCTAGCATGTTCACCTGGTACATAATCCCTCTCAATCCTTGATCAAATAAAGGTTTTCACAGTTCTGATTTACTCCCCACCCCTCCCTCCCCCTTCCCCCTCTTTTCCCCTTCCTGGTTGTCTCTCTGTGCCTCCTCAACAGTGCCAGTGAGAAAACTGATTATCAGAGGAAGCGAAATGCAGGGGTGGTGTGTGTGTGTGTGTGTGTGTGTGTGTGTAGGGGGGGGGGGGGGGAGAAGAGGGGATAATACAATCCATGCTTCAGTAAAGGAATACAAAACTAACAGGGAGGGAAGGAGAAGTGGGAGGTAGGGGTGGAGGTGGGGGGGAAGGGAGGGGGAGAGATGGGCAGCAGAATCCTACTCCCCCCCTCCCCTCCTCCCCCCCCTCCACCATCTCCTCCTCCACCCTCCACCATATCCCCCTCCACCTACCCCCTCTCCCCACCCCTCCCCATACACACGCACACACACACGCAACACACACACACACACACACGTATGCATGCATACACGCACGCATGCGCACGCATGCACACACACACACATATACATGCACGTCTGCACGCATACACACACACGCATGCATGCATGCACGCACGCATGCACACACACACAAACACTCACGCACACCCCTCCCCCCACCCCTGCCCCCATCGCCTCCCCCATGTACTCAAGACAGGGCGTATCATTTTGATCTTGAATGTTGTCTACGCAGAACACCTTCATGTGAACGTATGTGTCTACATACACGAGATACACACACGTGTATGCACCCATTCGTGCTAGCATTCCATTTTACCCCAGAATTCATCAGTTTCAATGTTAGTTTCATCAAGGAGATGTCACTGCAGGCGGACTAGTCCATCCATGGTATGGATGACACGTTACACACAGCATGCACCCTGCGTAAGAAATGGAAAAAAAAAAAAAGAATGAAGGAAGTAAAGAAACTGAGTGAACGATATTGACTGGATGACACGGGAAACGACTGAATGAAGCGCCAGCTGGCAGCTCTTCAGTCGGCACTACCCAGGTAGGCAGCCCGTTGTGTAAACGAGTGTTGATGAATAAGTGCAAATGGTGGATGTAAGCGCATTGAGTTGTGTAACAAGAAATGCGCTATATAAGTATTATACATTATTATTATTATTATTATTATTATACACCCTACAACCACATCCGCTAAGTTTTCATCATCAACAATCAGCCAAGCATTTTCGCACCTTCTTCCCCCTCCCCCTCCTTAACTGTGGTCAGATATTCCTTCGGCTACGACTGTCGGCGGCGTCACAACCTGTACCTGCTGGACGAGAAACACCTGATGTTCGTGGCGGGCAACATCTTGCAGCTGCTCAACATCCAGTCCAAAGAGCACACCTACCTGCGCTCCACCAGCGGGGGCAGCATCGGAGCTCTGGCGGTGAGCCAGGAACAAACACAAGGGGGAGGGGGGCAGGGGTAGGAGGGGGGGAAGGGGGGCGAGGGAGGTGGGGGGAGGGGAGGGAGGAGGGTGGGGAGGGGAGGGAGGGCGGGGGGGATTGGGAGGGTAGGGGAAGGGGTGGAGGGGGGAAAGGGGAGGGTGGGGGAGGGGAGGGTGGGGGTAGGAGAGGTGGGTGAAGGGAGGTGGGGGAAGGGGATGGGTGAGGGAGGAGGGGAGGGTGGGGGAGAGGGAGGGCGGGGGGAAGGAGGTGGGGGGAGTGGGATGGAGGAGGGAAGGGGGGATGGGATGGGGGGGAGGGCGTGGGTGGGGAAGAAGGGGGGTGAGGGAGGGGGGTGCCAGGGGAAGGAAGGAGGGGAGGGAGGGGAATGCGGTGGTGGAGGAGGAAGAGGATGTGTTCCTGGGGTGGATGAGTGTGTAGGGGGAGGGCAGGAATTGGAATGTGGAGGGATTAGGAAGATGGGGGTGGTAGGGAGGAGGTGGCGAGGGGTTGTGAGAGTGGGATGGGGGGGTGGGGGTTGGGGTAGAGAGGACTGAAAGAGAAATGTGTGTGTGTGTGTGTGTGTGTGTGTTAGAGAGAGAGAGAGAGAGAGAGAGACCAGGAGAGGGGTGTGAAAGAAAGTGTGTATAAGTGTATGTTGTGTGTGTTTGTATAAAAGAGAGAGAGAGGGGATGGGTTAAGAGAGAGAGAGAGAGGGGGGGAGGGAGGGAGGTGGAAGGGGGGAGAGAGAGAGAGGTGCAGTATGCATGTGTAAAACAGAGAGGGTGGAAGACAGAGAGAGAGAGAGAGAGAGAGAGAGAGAGAGAGAGAAAAGAGAAGCTATGTGCAGTGAAACGAGAAAAAAAGAAAAAGAAAAAATAATGACCAAAGATGAAAAACAAAAAACATAGCAGGTAAACTAATGCAACAGTTACCAGCAGCCGATTGGTTTTCTTTGGTATGAAATCATGATAACAGTAATAATAAGAAGAAGGAAATGATGATGATGATGATGAAGACATGAACTGAAAAAAGAAAAGTTGATGATGATGATTATAAAATCTATACTCATATAACTTCTACTACTTGGTTTACTCCTTTTGTTGTAACTGCTGCTACCGTTGCTGGTGCTGCTGTTGCTGCATGACTCTTGCTTGTTTTTCCAGGTCCATCCGCAACGGAAACATTTCGCAGTGGGAGAGAAAGGAGAGGCACCCAACATCAATATCTTTGAGTTCCCGTCTCTCAAACTTTACCGCATCTTGCGAGGGGGAACGGAGTCTTCCTACTCCTCTCTGACCTTCAGGTGATTGTGTGTCGCCTCCTCTTGGCTTTTGAGTGTGTGTGTGTGTGTGTGTGTGTGTGTGTGTGTGTGTGTGTGTGTGTGTTGTGTGATGATGAGTGAGAGGAGGTGTGTGTGTGTGTGTGTGTGTGTGTGTGTGTGTGTGTTGTGGTGTGTGATTGAGTAGAGAGGAGTGTGTGTGTGTGTGTGTGTGTGTGTGTGTGTGTGTGTGTGTGTGTGTGTGATTGAGTGAGTGAGTGTGTGTGTGTGTGTGTGTGGTGTGTGTGTGTGTGTGTGTGTGTGTGATTGAGTGAGGTGAGTGTGTGTGTGTGTGTGTGTGTGTGTGTGTGTGTGTGTGTGTGATTGAGTGAGTGAGTGTGTGTGTGTGTGTGTGTGTGTGTGTGTGTGTGTGTGTGGTGTGATTGAGTGAGTGAGTGTGTGTGTGTGTGTGTGTGTGTGTGTGTGTTGTGATTGAGTGAGTGAGTGGTGTGTGTGTGTGTGTGTGTGTGTGTGTGTGATTGAGTGAGTGAGTGTGTTGTGTGTGTGTGTGTGTGTGTGTGTGTGTCATTGAGTGAGTGAGTGAGTGAGTGAGTGTGTGTGCGTGTGATTGAGTGAGTGAGTGTGTGTGTGTCTGTGTGTGTCTGTGTGTGTCTGTGTGTGTGTTGTTGTTGTCGTTTTTTTTCTGAAGTCGGGTATAATTTATTATCATTTACTTGCCTCCCAATTCACCCCTCTCCTCCTCTTGGCCATTGAGATGCTTTGGGGTCTCTTAGTGCACAAAGTATCTCCACCTTCAGTAAATTCCATTCAAAGTGCTTTTGCTTTGTAGTGAAAGAAAGAAAAAAATCCTGTAGCCCACATAAGGATCAAATCCGTGACCTATGCATGAGCAAGGTGCTTTGACCAGCCGAGCCCAAACTTTAACTGAAAGGGTCAGTTATATTAACATTTATGAACCTTATATCCTATCAGATGTGTTTGTCAGGTCAGACTTGTGAGGGAAGTCACAAAAGTCTCCTATTCCTGAATGAAAGAGAGATTCACGTTTTATGTTTCAGCGTAAGGAATAATCCTTAGGCTTTTAAAGTTTTTGGTCAGGTGACGACAGGTATGCTGTTAGCAACGGAATTTGGCAATGTTGGCACCTGGTAATTTGCATGCCCGTGTATAATTCGCTATGAAAAAGTATGTTGCTGTCCAGTGCAGTCGTTTCCCACTCACTCATTGATTATGCGAAGATCACAGGTTGGTAGAAAATTTTTGACTTGAAACAGGATCTTTGTTCAGTCTGAAATCACATCCAAATAAGCATGAAAGCAAGCGATGACTATGAATGGATTCAAGATCTGCCGGCTCACAGAACCTGAAATCAACTTTAAAGCTGTTTGCGGGGGGTGTAGCTTTGTGCATAAAGCTGCTTGCAGAGGTGTAGCTTTTTGCATAAAGCTGTTTGCGGGGTGTAGCTTTTTGCATAAAGCTGTTTGTGGGGGTGTAGCTTTTTGCATAAAGCTGTTTGCGGGGTGTAGCTTTTTGCATAAAGCTGTTTGTGGGGGTGTAGCTTTGTGCATAAAGCTGTTTGCGGTGGTGTAGCTTTGTGCATAAAGCTGTTTGCGGGGTGTAGCTTTTTGCATAAAGCTGTTTGCGGCGGTGTAGCTTTTTGCATAAAGCTGTTTGCGGCGGTGTAGCTTTTTGCATAAAGCTGTTTGTGGGGGTGTAGCTTTGTGCATAAAGCTGTTTGCGGGGTGTAGCTTTTTGCATAAAGCTGTTTGCGGCGGTGTAGCTTTTTGCATAAAGCTGTTTTGGGGGTGTAGCTTTTTGCATAAAGCTGTTTTGGGGGGTAGCTTTTTGCATAAAGCTGTTTTGGGGGTGTAGCTTTTTGCATAAAGCTGTTTTTGGGGTATAGCTTTTTGCATAAAGATGTTTTGGGGGTGTAGCTTTTTGCATAAAGCTGTTTTTTTTAGGTGTAGCTGTTTGCTTAAAGCTGTTTGTGGGGGTGTAGCTTTTTGCATAAAGCTGTTTTGGGGGTGTAGCTTTTTGCATAAAGCTGTTTGCGGCGGTGTAGCTTTTTGCATAAAGCTGTTTTGGGGGTGTAGCTTTTTGCATAAAGCTGTTTTGGGGGTGTAGCTTTTTGCATAAAGATGTTTTTTGTGGATGTAGCTTTGTGCATAAAACTGTTTTTTGGATGTAGCTTTGTGCATAAAGCTTTTTGGGGGTGTAGCTTTGTGCATAAAGCTGTTTGCGGGGGTAAAGCTTTTTACATCGAGGTGGCCAATTTATGAATATGTAAATAAGAATAATGACAACAACTGTTGCAGCCCTGACGGAGAGCTGATGGCGTCACAGGGCGGGGACCCTGACTTCATGCTGACGGTGTGGAACTGGCGCCAAGAGCAGATCATGCTGAGGACCAAGGCATTCTCGCAGGACGTCTTCCGTGTCACCTTCGCCGCCGAGCTGGAGGGGCAGCTCACCTCGGCTGGAACGTCACACATCAGGTGACGTGGTGGTGTTGGTGGTGGTGGTGGTGGTGGTGGTGATGGTGGTGGTGATGGTGGTGGTAATGGTGGTGGTGGAGGTGTGTGTGGGTGTGTGTATGTGATGTGTGTGTTTGTGCACGCGTGTGTGTGTTTGTGTGTGTGTGTGTGTGTGTGTGTTGGGAGGGAGAGGGGTGACTTTGAAAGAAAGAAGGAGAGAGACAGAGACAGAGAACATGCATGTACTCGCACGCTCGTCTGTCTTGCCTGTATGAGTGTTCACATACATGTTCCTATCTAACACACAGTCAGCGTTCCTCACTCTTTCTCCCTTCACAAACCAACCACACCAGCACCATAACCTTCCCATCTCACCCCCCTCCCAGGTTTTGGAAGATGGCCGACACCTTCACCGGCCTGAAGCTGCAGGGAGAGCTGGGTCGCTTCGGCCGCACGGAGATCTCCGACATCGAGGGGTACGTGGAGCTGCCTGACGGCAAGGTGCTTTCCGGCTCGGAGTGGGGCAACCTGCTCCTGTGGGACGGGGGTCTGATCAAGGTGGAGATCGTGAGGCGTGGCCGCAAGGCCTGCCACCAGGGGCCCATCATGCAGATCTTGCTGGACGAGGGCGAGCTGATGACCGTCGGCATGGACGGCTACATCCGGGTGAGTGTTGCTTGTGGATTGGGCAGGTGTGTGAGGGTGAGGGTGGGTGTGGATGGGTGATTGGAATACTGAATATTGCAGGGGTTTTTTTTGTTTTTTTTTTGTTTTCTTTGAGTTGCTTGAAACCAGACTAGCATGTCTGTCACATTGATTAAAGAAAAAACAAATAAAGAAATAAAATCAAGGCGTCTTGCTGTTGACTTACTAGGGGCGTTCCTGAAGCTGTTGCCTGGGAATTTGAGGGAGATTTTAGACTACTTCAGACAGTGCCACATGCAGTGTTTTGCATAGTACCACATGCAATATATATACAAATATTTTTTTTTCTTTTCTTTTCTTTTCTTATTTTTTTCATTTACTTGTTCTCTATTGCTTTGAACAGCATTTGTTGATGAAACAGAAGATCAGCAGTGAAAAATCATTTAACTCTGGCAACAGAAACTGAACTTTCAGGTGGCGTTCAAATGCCATGCCAAAACTGATCCGCCACTCTTGTTCAGATCTGAATCAGCATCAGTTCTGTAGACTAGTGCACACCCTGGACTTCAAAACCAAAATTCTAGTGTGTTCTATCAGTTTTCAGAGAATGAGGGACACACATTTGTGCATCAATGGAAGTGCTGCAAATAGATGCTGATTGAGCTTACTGTGCCATATAAAAGCAGAATAGAGAAAGCACACATCCACAAACCCAAGAAGTATGTTTCCATTACAATTTTGTTTTACTCCAGACTTAAGATAACTTAGTTTTGTTGCTATTTTATTTTCATGAAAAAAAAATTCTATGAGTTAATTGCTGATAGCTTCTCAGGAATAAACCATCTTAGGGAAAAAGGGGACAGAACTGTCCATTAAAAGGGAGGTTATCACAGATTAAACTGGTTCCCGAGTTGTAAACAGACCGTATTCAGGAATGAACAAGAAAAGGCCTGTTTGTTTGACATAATCATGGCATGAAAGCAGGTGTCAGGTATAATTGATGTTTTCTTGTTTTTGAACCCAAGAAGAGTCCAGAATGTTTCTGCCCTGGGGTGACCCAAGACTAGTATATATCATCAGTATACATTGTTACACATTGTTAGATTACTATGAATAGATAATGTATTCGTATTCTTTCCAGAAAGCTGTAGCTTTTGCTTAGTCTTTTTACAGCAGTTTGCATGCATTCATTTTTTATTTATTTATTTTTTTGTTACAATTCTGGATCAGATGTCCGTCAGCAAACAGCTGCCACAAAGGTATGAGACAGATCTTGTATTGAAAGGATTTGTTTGTTGAACAGGTGTGGGACTTTGAGACCATTGACACAGCCGACCAGACGGACGACTCGGGCCTGTTTGAGATGGACCCAATGAATGAGTTGCGTGTGGGCCATGATGTTCAGCTTTATTCCATCGTCAAGTCTATCGATGAGGAAAATGAGCCCACCATTTGGTATGCTCAGGTGCGTTTGAAAAACATTGTGTCAAATAAATATCCCACTCCAAAAAGAAAAAAAAAGAATTATGTGAAATAAATATCCCACTTTTTTTCCCCAGAAATATTATGTAAAATAAACATCCCATTTTTTTTTTTTCAAAATTTATGTAAAAGAAATACCCCACTTTTTTTCTCTCTAACTTTTTGAAGATTTTTTATGTATTTTCTCTTCATTTATCCATTTGTACTGAGTACTCTTCTCTAATTTAGGCACAGAGTTACCCTTGTCATCTTCTGGAGGAGTCGCCATGCTGTACCAAGCTACAGTGTACATGCAGAACAAATGCTCTCTCTCTTTCATTCTGCTTATCAAGAAATCTAGCGGATTCATGACAAGAGTTGTTTCCCTTTAAGGTTTCTTTTATGTGAATCCAAGAAGCTGAAACTGTTGCCATGTATGCATGACATAGATTTGACAGGGCATTTTCTAACGCGAGTTTGGCTTCCAAGTCTGAGATTTGCTGCCCACGTACATCAGAGATCTGCTCAGTACCTCTTCATGCTTGATCAAGCTGTTTAAAATACTGAAGGAACTGCACCATCAACACAGTTGAGATGAAGATTTCGGTCCAGTCGGTGACATTGAACAGTGAGGTGGATTCATATGACCCAAATTGGCAAATCTGTGTAATATGAAATGAAAAAGGGTGCTGAGTAAAATTTACCTTAATAAATAGGAGGACTGTATTTTGCAAGCTGATGCAGATTATATGTTCGATCATCCTTGATGATGTATACTTCGATGGGTCTATGTGGAATAAATTGAAAACTTCGAAGAAAT
>CM065743.1:11906181-11941181 GCA_033310375.1 Conus canariensis
TTTTGGATTGTAAATTCCTTTCACATGTGTATAGTTAACCGTGCACGTTCACGTTCACGTTCACGTTCACGTTCACGTTCACGTTCGAACGTATCATCTGTTCAGTGTATCAGTTTCAAATGAAAGATTTCGCTCGTCTTTTGTGCATCTTGATTTGGTTATCTTATTACATTTTGATGTACCAGTTTAATCACGGATTATGAATGTTACGTTTGCGATATGCCACTTTTGAATCATTTCAGTTTTGCTTGTCTACTTTTGACTGAATTACTGTTTCTTTCTTAAAAAATTTTTTTTAATAGTTTTTGCAGTGAAATGAGCTCACACATAATGTGTATGTGATGTATCATCTATTACATTTTGTAACATTTTTCACTCTTACTAGTCTGCTTTCTTTTGTGAAGCTTGGTAAACCATAGTGGGTATTCGCGTTATGTTAGTCCCCACATCATCATCATCATCATCATCATCATTATTATTGTTGTTATTATTATTATCATTATTATTATTGCTATGATTATCATTATTATTATCATTTGTTAGTATCATTACTATTATTATTATTATTGTCATTATTATTATTACTATCATCGTTCTTATTGTTATTGTTGTTATTATCATTATTATTACTACTACTATTATCATTATCATTTTGATTATCATCATCATTATTATCACTATCATCATCATCATCATATCATCATCGTCATCATCGTCATTATTATTATTATCATTATTACCGTTACCATTATTATTATTGTTATTATTATCATTATTATTCTTACTGTTGTTATCATCATAATCATTATTATCATCATCATCGTTATTATTATTGTCATTATTATCATTATTATCATTATTATTATTATCACTATGATCATTAACACTGTTATAATAACAATAATAATAATGAAAAATGTTACTACTATTATTAATATCATCATCATCATCATTGTTACAATCATCGTCATTATTATTGTAAAATTCCATTAAAAAAAAAAATTAATTATCCTACCATCCTACCATCCTCTTGACCTCTGTCCAGAGCACTGACTGCACGGTCTTCTTCATGAACGTGGGCGATCCATACGAACCAATCGGATTCTACCCTGTCCCTGCCCCGGTGCAACAGCTGGTGTGGACGCCGGAGAAATACGTGAGTGCATGTTGCTCCCCTACATCGTGCACATGCTGGCGCTTCCTCTCCTCATGGCTTCCCTGTCCCATTCTTTCTATTTATTTATTTGTGTGTGTGTGTGTTGTGTGTGTGATGTTTAGCTATCAGGCAGGATTCTGAAAAAACCTGCTCATTAGATTTTTTTCCTTTTTTTTTTTAGATTTAATTTTTTTTTTTTTTTTTTTCCGTTTCTTGTTTTATACAACCATTATTCCTATGCTGTTCTTTCTGACTCCTTCCATAAACGGTCACGTTCGCTGTGGTAAAATTGTCACCACCAGACGAGAGAAAGCGATGGATACTTCTTTATCATCATGTGGCTGCCCACTGCGCTGTTGCTGGGTCACTTTGGTGGGGCGTTCAGTGGCGACTCGTCTGATCCAACGCACGCCACCTACGCAGGCCCCTAACTGACACACAGTGTGATTGGTCGTTCACAAAGGCACTTGAAGATCTCTGCGGTTTTTTTAATCTCTCTCGAGAAAGGTCTCGGTCTCCCGTCATTTCCAGGGTTAGTAGCTATTGGTGGGTGGGTGAAGAAGAACGTTGTATGCCGAGTTATCTCTCTTCCTCAGCAGTTTTTATGCATATTCATGAGCTGGTAAACCAGGTGGAGAAAACAGACCAACTTCTCACGAATAACGTTCGAGCGCAGGGCCGAGAGCGAGGTTTCAGTTGTGCTTAACCCCTTCACTGCGCTGTTGATGAACGCTGTTCGTCATGATTCAACACTCTTTCTGTTTCATCCAGCATTGGCCTTAGCAAAATATGATAGCAGTGAAGGGGTTAAACAGCATTCGGGCAAGACTTAGATGAGTTAAGTGTGTAAATGACAGAGATGTGTCAAGTGTGTAAATGACAGAGATGTGTCAAGTGTGTAAATGACAGAGATGTGTCAAGTGTGTAAATGACAGAGATGTGTTAAGTGTGTAAATGACAGAGATGTGTCAAGTGTGTAAATGACAGAGATGTGTTAAGTGTGTAAATGACAGAGATGTGTCAAGTGTGTAAATGACAGAGATGTGTTAAGTGTGTAAATGACAGAGATGTGTTAAGTGTGTAAATGACATAGGTTACAGGTGTGATGTTAGACAAGTCGTGACTCAAAGAGGATTTTACAATGTCATCAAATGTGTGTGTGTCAGAGATGAGTTAAATGTATAAATAACAGAGATCAGTTAAATGTATAAATAACAGAGATTAGTTAAGTGTATAAATAACATAGGTTACAGGTGTGATGTTAGACAGGTCGTGACTCAAAGAGGATTTTACAGTGTCATCAAACGTGCGTGTTAGAGATGAGTTAGATGTATGAATAACATAGGTAGATATGAGTTAAATGCATAAATGACAGATTTTACATATGTGATGTGAGATAGGTTACGAATCGAAGGGGATTTTAAATGTCATCAAACGTGCGTGTTAGAGATGAGTTAAATATATAAATAACAGATTTTTTTTACAGGTGTGATGTTGACATAGGTTATGACTTAAAGGCTATTGTACAATATCATCAAACGTGTGAGTTAGAGAGGAGTTAAATGTACAAATCACAGAGATGAGTCAGATGTACAAATCACAGAGATGAGTCAGATGTACAAATCACAGAGATGAGTCAGATGTACAAATCACAGAGATGAGTCAGATGTACAAATCACAGAGATGAGTCAGATGTACAAATCACAGAGATGAGTCAGATGTACAAATCACAGAGATGAGTCAGATGTACAAATCACAGAGATGAGTCAGATGTACAAATCACAGAGAGGAGTCAATGTACAAATCACAGAGGTGAGTCAGATGTACAAATCACAGAGAGGAGTCAGATGTACAAATCACAGAGAGGAGTCAGATGTACAAATCACAGAGGTGAGTCAGATGTACAAATCACAGAGGTGAGTCAGACGTACAAATCACAGAGGTGAGTCAGACGTACAAATCACAGAGGTGAGTCAGACGTACAAATCACAGAGATGAGTCAGATGTACAAATCACAGAGGTGAGTCAGACGTACAAATCACAGAGGTGAGTCAGACGTACAAATCACAGAGGTGAGTCAGACGTACAAATCACAGAGGTGAGTCAGACGTACAAATCACAGAGGTGAGTCAGATGTACAAATCACAGAGGTGAGTCAGATGTACAAATCACAGAGGTGAGTCAGATGTACAAATCACAGAGGTGAGTCAGATGTACAAATCACAGAGATGAGTCAGATGTACAAATCACAGAGGTGAGTCAGATGTACAAATCACAGAGATGAGTCAGATGTACAAATCACAGAGGTGAGTCAGATGTACAAATCACAGAGGTGAGTCAGATGTACAAATCACAGAGGTGAGTCAGATGTACAAATCACAGAGGTGAGTCAGATGTACAAATCACAGAGATGAGTCAGATGTACAAATCACAGAGGTGAGTCAGATGTACAAATCACAGAGGTTACAGGTGTGACGTTAGACAGGTTGTGACTCATAAAAAGCGGATTTTTTTTACAATATCATCAAATGTGTGCGACTTATTGCGTAACGGGCACGCTCCGTCGACCGTGTCGAGCAGAGCAAGTCGGCGCTGATGGTGGTCTGCAAGGGGGGACTGGTGCTGGAACTGGGGGTGCCAGAGGTGGACAAGATGGACACCTGCCACACCTACAAGATCCCCACCCTGCCCACCTGCAGCTTCCAGTTCCGCAGCGTCAAGTCACGCCTCAGGGTGAGAGTTCAACCCGCCCCAGCCCTCACCCCTCTGACTCTGCCTGTCAGGCCTTCTCTACCTCCTTCTGCCTTCATCTCCTCCATTTATGTGCAATTTTTTTTTCGGTCTTTTTGCCCGACTTGCCCAGCATCTTCGATCTCTTGATGTTGAGAAATTTGGTTTTGGATAGAGGGGTGTGTGTGTGTGCGTGTGTGTGTGTGTGTGTGTGTGTGTGTGTGTGTGTGTGTGTGTTGTGTGTGTTTATGTGTGTGTGTGTGTGTGTGTCTGTGTGTGTGTGTGGACATGTGCATGCATGTGTGCGTGCGTGCATGTATGCATGTGTGTGTGTGTGCATGCATGTGTGCGTATGTGCATATGTTCTTGCATGCTTATGTGTGTGTGTGTGTGTGTGTGCGTGTGCGTGCGTTGTGTGCGTGTCTATGCTTATATGTGTAGGTGTGTGTCTGTCTCTGTGTTTGTATGTGTTTATGTTAAATTTATCCTTTTTTTTTTTAACCATTTGTGTTGGTGTAGCACCACATTGTCCTGTCAGCCTGTCTGTCCGCTTTTCTGTCTTCCTGTCTGCAGTTTAACTGTAAAGCAGTCAGGTGCATCTGCATCAGATTGCAGTGGTGTGTAAGGTCACTCTCTATGGCTGGTCCAGTGTTGAGATCTCTAGATGTGAAATTCCTTCCTTATTAGCTGTATTCTTTCTTTCCTAGTTATGTTCCACACCGTCTTACAATCTCTCTCTCTGTCTTTCTTTTCTCTCTCTCTCTCTCTCTCTCTCTGGCTGTCTCTGTCTGTCTGTCTGTCTCTCACTCTATTGCTCTCTCTCTATCTATTTATCTACTTGTCTGTCTATCTATTAGTGTGTGTGCATGTGTGTGTGTGTGTGTGTGTGCATGTGTGTGTGTGTGCGTGTGTGTGAGTGTGTGTGTGTGTGTGTGTGTGTGTGTGTGTGTGTGTGTGTGTGTGTGTTTCTGTGTTTCTGTGTGTATGTATGTATGTGTAAAGGATACAGTGACAATGATTATTTTACTAAGGTAACAGCATCGGCTTAAATGAGCCATTCTTCCCATTTCGCCTTTTGGTGGTTTTCTACTGGTACATTATTCAGGGCTACCACAAAATGCAGGCATCAAAACATGTTGCACACACACATTAATCAGATGCGTGTTTTGCAGTTCAGATGTTGACCTTGATCACGTCCTCATCTGTGGCAGCGTGAAGAGGAGCTGGAGAGGAAGAGGATTGAGGAGGAAGAGCGGAAGAAGCGAGAGGAGGAGGAGAGGAGGAAGAGGATTGAGCGAGGACTGGAGACGGAGTCGGAGCAAGGGGAGGAAGAAGGTGCGTCTGAAAATAAAGTTTCGCGCAGAGAATCGGACCTGGCGTGTTTGTGAATCCTGTTGCTGTCGATAAACTACGTATTTTGGTTTGTAACTTGTCTCACAGTGATATTGATGATGATGTTGGTGATGATTTTATTATTATTATTGTTGTTGTTATTGTTACTACTACTGCTACCGCTACTACAGTTTAATGATGCTAATAATTATGAACAAAAATGATAATGATATTAACAATAGTAATGATATTGATGATGATAATGATGATAATAATAATAATAGTTATAATAATAATGATAATAATAATAGTAATGATAATAATAATAATAATAATAATGATACTGATTATAACAACAACAATAATAATAATAATAATAATAATTATTATTATCATCATTATAATTATGATAGTTATTTTTATTTTAATCATTATCATCATTATCATTATTATGACTAATTTTATTACTATTATTACCATAAGCAGTAGTGCAAGATCCGATCCAATCAGTTTTGTGGTCAGGAGTTCCGCAGGGATTAATCATTGGACCGTTACTTTTCCTGGTGTATATGAACACCCCCCCCCCCCCCCCCCCCAAGAAAAAGCTGCCTTCGACAAACATTACCTGTTCACTGATCACACGGCCGTCTGTTGCCTTTCGGCCATAGGCCACGACCATGACATGGCCGTCTGTTGCCTTTCGGCCATAGGCCACGACCACGACACGGCCGTCTGTTGCCTTTCGGCCATAGGCCACGACCATGACATGGCCGTCTGTTGCCTTTCGGCCATAGGCCACAACCACGACACGGCTGTCTGTTGCCTTTCGGCCATAGGCCACGACCATGACACGGCCGTCTGTTGAATTTCGGCCATAGGCCACAACACGGCCGTCTGTTGCCTTTCGGCCATAGGCCACGACCATGACAGGGCCGTCCGTTGCCTTTTGGCCTTAGGCCACGACCATGACACGGCCGTCTGTTGCCTTTCGGCCATAGGCCACAACCACGACACGGCTGTCTGTTGCCTTTCGGCCATAGGCCACGAGCATGACAGGGCTGTCTAAAAAAATTTCGTCCATAGGCCACGACCATGACATGGCCGTCTGTTGCCTTTGGGCCATAGGCCATGACCATGACATGGCCGTCTGTTGCCTTTCGGCCATAGGCCACGACCATGACACGGCCGTCTGTTGCCTTTCGGCCATAGGCCGTGACCATGACTCGGCCATCTGTTGCATTTCGGCCATAGGCCACGACCATGACACAGCAGTCTGTTGCCTTTTGGCCATAGGCCACGACCACGACACAGCCGTCTGTTGCCTTTCGGCCATAGGCCACGACCATGACAGGCCTCGTTACTTTCCCTGGTCGTATCATGACATCCCCCTCCCCCCTCCCCCCCCCCATAGAAAAAGCTGCCTTCGATCACAAACATTACCTGTTTCACTGATCACACAACGGCTGTCTGTTGCCTTTCGGCCATAGGCCACGACCATGACATGGCCGTCTGTTGCCTTTCGGCCATAGGCCACGACCACGACACGGCCGTCTGTTGCCTTTTGGCCATAGGCCACGACCATGACATGGCCGTCTGTTGCCTTTCGGCCATAGGCCACAACCACGACACGGCTGTCTGTTGCCTTTCGGCCATAGGCCACGACCATGACACGGCCGTCTGTTGAATTTCGGCCATAGGCCACAACACGGCCGTCTGTTGCCTTTCGGCCATAGGCCACGACCATGACAGGGCCGTCCGTTGCCTTTTGGCCTTAGGCCACGACCATGACACGGCCGTCTGTTGCCTTTCGGCCATAGGCCACAACCACGACACGGCTGTCTGTTGCCTTTCGGCCATAGGCCACGAGCATGACAGGGCTGTCTAAAAAAATTTCGTCCATAGGCCACGACCATGACATGGCCGTCTGTTGCCTTTGGGCCATAGGCCATGACCATGACATGGCCGTCTGTTGCCTTTCGGCCATAGGCCACGACCATGACACGGCTGTCTGTTGCCTTTCGGCCATAGGCCGTGACCATGACTCGGCCATCTGTTGCATTTCGGCCATAGGCCACGACCATGACACAGCGTCTGTTGCCTTTTGGCCATAGGCCACGACCACGACACAGCCGTCTGTTGCCTTTCGGCCATAGGCCACGACCATGACAGGGCCGTCTGTTGCCTTTCGGCCATAGGGCGTGACCATGACATGGCCGTCTGTTGCCTTTCGGCCATAGGCCATGGACACGGCCGTCTGTTGCCTTTCGGCCATAGGCCACGACCATGACACGGCCATCTGTTGCCTTTCAGCCATAGGCCACGACCATGACATGGCCGTCTGTTGCCTTTCGGCCATATGCCACGACCATGACACAGCCGTCTGTTGCCTTTCGGCCATAGGCCATGACCATGACAGGGCCGTCTGTTGCCTTTTGGCCATAGGCCACGACCATGCGCAGCCACCACCACAAGATCTCCGAGGCCTCCAGGTTTTAGGAAGACAGCAGGGTCATGGTGTGTGACCAGGGCAGTGCACCACCCTTCCTGTCAGCAGGAAGAAGGCTGCAACGGAGCACCTGCACCAGTCTCGCAGCCGTACCTTAGCAACCATTACCACACTGTCTATAGCTGTCAAAAATGACTCAAAAGTGCTGTTGAGAGAATTTCACAGTATTTCGCCCTTTAAGACCCGTATTTTCTTATAAAAAAAACTTTTTTATGGGTTTTGAAAAAAAAAAGTTACTTTAAGACCGGTATTTTCTCGTAAAACACATTTTAATGGGACTTTGCAACAACAAACAAAAATGATAATGTTAGCTTCTGCTCTTGCCATTAAAGGAACCAGATTTTAAGAACTTATGGAGGTGATTACTTCAAATAATAATGATACTAGTAAATAAAGAGAAAAAGAAAGAGTAACAATGAAGATGATGATAATGATGATAATAACAAAACAATGATAAGGATAAGGATAATGATGAATTCAATGGTAATGCCTGTCACTGCTGTCCTCGTCATCGTCAACGTTTATCATTATGGTAATGGTTTTCAGAGGAGCGGCCACAAACAGCGGCCGATGACTGGCAACCTTACATCCCCTCTGACCCCTCCCCGATCCTTCATGCTTTCTATGACGTCACTGATGAAGGCACTTTTTGGCTTTCTATGGTGGGTTAAGGTCTCTCTCTCTCTCTCTCTCTCTCTCTCTCTCTCTCTCTCTTTTCTCTCTCTCTCTAATCTTTCTCTGTTTCAGCCTATCTAATCTCTCTCTCACTCTCCCTCTCTCAGTCTATCTGCCTGTCTATCAGTCTATCTGTATATCTATCTGTCTGACTGTCTGTCTGTCTGTCTGTCTGTCTGTCTGTCCATCCGTCCGTCCGTTGATCTGTCTGTTTATCTGTCTCTGTCATTATATCCATCTACTTAAGTAACAAGCCGGATGAGTTCTGTACATTGTGAAACAACTATGGCTTGCTGGTCTCCTGATCTTCACTTTGGTGCCTTGAATAATAGGGTCACAAGTCACTCACAGAAGGTTATGTGTATCCCCAGAAATATGAGCCTATAAGGTAATAAATTTGCACCAGGTGGGATTTTTTTTCACATATGCTCTCTTTTTTTCTCACATGGAAATTGAAGACAGCAGGGCTGGTATTTATCATCATATATCTCCCTAAGGGACTGTTGCACTTTTGGCAACCAGTGCTAGGATGTTCAGAATAAGCTATGTCCGGAAATCTGTGAGGGAGGTAATGTATGTTGGAAATAAAATCAAGTGAGAGTGAACTCCCCATTTTCATGGGACAGATGTTGCTGGTCGGCAAGGCGAAAGTGATTTTGCCCCATCAGTCAGGCTAACAGTTTAATTGGAGGGAAAAAAAAATGCCGAAACATGAGTGTTACATAGGGCACCTGTCATGCAGACAGCTGATTACCCAACTGCTGTCCTGGCATGTGCTTCAGATTAAACATTTTGCTCTCAGGATCTCTTTGCTTGTCCCATAGACTGAGAACAGGTAACTCTGATTGAAGCGGAAAGATAGGTGTTATGTTTGAAGTGGAAAGAGAGGTGTTATATTTGAAGTGGAAAGACAGTCGTTATATTTGAAGTGGAAAGATAGGTGTTATATTAATTTGATATTGAAGTGGAAAGATGGGTGTTATATTTGAAGTGGAAAGATAGGTGTTTTATATTTGAAAGTGGAAAGAGGGTGTTATATTTGAAGTGGAAAGATGGGTGTTATATTTAAAGTGGAAAGAGAGGTTTTGTTTATATGATTGAAGTGGAAGAGAGGTGTTATTTTGAAGTGGAAAGAGAGGTGTTATATTTGAAGTGGAAAGATGGGTGTTATATTTGAAGTGGAAAGAGAGGTGTTTATATTTGAAGTGGAAAGGTAGGTGTTGTATTTGAAGTAGAAAGAGGGTTTATATTTGAAGTGGAAAGAGAGGTGTTATATTTGAAGTGGAAAGAGAGGTGTTATATTTGAAGTGGAAAGGTAGGTGTTATATTTGAAGTGGAAAGAGAGGTGTTATATTTGAAGTGGAAAGATGGGTGTTATATTTGAAGTAGAAAGAGGGTGTTATATTTGAAGTGGAAAGAGAGGTGTTATATTTGAAGTGGAAAGAGGGTGTTATATTTGAAGTGGAAAGAGAGGTGTTATATTTGAAGTAGAAAGAGGGTGTTACATTGAAGTGGAAAGAGAGGTGTTATATTTGAAGTGGAAAGAAGGTGTTATATTTGAAGTGGAAAGGATAGGTGTTATATTTGAAGTGGAAAGAGAGGTGTTATATTTGAAGTGGAAAGATGGTGTTATATTTGAAGTGGAAAGAGGGTGTTACTATTGAAGTGGAAAGAGAGGTGTTATATTTGAAGTGGAAAGATAGGTGTTATATTTGAAGTGGAAAGAGAGGTGTTATATTGAAGTGGAAAGAGAGGTGTTATATTTGAAGTGGAAAGAAGTGTTATATTTGAAGTGGAAAGAGAAGTGTTATATTTGAAGTGGAAAGAGAGGTGTTATATTTGAAGTGGAAAGATGGGTGTTATATTTGAAGTGGAAAGAGAGGTGTTATATGAAGTGGAAAGAGAGGTGTTATATTTGAAGTGGAAAGATAGGCGTTATCTGTTGTTGTTTTTCTGGAACAGGTTTATGTGGGTTCATGTTTGTACCTCAGGATGCATTCTTTGTGAAAGAAAGAAATTGCCTGTTGGCTTGATCACTCTTGGCAGACGACCGATGAGAAAATATTACTCTGAGTAATAAGCCATAGAAAAGCATGAAAAAACATGCATGTATATATGTGTGTGTAACATGTACTATATGTTCCTGTATTTTCCACGTAGGGTTTTATGTGAAAAATTTTGCATAATGTGTGAAGTTGGCCAGAACAAAGTGTAAGCAACCTGGTCTCAGACTTGGATTCTTTCTGTCTGAAATCCGGCTCAGTAATTTTATCTTGTTTGTACCGAAGACGTGGTAGATCTGAGATGGAAAGATGCTGGTTCAGGTACTAGTATGCTTAAACTTTATCTTCCTTAAGTTCATACATAACGCAGTGTTTGGCAAGACATGTAAACTGTGCATGAGCAAGGATTACGCGTAGTGTACACATATATACTTCCAATGAAATGAAGGATTTGAAATTTGATCAGTTTCATGGTAAAACATATTCTCTTTTATAAAATGCGTGCTTCTTGCAAAGTTAAAAAAAAAAAATCTATCTGTGTCTGTCTGTATCTGTCTCTGCATGTTTGTATGTCTGTCTTTTCTGTCTGTGTCTGTCTGCCTGTCAGTTTGTCATGTGTGTCTTTCCTGTCTTTCTGTAGTTTCACAGAAATTGCAATTTACACTCTACTCACTTCTTTTTCTGTTCTTTTTTTTCTTTGATTGAATAGCAAAAAATTTACACATTGTTTGTGAACAAAAAAACAAAAACCAAAACCAACACATCCCCAAAATAATTTTTTTAAAAACCAAACCCTGAAGCAGAAATGAAATGACAGAATTGAATTCATAAGTTAACCATCGCTGTCCCTATCAGTTCATTCTTTGGATCTCGTTATTTTCATCAACAGGGCGAGTTTGACTCTGGCTCTCTCTACAAGTGCAAGTTTCTTTGGATCTCATTATTTTCATCAACAGTGCGAGTTTGCCGGCGAGTTTGATTCCGGCTGTCTCTACAAGTGCACGTTTCTTTGGATCTCGTTATTTTAATCAACAGGGCGAGTTTGACTCCGGCTCTCTCTACAAGTGCAAGTTTCTTTGGATCTCGTTATTTTCATCAACAGGGCGAGTTTGACTCCGGGTCTCTCTACAAGTGCAAGTTTCTTTGGATCTCGTTATTTTCATCAACAGGGCGAGTTTGACTCTGGCTATCTCTACAAGTGCAAGTTTCTTTGGATCTCGTTATTTTCATCAACAGGGCGAGTTTGACTCCGGCTATCTCTACAAGTGCAAGTTTCTTTGGATCTCGTTATTTTCATCAACAGGGCGAGTTTGACTCCGGCTATCTCTACAAGTGCAAGTTTCTTTGGATCTCGTTATTTTCATCAACAGGGCGAGTTTGACTCTGGGTCTCTCTACAAGTGCAAGTTTCTTTGGATCTCGTTATTTTCATCAACAGGGCGAGTTTGACTCCGGCTTCTCTACAAGTGCAAGTTTCTTTGGATCTCGTTATTTTCATCAACAGGGCGAGTTTGACTCGGGTTCTCTACAAGTGCAAGTTTCTTTGGATCTCGTTATTTTCATCAACAGGGCGAGTTTGACTCCGGCTATCTCTACAAGTGCAAGTTTCTTTGGATCTCGTTATTTTCATCAACAGGGCGAGTTTGACTCGGTCTCTCTACAAGTGCAAGTTTCTTTGGATCTCGTTATTTTCATCAACAGGGCGAGTTTGACTCCGGGTCTTCTCTACAAGTGCAAGTTTCTTTGGATCTCGTTATTTTCATCAACAGGGCGAGTTTGACTCGGGTCTCTCTACAAGTGCAAGTTTCTTTGGATCTCGTTATTTTCATCAACAGGGCGAGTTTGACTCCGGGTCTCTCTACAAGTGCAAGTTTCTTTGGATCTCGTTATTTTCATCAACAGGGCGAGTTTGACTCGGGTCTCTCTACAAGTGCAAGTTTCTTTGGATCTCGTTATTTTCATCAACAGGGCGAGTTTGACTCGGGCTATCTCTACAAGTGCAAGTTTCTTTGGATCTCGTTATTTTCATCAACAGGGCGAGTTTGACTCGGGTCTCTCAAGTGCAAGTTCTTTGGATCACGTTATTTTCATCAACAGGGCGAGTTTGACTCTGGCTATCTCTAAGTCAATCTTATCTGTTATTCTCAACAGGGCGAGTTTGACTCCGGTATCTCTGCACTTATTTTCATCAACAGGGCGAGTTTGACTCGGCTATCTCTCATCTATTTTCATCAACAGGGCGAGTTTGACTCGGCTATCTCTGCACTTATTTTCATCAACAGGGCGAGTTTGACTCGGCTATCTCTGCACTTATTTTCATCAACAGGGCGAGTTTGACTCGGCTATCTCTGCACTTATTTTCATCAACAGGGCGAGTTTGACTCCGGCTATCTCTGCACTTATTTCATCAACAGGGCGAGTTTGACTCGGCTATCTCTGCACTTATTTTCATCAACAGGGCGGTTTGACTTGGCTATCTCTGCACTTATTTTCATCAACAGGGCGAGTTTGACTCTGGCTATCTCTGCACTTATTTTCATCAACAGGGCGAGTTTGACTCGGCTATCTCTGCACTTATTTTCATCAACAGGGCGAGTTTGACTCTGGCTATCTCTGCACTTATTTTCATCAACAGGGCGAGTTTGACTCTGGCTATCTCTGCACTTATTTTCATCAACAGGGCGAGTTTGACTCTGGCTATCTCTGCACTTATTTTCATCAACAGGGCGAGTTTGACTCGGCTATCTCTGCACTTATTTTCATCAACAGGGCGAGTTTGACTCTGGCTATCTCTGCACTTATTTTCATCAACAGGGCGAGTTTGACTCTGGCTATCTCTGCACTTATTTTCATCAACAGGGCGAGTTTGACTCTGGCTATCTCTGCACTTATTTTCATCAACAGGGCGAGTTTGACTCTGGCTATCTCTGCACTTATTTTCATCAACAGGGCGAGTTTGACTCTGGCTATCTCTGCACTTATTTTCATCAACAGGGCGAGTTTGACTCTGGCTATCTCTGCACTTATTTTCATCAACAGGGCGAGTTTGACTCTGGCTATCTCTGCACTTATTTTCATCAACAGGGCGAGTTTGACTCTGGCTTCTCTGCACTTATTTTCATCACAGGGCGAGTTTGACTTGGTATCTCTGCATTATTTCATCAACAGGGCGAGTTTGACTCGGCTATCTCTGCACTTATTTTCATCAACAGGGCGAGTTTGACTCGGCTATCTCTGCACTTATTTTCATCAACAGGGCGAGTTTGACTCCGGCTATCTCTGCACTTATTTTCATCAACAGGGCGAGTTTGACTCCGGCTATCTCTGCACTTATTTTCATCAACAGGGCGAGTTTGACTCCGGCTATCTCTGCACTTATTTTCATCAACAGGGCGAGTTTGACTCGGCTATCTCTGCACTTATTTTCATCAACAGGGCGAGTTTGACTCGGCTATCTCTGCACTTATTTTCATCAACAGGGCGAGTTTGACTCGGCTATCTCTGCACTTATTTTCATCAACAGGGCGAGTTTGACCGTCCTGCTATCTCACGGGCATTCTGGATTCGCACTTATTCTCAACAGGGCGAGTTTGACTCTGGCTATCTCTGCACTTATTTTCATCAACAGGGCGAGTTTGACTCTGGCTATCTCTGCACTTATTTTCATCAACAGGGCGAGTTTGACTCGGCTATCTCTGCACTTATTTTCATCAACAGGGCGAGTTTGACTCTGGCTATCTCTGCACTTATTTTCATCAACAGGGCGAGTTTGACTCTGGCTATCTCTGCACTTATTTTCATCAACAGGGCGAGTTTGACTCTGGCTATCTCTGCACTTATTTTCATCAACAGGGCGAGTTTGACTCCGGCTATCTCTGCACTTATTTTCATCAACGGGCGAGTTTGACTCGGCTATCTCTGCACTTATTTTCATCAACAGGGCGAGTTTGACTCTGGCTATCTCTGCACTTATTTTCATCAACAGGGCGAGTTTGACTCTGGCTATCTCTGCACTTATTTTCATCAACAGGGCGAGTTTGACTCCGGCTATCTCTGCACTTATTTTCATCAACAGGGCGAGTTTGACTCTGGCTATCTCTGCACTTATTTTCATCAACAGGGCGAGTTTGACTCCGGCTATCTCTGCACTTATTTTCATCAACAGGGCGAGTTTGACCCCGGCTATCTCTGCACTTATTTTCATCAACAGGGCGAGTTTGACTCCGGCTATCTCTGCACTTATTTTCATCAACAGGGCGAGTTTGACTCTGGCTATCTCTGCACTTATTTTCATCAACAGGGCGAGTTTGACTCCGGCTATCTCTACAAGTGCAAGTTCACACCTGAAGAGACCAAGGCGCAGACGCATCCCGATCTGGTGGACGAGCCCATCCTGTGTGTGCCGGTGGCCGAGTCCGACGACGTGCCCATCAGCACACTAAAGTTCAGGTAAGCCTGGTGGTAAAGAGTAGAGTTGTTGGCCTTGCTTTTCAGCAGGCCAGAAGGAGGAGGATAAGAAGACAGGTCGGAAGGAGGAGAAGGAAAAGAGGAGAACATTTTTTAAGAACAGGAAAGAGGAGAAACAGACACACATGCACGCACACACACACACACACACACATACACACACACACTCTCACACACACACACACACTCACTCACACACACACACACACACACACACACACACACACACACACACACACACACACACACACACACTCACTCACCACACACACACACACACACACCACTCACACACACACACACACACACACACACACACACACACACACACACACACACACACACACACACACACACATGGCCTTGTTTTGGGATAATGTATGTATGTGTGTGTGTGTGTGTGTGTGTGTGTGTTTGTTTATGTGTGTGTGTGTGTGTGTGTGTGTGTGTGTGTGTGTGTGTGTGTGTGTGTGTGTACATTTGTCTTCAGTTAGCAGTCTTTTCACTAAAAGTAATATAAGATGCTATAAAATCTTTTAAGAAAATAATGATTTTTTTTTTAACAAAAAGGTGGAGGAAGTGACAAAAAGGAGAGGGGGAGTGGTTGGATGAAATGGTTGGAAAAGGCTGTAGAATATCAGCGAGGGGGGGTATAAACATGCAAATCTTATGTGCATGTACAAATGTATTTCAAGCTTTGAAGCTTCAAATGTGTTTGAAACTTAGTGTTAAGAGAGTGATGTCTTTGTCCTATCACAATATAGTCTTACCTTCAGGGCGACTTCTGTAGTATTGCTACCTAGAGTTAGACCTAGTCTCCCAACATAAGAAAATGCACCACTCACTCGTAGCTTTCGACAGCCATCCGGTCATCTTCCTCAGCGATGCTGTTGCTGACTGAGTGAACTCAACTTCTGTAGGGTTTTTTTCCACTAAGCTGGACTTGTTGAATAGCCCTTGTATTAAGGTCTTTTTGGTTTTCGCTTGCCGATATCAGTTTCACTCAGTTTGTTTCACTGTCTTTGATTTGAGAAAATCATCTTCTAGCTGGATCAGTGAGGGGGTAGTTTGACTGGGAGGAGTGAAGGGGAGGGAAAGGGGAGAAAGTTGGTGGGTGGAGAGGAAGGTGTTAACAGTTTACCAAACTGCGTTTGAAAAACGAAATTCATGTAGCGCGAGAAAGACCTCTCTCTTTGTTCTGACGCATCCCCAAGCTCCGAACTGACAAACAGAAGGGTTTCAAACATCTCTTTTCTTGTCTCGCTTTGTTTGTCTTTTTTCTTTTTAACTAGAGAGCCTGCAGAACCATTGCATCCCCGATGACCCAGCTGGTCTTCCACACAGTGGACACACTGAAATAATCAAGTGTTCTGGTTGTTCTTATGTCTCTGGGGTTGCTCCTTCTTTACTCCCCTGAGTCTGTGGATTTATCAGCAGTCTCAGAAATTCCTCAGGACACGCCTGAATTGTTCTTTTCTGCGCTCTAGAGTCTGTGGTTTTGTCAGTAGTCTCAGAAATGCCTCAAGACACGCCCGAATTGTTCTTTTCTGCACTCTAGAGTATGTGGTTTTATCAGTAGTCTCAGAAATGCCTCAAGACACACCTGAATTGTTCTTTTCTGCGCTCTAGAGTCTGTGGTTTTATCAGTAGTCTCAGAAATGCCTCAAGACACGCCCGAATTGTTCTTTTCTGCGCTCTAGAGTCTGTGGTTTTATCAGTAATCTCAGAAATGCCTCAAAACAGACCCAAATTGTTCTTTTTTACCCTCCAGAGTCTGTGGTTTTATCAGCAGTCTCAGAAATGCCTCAAGGCACTCCCAAATTGTTCTTTTTTACACTCCAGAGTCTGTGGTTTTATCAGCAGTCTCAGAAATGCCTCAAGACACTCCCAAATTGTTCTTTTTTACACTCCAGAGTCTGTGGTTTTATCAGCAGTCTCAGAAATGCCTCAAGGCACTCCCAAATTGTTCTTTGTTACTCTCCAGAGTCTGTGGTTTTATGAGTAATCTCAGAAATGCCTCAAGACACTCCCAAATTGTTCTTTGTTACTCTCCAGAGTCTGTGGTTTTATCAGTAGTCTCAGAAATGCCTCAAAACACACCCAAATCGTTCTTTGTTACACTCCAGAGTCTGTGGATTTATCAGTAATCTCAGAAATGCCTCAAGACACACCCGAATTATTGTTCTTTTTTACCCTCCGGAGTCTGTGGTTTTATCAGCAGTCTCAGAAATGCCTTTTAAAAAAAAAACCCAAATCGTTCTTTTTTACACTCCAGAGTCTGTGGTTTTATCAGCAGTCTCAGAAATGCCTCAAGACACACCCAGATCATTGTTCTTTTTTACACTCTAGAGTCTGTGGGGTTTATCAGTAATCTCAGAAATGCCTCAAGACACACCCAAATCGTTCTTTTCTACGCTCTAGAGTCTGTGGTTTTATCAGTAGACTCAGAACTGCCCAAAACACACCCAAATCGTTCTTTTCTACGCTCTAGAGTCTGTGGGGTTTATCAGCAGACTCAGAACTGCCTCTGAACACATCTGATTGCCTCCCCTGTCTGCAGCGTGTCAGGGAACCAGGTGCTCTTTGGCATGGAAGATGGCAGCGTGCGGGTGCAGACGTTGCAGACGCCCAACACCCTCTCCGACCCAGGCCCCTATTGGCGCCTGCCCATGCATGACGCTCAGACAGGCAGAGTGAGCGCCCTTGCCCTCACCTACGAGCAGACGCAGGTGCTGTCCGTGGGGGATGATGGGAACTTTTTCCTGTACAACTACATGGCGGACGAGGAGCTGAAGAAGAAGATAGCGGAGAACAAAGCCAAGCTGCCTTCAGCCAGGGTCAGTTAGTTTGTTTGTTTGTTTGTAGCAGGTCTGCCCTGTGGGTTTGTTCTTTAGTGTTTGTTCCTTTGCTTTCTCTCATGTCCTTTTCACTTCAGCTGCGATCAGACAATTATGTGTGAATGGTGTTGTGTGTGTGTGTGTGTGTGTGTGTCTGTGTGTGTGTATGCACGAGTGCGTGCGTGTGTGTGTGTGTGCGTGTGTGTGTGTGTGTGTGTGTGTGTGTGTGTGTGTGTGTGTGTGAGCTGTGTGTTTATGTGTGTGTGTGTTCGCGTGTGCATGCATGCGTGTGTGTGCATGCATGCGTGCGAGTGTGTGTGTGTGTGTGTGTGTGTGTGTGTGTGTGTGTGTGTGTGTGTGGTATGCATGCGTGTGTGTGTTTGCGCATGTGTACATGTGTGTGTGTACGTGTGCATGTGTACGTGCATGCTGCATAAATGGCCCTTGCGGTTGGCTGGGCTATAAATTACAACATTACATTACCCATTATTTTGTGCATAGTTGTACACAAACATGCATACTGTTGCGCAAGTACACGCTTTTAAGTTTGTGCCTGTGTACATGTATTGCTCGTGTGTGTGTGTTCTTCTTTTCAATGCTTTTGAAATGAAAATTCTTAGAGCAGAAAGCTGTGTCGGCTGACATGCCGATGGGCGACAAGCTCTTTCGCCCCCTGGAGAGTCTCTCACTCACTGCAAGCATCTGTCAGACCCTCCAAAATTGCCGTGTGAGCGAAAGAAACAAAGAAGAAGAAGAAATAGAAACAACATCGAAAGAACTAAACAGGGGCATGTTTTTACGAAGGGATAGCTTGTTAATATCATAATCAACATTCTATTAACACTGGGATAGACTTGGAGGGAGAAAATTTGTGCAAGGGCAAAATGTTTTATGATTCTGTTCCAAAGGAAACCCAGTTGAATGTTCAAAGAAAAAGATGTGATGTCAGCTCCTGCAGATTTTTCGAAGTGTGGGATAGGAAGACACGTGAATTTTCATATGCAGATCATGAACGAGCAATTTTTGTTTTCAAGTGCTTTACACGCACCTTGTTCATCATTAGTCATTTACTTTAAACTCCTCTCTCTCTCTCTCTCTCCCGCTCTGTCTCTGTCAGTTGCACTCTCTCTCTCTCTCTCTCTCTGTCATTCTCTCTCTCCCTCTCTCTCTCTCTCTCTCTCTCTCTCTCTCTCTCTCTCTCTCTCTTTCTCGCTCTGTCTCTGTCAGTCACTCTCTCTCTCTCTCATTCTCTCTGTCTCTGTCTGTCTGTCACTCTCTCTCTCTCTCTGTCTCTCTCTCTCTCTCTTTCACTGTCTCTGTATCTGTCTTTCTATCTCTCTCGCTGTCTGTCTCTCGGGCTGTGCCAGTCTGTCTTTTTTTGATGATTGTTTCTGTTACATTCATCCTCAACTCCGTGTTCGTTTTCATATTCATCGACAAATTTTCAAATGTACCGTGTTTTGTTCACATATTGTGACATAATTATAATCATCAAGTCAAAAATATTTTTTCATGACCACAGCTCCAGCTCTTTGATTAATGCATAATCATAGACTGCTTTTATCTGATTTGTATGTAAACTGTGTGTGTGTGTGTGTGTGTGTGTGTGCATACGTGCGTGTGTGTGCGCGCATGTGTGTGTGTGTGATGTGTATGTGTGTATCTGCGTGTGTGTGTGTGTTTGTGTGCATGGGTGCATGTATGTTTTGCGTGCGTGTGTGTGTGTGTATGCATGTATGTGTGCGTGTGTGTGTGTGCATACATGTTTGTGTGTGTGTGTGTGTGTGTGTGTGTGTGTGTGTGTGTGTGTGTGTACAGAAGAAGGAGGACTTGGAGAAAGTGGTGGACGACATCGATGACCCTTCTGCTTACAGGTAAGAATTACATGTCGCGTTGACCCGTATGCATTCCTCACTGCAGTGGACCACAGAGACCAGTTTTCCTGTCAGGGTACAGTGTGGTTTATTTCCCTTAGAGGATGCTATTGAACAGGTTTTCTTTTGGGGCTGAGTAATATTTGAGATTACCTGTGGGTTTTTTGTCAGAGCTGTTTCCTCAGGTGTTGATTCTGTGCCAGAGTGGGCATGCTGGCAACGTTAGGTGTAATTTGTAGAAAGTCTCGTGACAAAGAACACACACAGACACAAGCGCACACGCACGCGCGTGTGTACACACACACACACACACACACACACACACACACACACAGAAACACATGCACATACACATATTCACATGAAACATGCAGTACACATACACAATACATCACACACACACACACACACACACACACACACACACACACACACACACACACACCACCACCACCACCACCACCACCACCACCACCACTGCCAACACCACCACTACCACCATTCCAACCCACCACCCCCTGTCCACACCCCCATTACAAACTCTCTCCCATTTACCCCCCTCACAAGGACAACACTCAAACAATCATGTCATTTACTTTCTGCTCAGATCAGATAAACATTGTATCCATGTAGTCATAGGTCATGCATCTAGAACCTATGCCATTTTTGTAACTGATTTTGTAATTGTCTGCTAGTTACCATGTAGATCATGCATCTAAAACCTATGTCATTTTTGTAATTGATTTTGTAATTGTCTGCTAGTTACCATGTAAACTGACAGTGTAATGTATATTTCAGTTACATAAGCTATAAGCTTGTTGCATATGTATATTCAGCGATATAAGCTATAAGCTTCTTGTTGCTCTTCCGATGGAGATAATGCTATGGTAGTATTTCGAATAACGTTCTGTTTAAACCAAACAATCATGGGTCGTCGTCCAATGTGATCGCAGCATCGAGGACGCCAAGCAGAAGGCTGAGCACGACAAGCTGATGAAGGAAGCGGAGGAGAAGAAACGCGGGGTGCGGCGCCAGATCGCCAAACTCCGGCACCAGTTCAAGTTGATCCTGGAGCAGAACGAGGCCATGCCCAGCATGCAGCAGCTGGACCGACTGGTGAGGCCTCCACAACACACAGAATGTAGTAGGACAGGGATTCCAAGACGGTTACCCCCCATTAGGGATGCTGGGAGATTTTGTCGGTATAAATTGTGTCTCCATTCATCTATGAAATTCTGAGTGAGCAAAGTTATGGATCAACTGGTGAGGTCTCCGCAACACAAAGAATGTCGTAGGACAGGGATTCCAAGATGGCTACCCCGCATTAGGGATGCTGGGAGATTTTTCAGTATGAATTGCATCCCTTCCTTCTGGAAATTCTGAGTGAGCGAAGTCATGGACTGACTAGTGAGGTCTCCCTTCGCCCATCCCCTGACTATGTAGCACAACACACAGAAGTTAAGAGGACAGGGATTTCAAGATGGCTGCCCCTGTAGGGATGCTGGGGGATTTTTCAGTATAGATTGTGTCCCTTTGTTCTGTGAAATTCTGAATGAGCAAAGTCATAGACTGACTGGCGAGGTCTCCATGACACGCAGAATGTAGCAGGACAGGGATTTCAAGATGGCCGCCCCTGTAGGAATGCTAGGAGATTTTTCAGGATAAATTGTGTCCCTTCCTTCTAGAAATTCTGAGTGAGCAAAGTCATGGACGGACTGGTGAAGTCTCCTTCTGCCCATCCCCTGACTATGTCGCACAACACACAGAACTTCAGTAAGGACAGGGATTCCAAGATGGCTGCCCCCCATAGGGATGCTGGGAGATTTTTTAGTATGAATTGTGTACCTTCCTTCTATAAAATTCTTAGTGAGCATTGTTGCCCTTACTGTCATTTTATATGACTTTGCTCTTTTTTCTTTTTTTTTTTTTTTTTTTTGTGAAAGAAAATCTTTCTGTACTGTTTCCTCTGTTTATTATGCGATGTGGTTGTGTTCTATATTAAAAGTTTTTTTTTTTTTTTTTTTTTTTCTTTTTGTCCAAATCTGAGGATGAATAAGTGGTGCCCTCAGCACAGCCTGATTTTTATTATCTGCCTTATGGATGTCCATATATCATCTGTTATGTTAAACGTTGTTGCAAATACCATGATCTGCTGTGTTTGATGTTGTCTTTTTATGTTGTTTTTTTGTTGGTGTTGTTTTTTTACAAAACAAGATGTTTTCCTAATAGATTGGAACACTACCAAGACTTTGTTTCTCTGTGTGGGGACCGTGCAAAATTCAAGTTCGCCAGACTCTAAAGATAAGCTGGTGAAACTTTGGACAAACCAGTTGCTGAGTGTGTCTGTTTCACAGTCTATTAAGGTTTCAACCCCACTACCCTGCTCAGTCAAGCGCCTGCAAGCAGTAATTTGCTGGGTATGGAGATGCATTCTGTCCAGAGAGAGAGAGAGAGAATTATTTGTTATAGCGGAACAATTGATGTGAACAAGATAATAGATTATCAAGATCAATAAAACTTTTTTTTTTTTTAAATACAGCATTCCTTCAGCTACCATCTTCAAAGGCACCAGACAAACTGAGATGAAACACTTGCGACTCGGTTACGTTTGAAAGGGAACCACCAACGAATACTCCAGTTCTAAGTCATACCAAAATTTGTATGAAAAAATTTTGTCACTGAAGTAGTTTGCTATGCGTGTAACAGTTTCACATTGCTGATGATCATCACTGCCATTGTGGTCACTTGATTGCAGAAAATCCATTTTTGACCTCAGTTATGACCCCATACTTCTGAGTTATCTCATACCCAGCCGCTAGAGTCTGAAGCAAGTGCAGACATGTCTTTACAATCTACACAGACTTTTTTTGTGCCTTTGTCATGATTCCCTGGGTGTTCAGGCTGATTTTTTGATGGATCAGGAGAAATATGTCGAAGTATTCTATCATTATCCCATTGGTGTTCAGAAGTTTTAGATGGATGGTAAGAGATACTTCGAGATGTTCTGTCATTATTGTATACATGGCCTGGAGTTTGAACCAGAACTTAAGAGATATATGGAGGTTTTTCATATTACTGGTATTCAGGAGTTTTAGAAGGATGGTAAGAGATTCTAGGGGATGTTCTATTGTATAAGTGGTCTGGAGTTTGTTTTCTGTATTGTTGGTGTTCAGGAGTTTGAGATGGATAGTAAGAGGTTCTGGGAGATGTTCTGTTGTATAAAGTGGTCTGGAGTTTGAACTAGATCATCAGAGAGACATGGAGGTTTTCTGTATTGTTGGCGTTCAGGAGTTTGAGATGGATAGTAAAAGGTACTGGGAATGTTCTATTGCGTAAGTGGTCTGGAGTTTGAACTACATCATCAGAGAGACATGGAGGTTTTCTGTATTGTTGGTGTTCAGGAGTTTGAGATGGACCGTGAGATCAAACTGGAGCTGGAGAGGCAGACCAATGAGGGAGTGAGCCTGGTCCGGAGAGAGCTGGCCTGGGAGTCGGAGAAACAGCGCATCGCCCTGGAGAAACTGCGCAAAAGGTCGGTCACCATGGGGGAGGTGAGGGAGGGGGATGTTTGGGGGGATACGGGCCATGGGGAGGGAGGGTGTGGGGAGGGGAATGGAGGGGACGAGGCAGTCTTTGGATTCTTGGCATTGTTTGACTGCTTCTTGTGTTTGACTTTTTTTTCTGTTGTATTTATTTATTTTCTAAAATTACTAGTATCTATTTATTTGTTTATTTGTGATGCATACTTTTCGGAGAACTGAATGAAGAAAAAAAAAGGGAACAAAAAAATCAGCAGTCAAGGGAGAGAATGCTGTGTTGCACACCACAATCCATTTCAGGTTCAAGGATGTGGTGGAGTGTGAGCGAATCGTCCTGAAAGCCTTCATGACATCACATGAGGTCACCAGTTTCCGGGCCAACAAGCTCTCTGACGACTTCTACCAGTTGAAAGCAGAGTACGAGCGGAAGAAGACGATGGGTCAGACAAAAGATGACTTCACACGCGACCCCACGCGTGACTTGCTGGCTGGTAGGTAGACCTTTGGTTGAACATGGTTTTGAGCAGTGTGAAATACATTATGGCGCGGATGGAACTAATTCTGTCAGAATTGTAATTTTTGTCCTTGAACGACAGTGTGTGTGTGTGTGTGTGTGTGTGTGTGTGTGTGTGTGTGTGTGTGCACTTGAAAGACAGAGAGAGAGAGGATGAAAATGCTGATGCTGATTTAATTTCCCTTTTAAGATGTTTGTACAGAGGTCATGGGAAGGATCCCCTATTAATTCAGAAATGAAGAGAAAAAGGACTCCTGTATGCGAGCAGTGAAAAAAAAAGTACAAAAAATCACAGAAAAAAAGACAAAGTAGGTAGAAAAGCAAGCATTTTAATTCATGAGACAGTGATTCAAGACATTCTCTGGCAGAAAGCATTGTAAGCATTTTTGGTTTTGGCATATTGCCACCCAGAAATACAACTCGAGTTTTTTGCATTCTTGAGATTTTTGGAAAACTATAAGAGCAGGCCATTTGGCATAACATAGCCAAATCCCAGTCACATTATCCTAAACATAAACATGCTGTAATCAAAATACTTGTACCATAATTCAGCTCGTGGTATATCTTACAGGGATGATAATCAGTTTTTTTTGTCTCCTGTAAAATTTGATTTTCAAACTTACAGCAGTTGTGTTTCCGGGCGTCGATATGTCGCCATGACTTCCTACACAAGACCATGCAGCAGGGTATGGTGTGGCATGCTCATCGCAGGAGCAGATTAGAAATAACTCCTGGATTGACGACATAAAGGGGTGGCTTTGGCAGAATGCCTCCCCCCTGTAGCATGTAGCAGAGGACAAATGTATGTCACGGCGTCCCTGAGACCAGCAGTCATGGGACAATGAAAAGAAAAAAAAAACCTAGAAGAGCATAGGGAGAGCAAAGACCTTTGCCAGATTGAACAGTCAGTTGCAGGTTTTCATCTGGATCAGCCCCAAATCTTACAAATTCATTGACATCAGTACATCAACCAGTCCTCGTTTTTTTTTTCTCCACCGTTGAAATCCATGCAAAATTTGTTCAGAATTTTTTTTAAAAATGAAAACGTAAAACAGAAATTGCCTGGATGTGGTCTTTGATTCAGATTGATTCTGAAAGTTTGTGGGTTTGTCCTCGGGCCGCATTCAACCTTGCCATCAAGTTTTGGTTGAAAATGGTCCTTTTCTGTTTTCTTTCATGATCTTGCATGATGACAGAGAGGCACACTCAAAGACGTGGATAAAATCATAGTGACCTCGATGGAGGTCGTAAGGTCACAGAGAAGAAAATGTCTGCTGTGCTCCGATTGTACGGTCAGGCCCATTCTGGCCCCAAACAATCAATTTATTATTGAAGATTTTTCACCGTCTTCTTGCTGGTTGCTTCCTTATGGTTGTTTCCCCTGGCCATCTTGGGAAGCTGTTGGATGGGATTTTCAATCCATGGTGGTGGCACAGTCATGTGATGCCCTGGACCATGGAGAGATGGTGCCATGAGGCTGAGTATTTTAGATTCTACCTCCTTTCAGTTCTTTTCCTCGATTGTCAATCACCAATGATCGAAGATTTTTTTGTGAAAAATATCACATCTGAAAACATTTTGTTGTTATTAGGAATGGAATAGTTTGTTAAAACAAACCTAAGCAAACGCGTTTACCAAGCTAAAACATTCTTTGGAAAAAAAGTGATGTTGTTGCATAGTTTTTGCTGAAAAAAAAGTGAAAAAGTCAGAAGCTGCGGAGAGTTACGGGTTACCTGTCCTTCAACTCCTTGCCAGTATGTCCTATCCTTGAATGCAGGGAGGATTGTTTTCCCAAGATCCCACCCAGTGGCAAGGTCTTTTGTTATACAACATATGAGCATTTTACAGACATAGCAGTGCCACCTACAACCCCATCCCATCCTGGTCAAGACCGTTATTCATTGGTCCACGCTAACTTTCACAGTTCACCTTCATATCTGGAGGCCCTTCCTGTATTGACCACCTTGGGATGTATGGGTAGAGAAAGATCACCGCGGACAATACACCCATGTGTTTGGTGTAAAGTAGAACGCCTAGTCCAGATGCCCACTCTGTGAGTGGCGTGCCTGTCCCATGCTAACGTGGGAGACAAATCTTGTCTGAAAGGGGTTATGATTAAGGAAACAGTGGGACAGCCAAGTTCTTGCCAGAGACAGGACTGCAAGCGTGACAGCAAAGGAGAAGGAGAAAAGCTGTGATGTTAATAATACCATAGAATCCTAGGCGGTATACATCTCCATCAGGTACTTTGGGGGTGGGCAGTGGGGTTGGGTGCGGGGTGGGGGGAGCCAACCATAAAGGGTTCGGTCAGTAAATCTCCCACCGAAGACAAAAGGCACATTACAGATGATTCTGTTCACAAGGCAGACTCCAGTGGTTCCCACATTGTACAATACTATTGGCATCCGTCTGTCTGGAGAGACAATGGTGTTGCGCTGTGGATCAGTCAGTTGTGGAGTTGCAGCGCCTGCTGTGGCTGAAAAGCCCGATCCTTGAGTGGCAGACCGTGTTGTAGTTGCTGCAGGTGAAGTCTCAGTCATGAGTGTGTGTTGGTGCCGACGCAATTCTTTTCCACATACTATCTGTGAAAGGTTTCATATTTACAGTTTGCAGCTTTAATGCCCTCTTCTCCCTCTCTCCTCTGCGCTCCCCTCCTGTCCAGCCCTGTCTCACTTCTCCTCTTTTAAATTACCCTATCTTGTAAATCGTTGCAAAGGGTTTTTTCCCTCAGAGTTAACATTGGTTGTGACTCCATTTCCCAAACGGTCCTTCGAATGAGACTGTAAACTCAGTTTCTATGTGTGAATGCACGCATAACATCTTGCACACATTTAAAAATCCCATCACCAACTTTCGGAAGAGAAGGCTAGTTTGGCCGTTAGTATGGATGAGATGTTACTCATAGCACGCACCCTGCATGAGAACTTGAAAGAATTAAAGAAGTAAGGAAATTGAGTGAAGGATATTGACTGGATGACACGGGAAGCGACTGAAAGAAGCACCGACAGGCAGCTCTTCAGTCAGCACTACCCAGGTAGGCAGCCCGTTGCATACACGAGTATGGATTATCAGTGCCTAGAACCTATGGCAAGGCGCTTTATAAATGTTCTGTAATTATTATCATTATTGTCATTGTTGTTATTATAATTATCATAGTCATTGTCATGATGGCTTGTTTTCCCTTTGACATATCGGTTTAAAAAAAGGTCAGAAATACATGTGGTGCTCGTCCCACAGGTCAGCAGCGGGTGGCGGAGGGTGCAGGTCAGGGGGCGGACACAGTGGACGCCGAGGTCGGGGCCAAGGTCATCACGTCGTTGAAGGGCAGCATGGGAGAGCGCATCACCAAGGCGCTCTCCAAGGTGGAGGAGAAGAAGAAGAAGAGGGCCATCCGCCGAGCCATGGTGGGCACAGGGGCTACACTTGTTCTCTCCCTTTTTTTTTAATATTTTTTTTTTGTTTTTTTGTTTTCCTCGCTCTTATTTGTCTCCCAGATTTTTCTGTCTTTATTTTCTCCTTCTCTCCACCTCCACTCCCCCCCCCCCACCCCCTTTCTCTGTGCATTTGTCCTTCTCTTCACCTCCTGCCCTCTCTCAGTGCAGCTGTCTCTTCCTCTCTCTCTCTCTCTCTCTCTAACCCCTCTCACACTATTTCTCTCTCTCTCTCTCCAAATCCCTTCACTCTCGCTGTATTTCTTTCTCTCTCTGTCTTTGCCTGTCTGTCTCTCTCCCCAAACCTTTCTCACTTTGTATTCCCCCCCCCTCTCTCTCTCTCTCTCTCTCACTCCAAACACCTCTCACTTTCTATATATTTCTTCCACCGTCTCTCCCCCCCCCCCCCCCCCCCCCTGTTTGCTCTCCTTGTTATTCCCTTGCCCTGGCATTTCCTTTTTTTGTTTTTTTGTTTTTAGAATGACTGAATAAATGAATGAATAAATGACTGAATAAATGAATGAATAAATGTATGATTCATAATGTGTGCCCAAATCCCCACACCCAAATGAATTCTCTCCCTGTCTCTTAAAACATTTTATCTGTGGATTTGCGGTATTGATATTTTTGTTCTTTTTGTTTCTCTTTTCCCATGCTACATGATAAATATCGTTGAAAAGAAAAAAATGTTGCAATGATGTGAAGAAGCTGCTTGTCATTCCGATTCATAGGGCTTTTTCTCCATAGTGTAGACCCTATTGCGTAGAACTTCAGGATACGGTGGAAAAGATCCAATCAAACTTGTGAAAATACAGGAACATTGGGAGTGTCAGACTTCACGTTTTCAAAGACAACTACATTCTACACATCAACGTTTGATGTTGCACACTTGTTCAGGCATTGTTTCAATTTCTTTTGTTCAGTTAATTTTTACTCTTTTTTTCTTGTTGTTTTTGTTAAAGAACTTGGGAATATGGAGAGGGAACATGTAAATGACAGATCAGAAAACACCGTAGACTGAGTCTATCTTCAGATGATTGCTGTTTTTTAATGTTTAGTTCTCTCCACTATGAAGGGACAGTGCATGATCGCACCAATTTGACCAAAGCAAGCAAGAATTTTGTTATGGGCTCTTCAGAACAGCATTTTTAATTTAAAAAACAACAACAAAAAATCACACAGCTGAGCAGAATCGAAGCTTTGGATGCTGGCTACCTTCTCCAATCAGTTTGGCTAGTGAGCAATACAGGCATGAAAGAGAAAAAAAAAAAAGAAACGAGACCAATATAAGAAACTTTTAAAACAAAAATAGAAACAAGACCAAACAAAAAAAGATCAAGTGGTGTTTGTATACGGGGAAACAAAGAGGTGTGAATGTTGTCCGGGGAAAACATAATCATCACACCAGGACACCTAGTCCCAGGTCTCACCCATGACATTTGTCCTTAGATAATAAAAAATCCTGTAAGATACTCTGGATGGTAGCATTTTATATGAAAATAAAAAGAATGGCTAGGAGAGAGTTTGGAAGGGGTGGGGGGGGGGGGGGGGGGGTAGGCAGGACAGGGATTTTGGAAATGAAACTCCAGCCCGATGACGTCTCATACAAAGTCTGTGGCATTCGCTCAGTGGGAGGATCTGTACGCCTCCAAGCCGGACGACAACTACGAGGACCCGTCGGACGTGGAAGCCATCCGCGAGGCCAAGGAGAACATGGGGGACTACAAGCTGAAGACGGCCAAGGACTACGTGGTGCCTGACCACCTCAGGATGAACGTGGAGAAGGCGCGAGGACGTCTGCTGGTGTTGAAAGATCAGGTCAGTTGAACTGTGTCCGTGAACTGTGGGATATATGTTTTTTTTTTCTTTCTTTCTTTTTTTTTTGTTGTTTTGCTGTCTCATCTGCTATGCCAGGGTCAGTGGCAATGGATTTAGGCTGTCCATTTTCCTCCCATCAAAAAATTCCATCCCCCCTCCCCTTCTCCCCCTTGAAAAAATTGACTTTTCGAAACTTTTTTTTTGGTCAACACTAGATTTGCTTCCCTTGAAAATTATTTCCCTTCAAAGACTCCCTCCCTTTAGCCCCATGACTGCTAGGGACAGTAAGAGACTGTAGCAGTCTTTTGATAGGATGGGACAGACAGATGGCGTATGCCATGGCCTGGCTTGTACCATTTCACTTGGGGCTGGACATGTTTGCACAAATGGAGCATTTAGACATTTGGTATAGTCTTCTTTAGATATATACACAGCAGTCTGCTTCCGGTGGAGTTTAGCAGTCAGTGGGGTTACAGACATATTGCATTCTTAAAGTTTTTTTTTTTTTTTCTCCAGATGGAAAGACTGGATGTGTTTGCGAGTGTTGCTCAAATTTCATGACTGACATCATAGCTTTCTGAGCCGCTTCGAATGCGTTGATGCCAGGACATGACATAAAAGGAAGCATTCAGTTGCGGACCAGACCGCAGCTCCATAGCGCTGTTTTCTGTCCACATCCACGCCTCTGGTCAGTTTGTGGGTATTGAAAACTTCATGGAGAGTGTCACTGGATGGAAGAAGCCAACACTCAGTCATGCTGTCTCCACGAGTTTGTGGGGACTTTCGTCCCCACGAAGGGGAGCATTCATGCATGCTGGCTCCATGGCGACACCAGAATTGGCGTCGTTATGGAACTCAGTAGATGGTGTCATGATTGGTGTAGATTATAATAAACACCACTGAACACCATCAAAATGATTCGGCAACTGCGCAGTGTCTCCTCTGGTGGGGCTGCCTCATAACAGCCTGATTCTGATTGCTCCTAACAGACTGCTGGTGCTGAGGTTGCCAGGGAACAATCCTGGGTGTGGCTACATGTGGGGTGACTGGAATGAATGGATTGGTAGTAGTGCAACAGAGGAGACATTGAAGATGACCTTTTATCTTTTCTGTTTTTTTCCTTTTTTCTTTCTTCATTGTCTGGCTGAAACTCTGAGACTCATTACTGGTGAGATTTTTGAGTTAACGACCATGTTGAATTCCAGCACTGAGGTATCTGCGTCCCATTGTCAGGGATGACATCTCAGCATGGCACCAGCGTGCCTGTGTTTTATTTTCATGCTGCCCATCCCACCAAGGCAGGACGGCCTACTCTTTTCCAAACAGTGGAATGGAACTGAATGTGCCTGCAAGATGTCATAGGCTTGCATTCATGCGCAGGATCCCACAAGGACTAGACAGGGATTTAAGTCTAAGTAGATACTGAGTCAGAAGAGAATTTTTTATTTTCCATTTTGTCTTGAGTGGGAACCGAATCCTGGACCTTGGAGCAAGGGTCTGACATCCATCAGCCACCATGGCGAAGTGGTCAGTGTTGTGGACTCCCAGCTGGGAGGTTGTGGGTTCGATTCCCATCAGAGTCATTTATTTGTAGGATTTTTCTGCCCCGATCGGTTCTTACCCAGAGGTGAGTTTGCTACAGGCTTAATAGAGAAGACTGGGACCACACAGTCGAGTTTCATCCACTTAATGAATACGTCTTCAATTAAGACTGATCCACAAATTTTACTGACAAACACTGCAGGTGTCTGTATCTCTCGGGCTTGGTTGATCCCAGGATATATTATGAAAGTAAGCATAGAGTCATGTAGTCTTGGACCAGAATGGAAATCCGTAGCATCATCCTCATCATCCTCATCCTCATCAATCATGAAAAAAAATCTCAGATTATATGGTCCTTCATGCCCTGCACTCATGATGACCTTCGTTTCAATGTCCTCACCATGTCTGTGGCCTTGGTTTGATTCCGTCCGGGTCACCAGTATCGGTGAGTCCATGGGGGCTATCGTTGGACAGACATGGTGGTACCCTCCTGAGGGAGAGCTCACTCATGCTGGCTGCGCAACTAAGCAATTATTGTCATCATGTGGGAGGTTTAGTTGGTGGTGTACTGCGTATGTTGGATCAGAACAGGCATGACTGAACTCCACTGAAGTGACTCGGTAGCAGTGCAGTGTCTCCTCCAGTGGGTTGTGTGTTGATGACTTGACATTGGTGCTCCCTGTAGACTGCTGGGCTAGGGCTGCTGCAGGCCAGGCCAAGATGTGGCTGTGGTCAGGGGGTCGGAATAAGCAGCATGGGTGCAATGCCACTGAGATGGCGCAGAAGATGGGACAGCAGAAAGAAGGAAAGAAAAAAAAAAAAAAGAGTCTGAAACCCTATCCTCCAGCCCACCTCAGTGGCACTGCATCCATGCCACTCATTTTGACACCCCCCCCCCCCCCACCCCTTTGTAGTTTCAGTTTCAGTTTCATTAAGGAGGCATCACTGCGTGCGGACTAGTCCATATACGCTACACCACATCCGCTAAGTTTTGAGACCGCACTGCGCATGATTTAAAGCTGATGGATAAATGAATTAATGACTAAGATGTGAGAATTTGAAAAGAGGGTCTCGTGGCTATGACTTCGCAGAAGTCTGACCTACGCATTAGCCCAAGGCGCTGATCACACCTAGGGTACCTACCTAACATTGGTTGTGCCATTTTTATCAGTGTATGTGTGTGTGGTGAGTGTAAATTGATAGGATTTCATTGACAGGTTGTGTACTGTAGTGTGTTTATCCCTCCTCCCTCCCTGGTCATTGTCCATGTTGTATGGGCAGATCCATGAGTACAAGTATGAGTTCAACATCCGTCTGCTGGCGCTCAGAGACAAGAAGATCCGCATCATTGAAGAGATCCGACAGCTGGTCAACCAACTACGTCAAGTGCAGAAAGGTGTGTGTGTGTGTGTGTGTGTGTGTGTGTGTGTGTGTGATTGTGTGTGTGTGTGTGTGTGTGTGTGTGATTGTGTGTGTGTGTGCGTGTGATTGTGTGTGTGTGTGTGTGTGTGTGTGTGTGTGTGTGTGTGTGTGTGTGATAGTGTGTGTGTGTGTGTGTGTGTGTGTGTGTGTGTGTGTGTGTGATTGTGTGTGTGTGTGTGTGTGTATGGGTGTGTGTGTGTGTGTGTGTGTGTGTGTGTGTGTGTGTAAATTTTTCCTTTCATTTTTCTATTATATTTTCACATTTTGCTCTACTTTTGTATATATACAATCCTCCTCTGATAAGTCGACCCTGTAGGGACCCTCAAAATAGGTCAATTTATCAGAGGGTTGACCTGTAAAAGGTATTAGTAAGTCAGCATTTCCTGAAAGAAGGTCACTTTATCAGAGATGTTGATGTTGACCTAACTGCAGAAAGTCGATTCACTCAAGGTATGGAACGTCAACTTCAGCAGTTAACCACAAGTGACTATATTTTCATTTAAAGATGTGATGAATTTTTAAAGAATTTTTTTTTCAATGCCATTTCAAGTTCTTTTGCCCTTTTGTTGCATTCTCTTAGATTACAGGAAACATACTCCTAAATGGTTCACTATTATTTGAGGAAAAAAAAAAAAAAAGAAAAAAAAAGTTATGCAAGGCAGTTCCGAATGATCACCAAGTAGACCTTAACCTAGAGGCATTGTTGACGTTGATCTTGATCTCGATATGCATACATCAAATCTGTGTTCAATGGAAGAGAAACAACAGAAGATTGTTTCTCTTTTGTTGGCAGGGAGAGAGAATGACTCAGAAATTACGTCGATTAATCAGGGGGAGAGACCTTTACAGGGGCACAACATTTGCTCGAGTTATGTGATTGGTTGATTTCCTCGAGGTTAGGTCAAGTTAATACTGTCCAGCCGAGAGCGGCACGGATGGCACGATTCCCTGCTGCTGCACGCTCGCGCACAGCGCTCATTCCCTGCCAACGCACATATTTGGCCACTTTTTAATTTATTTTTACGGTAGCTGGACAACAACTGACGGTCTTGTGTTAGGTGTCACAGGAAAGAACAAACACTCAACTAATCGAACATAGTAATTTCAAATCATTTACTTTCATTGTGTACACACGACTGTGCGTTGAAAACATGTCTGACAAGTAGAAAAAATGCTTTGTTTGCATTCTATTCCGTTCTTTTACAACACCAAATCGGAAGATGAAGGGATGGCTGCATCTTCAAACAATTCACTTTCCTATTCTCTTTCAAAGTTTTCTATCTCTCTATCACTCCCCTCATCACCAGATCCCCTTTGTAATATGATTTCAAGCGCTTCATTGAGCGAGAAATCGCTACCACCCCTTCGCCTGACCGACATTTTTTCTGGCACAGGAAATACGTGCCGCGCGCGGCGTGCCGGTGCCGCCAGTTTCTTTGTTTCAAAGCTCCTGGGGTCAGCCAAGTTCACAATAGGCCACTGAAAGTATGGTCTACAACTCGCTCCAACATCCCCAAGACTAGTTACAGAGCTTATTTCCCTTGGATCATTTCATGGAAAGTGTAGGAATTTTTTTATGTTCCCGTCGTCTGATTGTGGACGACACGGCAGACTGTACTGCTGTCTGTCCGTCGTCCGGACTTGGATGACTCGCTCAAGGGAGAGAAATCCAGTCGTCCACTACTGGATGACTCGGCTGGTAAAGGTTAAGTCAAGTGAAGTAAAGCAAGAAAAATGTCTAGAGATAAAGAAAGGTTACTGGCTAGGATCAAAGGATTGTTTGACTTAACCATTGATTCGACTTAAACATGGTTGACTTAACCATTGATTCGACTTAAACATGGTTGACTTAACCATTGATTCGACTTAAACATGGTTGACTTAACCATTGATTCGACTTAACCATGGTTGACTTAACCATTGATTCGACTTAAACATGGTTGACTTAACCATTGATTCAACTTAAACATGGTTGACTTAACCATTGATTTGACTTAAACATGGTTGACTTAACCATTGATTCGACTTGAACATGGTTGACTTAACCATTGATTCGACTTAAACATGGTTGACTTAACAGGAATGAACCGTAGTTCTGAGAAAGCTAAAACCCTTTTAAGTTAAATAGAAGATAAACCACAGAAGATTGCTTCTCTCTTCTTAGCAAGGAGAGAGGACGGCTCAGAAACAATGTCGATTTATCAGGGGAGAAAACTTTACTGGTGCACAGCAGTTGTTTGAGGTATGCGATTGGTCGACTTGCGCAAGGCCACGCTGTGCAAGGAAAATTTATTGAGATAAAGAAGACTGCAGGCTGGTGTAAAAGAAATTGTTTGACTTGACCACTGAATCGACTGAAACATGGTTGACTTAACGGGAGAGGATGATAGTTCTGAGACAGCGGAGACCCTTTCCGACTGGAGATGTATTTTAATCATGACTTTTCTTTTCATTTTGTGTTCAGATCTTAGGCCATCCAAACATCGCCCTGCTCCAGTTATCCCTGAGATGCACCTGGATGAGATGCCTGAAAAGTAAGTTTGTGTTGTATCATGTTGTATTTTACTGTGCTGTGTTGTGTTGTATTGTACAGCATGATGTTTTTATTGTTTGCTACTGCATTATGTAGCATTCTGTTAGATTGTTCTTCATTTATCAACGTACTCACCAATTTTTTAGGTAGGTTTATTGTTTATTACTGCATTGTATAGCATTCTGTTGCATTGTTCTTCATTTATCAACATACTTACCAATTTTTTAGGTAGGTTTATTGTTTACTACTGCCTTGTATAGCATTCTGTTGCATTGTTCTTCATTTATCAACATACTCACCAATTTTTTAGGTAGATTTATTGTTTACCACTGCAATGTATTGCATTTTGTTGCATTTTATTTCATTTATCAACATACTTAACAATGTTTTAGGCAGATTTATTGTTTACTACTGCAATGTATTGCATTTTGTTGCATTTTTCTTCGTTTATCAGTATGCTGACCAGTTTTTTTTAGATTTAATGAGAAAAGCTGAAAAATACATAGACGAAAGTGCCACGACCTCCAACTCTGGACTTAAAGTCAGCTCCCTTGGCAAGGCGATGTTGTTCACTTTCCGAGGAGATTACAGTTCTGCGTCCTTTCTTGTCAGGGGCAAGTTG
>CM065743.1:11946181-12003681 GCA_033310375.1 Conus canariensis
TTTGTCATCAAATATATATATATATATATATATATAGAGAAGAGAGAGAGAGAGAGAGAGAGAGAGAGAGGATGTATATGTATATCTCTCTCTCTATGTTTATCTGTATCTATCTATATAAATAGATATTATACACTAAAAGAAAAGTTCTCATAATTCTCATAAGATCTTATATATATCTCTATCCATCATACATATCTATATCTATATGTATATATATTATATATATGTGTATGTATGAGGCTGTGACAGTGCCGATAAAGGCGATGATCTGTGTGTGGGTGCACAGACAGGTGACGCTGTTTGAGGAGTTTGTTCTGCTCAAGGAGTATGAGAAGAGCGAGGACGTGCTGGCCGACAAAGTCAGCACCAAGCAGCAAGAAAAGCTGGACATGCATAACAAGGTAGGGTGTGTGTGGGGGTGTGTGTGTGTGTGTTGGGGTGGTGTGTGTGGTGTGTGTGAGTGTGTGTGTGAGTGTGGTTGTGTGGTGTGTAGTGTGTGTGTGTGTGTGTGGTGTGTGTGTGTGTGTGTGTGTGTGTGTGTGTGTGTTGATTTTTGTTTTATTTTTAACACATTTGTGACAAGCCACAACTCGAGTTGTGACAGTTGGGTATTCTCAAACTATGCTGTACTCACCATCACTCTATGATAAAAAGTAAAAAGCTTGTTTGCTTCCCTCGTACCCAGACTTTCAATGACAGAAGAGGGAGTTTTCTCCCATGTAACCCAGACTTTTGATGACAGAAGAGGGGAGTTTTCTCCCTTGTACCCAGACTTTGGATGACAGAAGAGGGAGTTTTCTCCCTTGTACCCAGACTTTGGATGACAGAAGAGGGAGTTTCCTCCCTTGTACCCAGACTTTGGATGACAGAAGAGGGAGTTTTCTCCCTTGTACCCAGACTTTTGGGTGACAGAAGAGGGAGTTTTCTCCCTTGTACCCAGACTTTCGATGACAGAAGAGGGAATTTACTTGGCACAGTTTCTTCACAAGCCTATCTTTGCTTTCTACCTCATGTTTTTGGACAAATTTAGATGAAAAAAAAAAGTAAAAAAGAAAATGTCGGGAGTGTACTCCTTTTTCCATTTCTGGTATGTTTCTGTTGCATGCCACAATTCTGGTAGAATTTTACCAGATTCATAATTCTTCCTTCCTTTAGTTGTTCATGGTAATTCATAATTCATATACACTGATACAATGTCCTTTTATTGTTTACGGCAACATTGGCATTACTGAAAGGTGTGGTGAATTTTGATGGATTCATCATGTCTTGGGCGTAGCGCTATGGAAGACAAAGCTCATCCCTCTCCTTCAACTGCTTCAACCCTCCCTGGACTGAATCAGGTATTCTTTCACTGCTTGGAAGATGGACAGGGTTTTCAAGCTGAAGGAAAACTCTCTGATCCCGTGAGAGATTTGAACTGACAAACATCAGCTCCACAGCTGAAACTTCTACCTGTTTGACTACGAGGCCCTGTAAGGGTTAAAGTCTCACAGGCTACTGGCTGTAGGGGTGGTGGAGTGTAGGAGGTTTACCATATCGGTACTTACCCCTTTCCTGACCTGAAGCAGGTACCCATCTACTGCTGGGTGGACCGAAAGGATCTCCAAGCCATGAAAAAAAAAAGGCCCCCGTGAGTGGTTCAAACTCGCCACCCCTGTTTCTGTAGGCAAATGCACGAACCATAAGACTGTGGGCATAGGTATTTTAGTTTTCAAAAAAAGAAAAGAAAGGAGAAAAAAAGAAAAAATACATGAAGGGAGGGAGTTGGAAATAGGAGGTAAATCTAGAATAGATGAAGAGGAAAAAAAAATGTTGTGGGGAAGAAGTCTGTTTTCTGGTTTAGACGGAAAAAAAAAAATGGAAAAAAGAAATTCTAAGGGAGGGCAAATGTTTGTGAGGGGTAAATTCTGTGAAAGCCAAAGATTAAATAGCAAAAGAAGGCTGAATAAAAACCAACACACGAAAAAAAAAAAAAAAAAAAAGCTGTCCGAAGGAACAAGTCTTAACCAGGAGGGCCTTCTCATGAAGTACAGATTGCAGAGGCAAAAAAAAAAAAAAAAAAGTCTGACCAAGGGCAAATGGTTGTGGGAGACGAATCCAATTAAAAACAAAAGATTAAAAAGCAAAAAAAAAAAAAAAAAAACCCCACAAAAAACAAATAAAATGAAAACAAAAAACCCAAAAGACAAAGACAAAGGAAAAACAACAAAAAAGACCTGTCTGAAGGAACAGGTCTCAACCGGGAGGGCCTTTGTCATAAAGTGTAGATTGCAGAAGCAAAAAAGAAAAAAAAAATCAAATGGAGGGCAAATGTTTTTGAGGTGTTAATCCAGCAAAGACAAAAGATTACCCCCCCCCCCCCCACCCCCCACACAAAAAAAAGAAAAAAAAAAAAACTGTCTGAGGGAACAACTCTTGACTGTGAGGGCCTTTATCATAAAGTGTAGATTGTAGAGAAAAAAAGAAAAAAAGAAGAAAAAAACCCTAACGGAGGGCAAATGTTTGGAGGGAGGGGGTCGGGGGATGGGGATGGGTGGGTAAATTCAGTGCAGATGAAAGATTAAAAGAATAAAACAAAAAAGTATCCAAGGGAACAAATCTTGACTAGGGGGGGGGGGGGGCCTTTATCCTCAAGGGTAGATTGCGTGCAGCCGTCTTGTTCTACAAACTGTCTGAGGGAACAAATTTTGAGGGGGGGGAGGGGGGGGGGGGGATGATGGGGGGAGAGAGGCCTTTATCCTGAAGCATAGGTTGCCGATTTAGAAAAAAAAAAAATTCAAACAGAAGGCAAATGTTTGGGTAGGGAGTGGGGTGGGTAAATCCAGTAGAGACAAAAAAAAATTTTTTTGAAGAAAAAACTGTCCGAGGGAACAAATCTTGATTAGGGAGGCGCTTTATCATAAAGCGTAGATTGCAGAGAAGAAAAAAAAAATTCAGATGGAGGGTAAATGTTTTTGTTTTGAAGGGTAAATCCAGAAAAGACAAAAGATGAAGAAAAAAAAAAAAAAAAGAAAAAGAAAAAAAGAAGAAGAAAACTGTCTGAGGGAACAAATCTTGACTGGGTAAGGGGGTGGAGGGTGGGGGAAGGGGTTTTTATCCTACAGCGTAGATTGTGTCCCACCTCGCAGCAGGACGAAAGATTTATGAAAGAAAACTGTCCGAGGGAACAAACCTTGACTGGATGGGGGCCTTTATCCTAAAGCGTAGATTGTGTCCCACCTCGCAGCAGGACAAAAGATTTATGAAAAAAAAAAAAAAAAACTGTCCGAGGGGAACAAACCTTGACTGGGAGGGCCTTTATTGCTTGCGTGGCACCACCTGACAGCCGCCTCGCTGTGCAGATCCTGGAGGTGCAGAACCGCCTGGAGACGAAGCGGAAGGACATCGAGAAGCTGCAGGAGAAGGAGCGAACAATCCACCAGCAGTTCCTGACCACCATCGGCGACAACAAGTTCGCCGACTACCTCACCAAGGTCTTCAAGAAGAGGATCAAGAGGACCAAGAAGAAGGCCACGGAAGGGGAAGGTGTGTTGAGGGTGGTGGGTGTGTGGTGTGTGTGTGTGGTGTGTGTGTGTAGGTGTTGTGTTTGTGTATGTTGGTGGTGGTGGGTGGTGGGTGGTGTATATGTGTGTGTTTGTGTGTGTGGTGTGTGTGTGTGTGTGTGTGTGGAGTGTGTGTGTAGAGGGTGGTGGTGGTGGTGTGTGTGGGGTGGGGGGTGTGTGTGGTGGTGTGTGTGACGTGAGGTGGTGGTGGTGGTGGTGGTGGTGGTGGTGTGTGTGTGTGTGTGTGTGTGTGTGTGTGTGTGTGTGTGTGTGTGTGTGAGATATTCCTGTTGTAGTCAGGATTATTTTTTTACATTCACTCCTTCCGGACCACTTACAATATAACTTGTAACAAGACATCCACCCATGCCAACTGACTTACGAGATGAATCAGAGTGGTGAATGGTTCGAATCCTTCAGCAATTCCAATTATCTTCAGGCAAGACCATGTTTTCACACTTATCCCGATTGTATAACTCCCATCAGAGCATTGAGAGTGCGTTGTCATTGATTTGGAATTTCTATGTGTGTGTGTGTGTGTGTGTGTGTGTGTGTGTGTGTGTGCATGTCTGTGTACACACTTGAATGTGTGTGTGTGTGTGTGTGTGTGTGTGTGTGTGTGTGTGTGTGTGTGTGTGCATACGTGCGTGCATGTCTGTGTGCACACTTGAATGTGTGTGTGTGTGTGTGTGTGTGTTTGTGTGTGTGTGTGTGTGTGCATGTGTGCCTGCATGTCTGTTTGCACACTCGAATGTGTGTGTGTGTGTGTGTGTGTGTGTGTGTGTGTGTGTGTGGTGTGTGTGTGTTTACATTGTTTTTTTTTGCACATATATATATATATATATATATGTGTGTGTGTGTGTGTGTGTGTGTGTACATTGCGTTTGTGTATACCTATGTGTGTGAACTGTGTGTTGTCAGGGTCAGATGAGGAGAGCGATGAGGAGTCGGATGATGACTCAGACTGGGAGGAGTCGGATGAGGAATCTGAGTCCGAGACTGGCGGCTATGACCTTGACATTTGTCCACCTGGATGTGATCAGGTGAGTGGATGGGAAGTGGGGGCAACTTGGGGGGGAGGAGAAGGGAGGGGTCGGGTGGGAGCAACAACGTGCATGTATGCATGCACATACGTGCGCTTACATACACACACGCGCACACACACACACACACACACACACACACACACAACATGCACATACATGCGCTTACACACACACACACACACACACACACACATACACACACACATACACACACACACACACACATACACACACACACACACACACACACACACACACACACACATCCATGTGCTCCCACCACCACCTACGTCACCACCACTAGCACAGCACTGCCATAATCCCATCATTATCACTACCATCACCATCATCACCAGCACCAGCCCTGTACCATCACAGTTATCATCAACATCGTCACAACTACGATCATACCCCGCTGCTGGCACAATTGCAATAGTCTCATTATCATCGCAGACACTTACAAGGTCATGTTTTTTAGGATGTTCTGCCAAACTCGTATCCCTTTTCGCACTCTTGGCTCTGGGAGAAAGACTTCTCAAACTTCCAAACTACAGTTTAAGATCTGCTGGTCACAGACCATTTCGCTTTCAGGGCGCTGAAATATGGAACCATCTACTATCCTCTCTTTGAGACAGTCCATCCCTTTTTACTTCAAGAAGAACCTTAAAAAGAAAGTATTTGTTCAAAAATCTGTATGTTGCCACATCTGCTTAACATCATTTTGCTTGTGTGTGTGTGTGTGTGTGTGTGTGTGTGTGTGTGTGTGTGTGTGCAAGTGGTTGTGTGTGTGTGTGTGTGTGTGTGTGTGTGTGTGTGAACACTTGCAGGGCCTGTTACTTTTCTGTTTTTGATGAATTTGCATGAATTTCTCTGTGGGACTGGAAAAGAACTGTTTGTGGCAATGGGCTGATATTGAGCAGATGGAGCAGGAGGGGGAGAGTGTGTGTGAAAGTGGTGGTGGCTGAAGGGGTTGATTGATTGGTGGGATGGACAGGAAGGAGGTGCATTTGAAAGTGACCAATGACAGAGCTTCAAAGCAGATGTCCATATATGGGAAAAGACCGAAGGGGAAGGGGGAGGGGGAAGGGTTTGTTCATTGGCTTGATTTCTACTGTAGTGTTTAATTTAGTCTTTTTTTTTGTATGTAAGATTCATTCACCAAACAGTGTAAAACATTCAAGAGTTTGAGTCTGCGTTTGTTAAATATACAGATATCTTCTTTTTCATCATCATTATCTTCTTCTTCTTCTTCTTCTGCTTCTTCTTCTTCATCTGTTTTTTTTTTTTTTAAACTAGTTTTTGAAAGAAAGAAATATTTTTTATTTAGTTCAAGACTTTTGTGGAGAATAAATCAAGTTCTTTTGTGGAGAATAAATCAAGTTTTAAGGTGTTTTGAGAGTGATTAAAAGAAACTTGTTTATTGATTTTTTTTTTTTCCAACTAACATGCATGGAGCTGATTTTGACACAATGACAACCCTGATATGCCCCCCCCCCCACCCCCCCCCCCCCCACCCCCACCCCCCCCACCCCACCCCCACCCCACCCCACCCCACCCCACCCCCCCCCACCCCCCACCCCCACCCCCCCCCCCCCACCCCCCCCCCCCACCCCCCCCCCCCACCCCCCCCCACCACCCCCCCCACCCCCCCCATGCGGTCAGCTGAGTGGCACTGAACTGAATTTATCAGTGTCATCCTAACAGTCGCACCGCTATCATCACCATCGTTATCCTCATCCTAACCCTCATCGCCACCATCACGGTCGTCATAAACCTCATGATTAACGACCACGCCCACAAACATCTTACCATCTGCCCGGACTCTCACTGTGATCATTCTTCACCGTCACCAGACGCTGTATGACTCGACGACAACGATGCGTGAGAAGCGTCTGGACTGTGAGGAAATCCTAGCCGAGGAGAAGAAGAACAGTGAGGCGTTGAAGAAGGAGCTCGAGGCGCTGCAGAAGAAAGCACGCATCATCGACTCCTCCCTGAAGACCGCTCAGAACGACCTGGAGGCATTCCAGGTAAGGTACCATTTCTGAAAGGAAACATGTCCATCCTTTAACATGAGATAGATGGAGACCAACACTCCATGCTGCTGTACTTCACTGCATAAACATACCATTATGGATTAGTGCGCAAAGAAATGTACATAATACATCAGTGTGAAAATAAACATACAATTATACATCAGGTGTAAACAAGCGTACAGTTACACATCTGTGTAAAAGAGAATGTGCTATTATACATTGGTGCACCAACAAAAGAACAATTATATGTCAGTGCACAAAGAAGCGTACAAAAATACAGTAGTTCATAGGCTCCATTACACACTCACATACAAGATATTAAACTGGTCTGTACGGACCTGCCACCCCCAAAAATATAAAACATAAGTATTAAAGTTACATGCATTGAAAACACACTCACACTGACAGACAGACAGACTCTCTCTCCTTCTCCCCCCCCCCCCCCCCACCCCACCCCATCCACCCCAACGTGAGTCATCGGTGTGTGTGTGCGTGTGCTCCGCGTTGCAGCTGGAGAAGCAGCAAAAGCTGAACGAACTGGACATGGTGACGACGCTGCGCCTGCACCAGATCCAGCACATTATCAACTCCATGCTGCCCTCTGACCTGACCCAGACCCTGGTGTTCGACTCGCCGGGCGTCGTGCGGCTGCAGCACCGCATCAAGGAACTGGAGCATGAGAAGACGCTGCAGAAGAAGCACATGAAGTGAGGGCTGGATGGGTGATGAGGGGGAGAGGGTGGTGGGAACGTACAGGGGAGGGGGGGGGGGGAGAGATAGGGGAGGAGAAGAGAGAGAAAGAGAGACAGAGAGAGAGAGAGAGGTGGGGGTGATAGAGATGAGAAGGCTGGGGATGGGGGAGGAGAGAGAGAGAGAGAGAGAGGAAGAGAGACAGGAGGAAGTGTGGAGAGAGGTAGATGAAGAGTGAGGAAGGAAGGGACAGGGGACAAAAAGAGAGAGGGAGAGGATGGGGGTTAGAGAGAGAGTGGGGGTGAGAGAGACGGAGTGGGAGAAAGGTGGAGGTCGAGGAGGAGGAGGAGAGAGAGGAGGGAGTGGGGAGAGAGGCAAGGGAAGAGCTTAGGGAGCGAAAAAGGGAGGGACAGGGGGCAAAGAGAGAGAGGGAGAGAGACTGGGAGAGAGAGAGGAGAAAGACAGAGAGAGAGTTGAGGGAACAGTGTGTGGGGCTGACTTGAACCAGTTTTGGGTGCTATTATGAAGGCATTTAGGCCCAAAGTTCCAAACTGAACTGAAAATATTAAAAATCAGAGTTTATGCAGCAATTTCGATTTTCAAGATACTTGACTTGTTTATGATTGTACCATTGAGACACACGGATCCTGGACAGTTGAAATGTGCGCAGTTGGAAAGAAACCACAAACTCATTTAAATCCGTGACATGATACAAAGTTGGCAAAAGGTTTTTTTTTGAAATAATGTTATAACTTTCTTTTTTTGATTAAAGGGCAATAACCTCAACCAAACATAGATTGACACATCAAAATGATTAGAGACTAGAATGATATTTGTTGAATATCATAAAGAAAAAAATTCAGCTCTACATTCAACACCATAAGAAGAGTCAATCTGTTGATGAAAGAAGTGCAACGAATAATTGAAAATGTTGTTTTTCTTCAGACAGTAACTGGTAGGCATACCTATTAATATAGTGGAGAATTCTTCAGTTCAAAGTGGTGGTGAAGAATTGTCAAATGGACAGACTGCAGTTCTAACCAAAAAAAAAAAAAAATTGTAAAATGAGAAATTGTTGCCAATTCTTTTCTCTCTCATGCTCCCCCACACCATGTACTCCAGCTCCCTGTCCACAGCCACAGCCTGGCTTGTCCTGAAGAAGCCCTGGCCAGGCAGTCCACAGGGAGCGGTCGCTGTCAAGTCGTCAAGAGGCAACCCACCAGAGGAGACATTGCACTGCTGCTGAGTCACTGCGGTGGTATTCAGTGGTATCTGTTCTGATCCAACACATGCAGGACACCACTTACCAAGCTCCATACTGACATCCATAATTGTCTGGTTGTGGAGCTGGAGTGAGTTAGCTGACTTTATGGAGGGCGCCACTAGGTCCGTCCATGAGCCGACCCATGAATTTGTCGATACCGGTGACTTGGACAGAACCTCACCAAGTGCATAGACGTGAAAAGAAAATGGAAAGTGAGGTCACCATGAGAGCAGAGCTTAAAGGGCCAGGGAACCAGAGACTTGTTTGATGTGCCGATTGATGAGAAGGATGATAATGAAGATGAAGCGATGGATTTCCATTCTGGTCAGGGACTGCATGACAGGGCTGTACTGTACGCTTACTTTCATGATGTATCCTGACATCAACAGGCCTGAGAGAAACAGACACCTGCAGTGTTGGTCAGGAAATTTGAGCAACATTCTCGAGATACACATCCGTTAAGTAGATGAAACTCAACTATCTAGTCCCAGTCTTCCCTATTGAGCCCATAGCATACTCAGTTCTGGATAGAAGCCAGTTGGGGTAGAAAAACTGTTGCCCATGGTTTGATCTCTACCATTACTATGTATGATTTTAAAGCCACATAAGCTGGAGACCCACTGCGCAGAGTGAGGTTTCCTCCTATACACCAAGCATGGGTCTCTGGAGACCCACGAGGAATGGTGTGCAAAATTTTAGGATGTGTGGTGAAAGTTGATTGGCTGGGTTGCCCTTACAGGTAACAGTTATGCCTGCTTGTTATTCCCCTTTGAGCCAGGTTTGTGGACCGCCTGTTCATAGCCGTGTGTGTACTTCAGACATGACATTTTGACCCCATCGTCAGTAAATGGAGGCAGACAGACTACCAGCCCATGAACAGAAGACAGACGGACAATCAGAGCGACAGGAAGTAATGAATGACTTTGAAGCAACACACGGCAGGTTTGATTGAAGATTCGTTGTTGTTGTTTTTCTCAAAACAGATTGAAGAAAAATGGCTTTTGCATTTTTTTTTCGTAGCCATCCCAGCTGAACGTTTTCAACAACTTCCGGTTCAAAAACAAGAATGACATGGTAAAACTTAATACTGAAAATCTAACAAAAGGTAACTGCATACACAAACGAAACATGAGACATGATCACAGAATAAGAATGACATGGTAAAACTTAATACCGAAAATCTAACAAAAGGTAACTGCATACACAAACGAAACATGAGACATGATTACAGAATAAGAATGACATGGTAAAACTTAATACCGAAAATCTAACAAAAGGTACCTGCATACACAAACGAAACATGGGACATGATCACAGAATCTGGACAGTAGGCGTGGAAACTTGCCTGAACCTAACGCGTTTTTCCGTTGTCCTCCAGGGAATCGCGCCGCAAGCATGTCCAGCTGATCAAGGACCGCAAACACTTCGACGCCAAGATCTGCGAGATGGAGGCCAAGTGTGACGGCATGATGGTGGCCAAGTTTGGCTGCACCGTCGACATGGAGAAGCTGGAGACGGTGACCGTCAACCGCACCATCGAGGAACTGAAGGAGAAGCTGCGCCAGACGGAGATGATGTGCGCTGAGGAGTTGCAGAAATATGATGTGAGTTTCTGTAATAAGATAGAAATTGCAGCAATATGATGTGAATTCCTGTCATAAGATAGGAGTTGCAGAAATATGACATGAGTTCCTGTAATAAGATAGAAATTGCAAAAATATAACATGAGTTTCTGTAATAAGATAGGAGTTGCAGAAATATGACATGAGTTTCTGTGATAAGATAGGAATTGCAGAAGTATGACATGAGTTCCTGTAATAAGATATAGGAGTTTTGTTCAATGAAATATGATGTGAATTCCTGTCATAAGATAGGAATTGCAGAAATATGACATGAGTTCCTGTAATAAGATAGGAATTGCATAAATATGATGTGAATTCATGTAAAAAGATAGGAGTTGCAGAAATATGATGCAAGTTCCTGTAATAAGATAGGAATTGCAGCAATATGATTTGAGTTCCTGTAGTTGATCGCAGTTGCAGAAATATGATGCGAGTTCGTATGATTGATAGCAGTTGCGGAAATATGATGTGAGTTCTTGTAGTTGACAGTAGTTGCAGAAATATAACATGAGTTGCTTTGATTGATAGCTGTTGGCTGAAACATGACATGAGTTTCCTGTGTCGATAGCAGTTGGCAGGAATACCGAAATGAATGATTGAGTTTGCCAACATGTGAAAGTGAAAAAGTACAGTGCATAGAAATCTGAAATTGAATCAGTGTGGTGTGCAGAATTAGGAAAATGAATTGAGTGCAATATGTAGTAGATTTGAAAACAAGTTAGCACATTCCTCACTAACATGAAAATAAATATGTGCATTTTAAAGAACTGAAAAAAAAAAAAAACGAGTGCAGTTTGCAATGTATCAAAATAAGTGCATAAGGTTGGATAAAGAGAGGAAATAAATCAGTGTTGTTTGCAGTGATATTTAGATGAGCATTTGAGGTTTGCAGACGTATAGAAATGAATGCATGTAGTGTGCAGAAATATGAAAACAAAAAGTGCGTTTTGTAAAAATGTAAAGAAAAAATGATTGCAGATGGCGCAAATCTGAAAATGAATGAGTGGCAAGATATAGTTACATGCAGTCAATGGCAAGATATAGTTAAATGCAGTCAATCTTCTTTCTACATTTGTAAGAGGCTTATTCATATCTACTCTTCTGCTGGTTGAAAATTGCATTAAATTATGTCATCTGATTGGAATGTAAGATGAGCGCTTGCAAAGAATTTGCGAACACAGCTTGTCGGTGAACATGCTGTGTTTGGATATTTTGGGGCAGAGGATATCAGTTGAGATCCACGAGAATAGAAACCTCACTTACATGCACACACTGACAAAAACAGACCAACTAACAAAGCACAAACAACCGCCAAACTGAATACAGATCTGTGTACTGTATCTGGAGTCACTAACCTGTGGTTGAATTTTCAGTCGCATATCGCAGATCGGCGTTTTGAGATCACATCGCTGATTCGCAACAACACACAGCGACTGGATCAGCTGGGAATGCTCTTGGAAGAGAATAAAGCTTATCAACGCTCGCTGGACAGACGCCAGAAAAATTTGGTGGGTCAACAGCGGGTTTTGTGTTTGTGTGTGTTGTGTGTGTGTGGATGTGTTTGTGTGTGTGTGTGTGTTAGTTAGTGAATGTGTGTGTTGTGTGTGTGTGTGTGTGTGTGTGTGTGTGTATGCAACTATGTGTGTGAATGTATTGTTGTGTGTGTGTGTGTGTGTGTGTGTGTGTTTATGTATGTGTTTGAATATGTGAGTGTGTGTGTGTGTGTGTGTGTGTGTGTGTGTGTGAGTGTGTGTGTGTGTGTGCGTGTGTGTGTATGTTTATGTATGTGTTTGAATATATGAGTGTGTGTGTTTTGTGTGTGTGTGTGTTGTGTGTGTGTGTGTGTGCAGAGCTGCCAAGTGCTATGTTTTTGACATTTAATGCTACAACTTCGTTGAAAATGCTACGCTGCTATACTTTATGACAACCTGCTATGCCCAAAACAAAAAATTAGAAGAAATAAGAAATTTCTAGGAAGAAGAAATTCAGTGCTCGACTCAAAGCAAAATAGTGGGGGAAGTAATAGAAGATGTGGACAAGCAAAGTAACGTACCATGTATTTAGATAAAAAAAAAAATATGTATAAACACTGGCAAAGATCTGTGTGTATACATAATAAGCATGTTTGTAAGAACGTATGCATGCATATGTGTAATGTATATGCAGTCATTACATGTGATGGTTTTTCACTTACCTCGGTTTTCATGGTTTACGTAACAGAAACAACATTCAAATATGAAAAAAAAATCTGAACCCTCAACACTAAATAAAAAATTTATTTAGAGGTTCCACAAGACAATATGGACAAACAGATTACAGGACAAAACAACATGTTTCAACCTCTTAGGTCTTCTTCAGGTAAAACAAACAACATTCAGAAAGAAAAAGAACGAGCAATCACTTATCTTCTCGTATTCAGCGCAAGATGGGTGCAAGATTTCTGCCTTCAGTCACCTTTCTTTGAAACTAACCGCAACACTAAATTTGCCATTCCAGGGAGACGAGTACGTGGCGGTGCGGCGTGCGGACGTGCGGGAACGTCAGAGGCTGGTGCAGCTGGTGCAGCTCCAGGCCCAAGAGATCGACGCCCTCAAAGACGAGATTTTACTACTGTCCCGAAAAGGTGGACATATTTTACCCCCTGCCCAGCCGCCTATGTCGCACAGTCCCTAGCTGTGGGAGACCTGCGTCTGATCGTCTTTGTGTGTGAAGACTTGACCGGATCTGTGATACTTGGTTATCTGTTGAATTTTTTTTGTTTTCTTTACAGATTTTACTATTACGGTCTTTTTACTGCATTGAGACAAACTTTTTGATAAATGAATCTTTTGGGGAGATAATCGCTTTAAACCAAACATAATTAAATTAAAACTGATAAATGAAACTGCTGATGTTTTTACCCTGGTTGAGTTAATTGACTAGCATTAATTGTCATCTGGTCGGTTGTAAGCAGGAAAGTGTCATCACTAAACATGGCCGTTTTCTGCTGACTTCTGCTAGTGCAATCTCTGCAACCGCTAAACATTCTTCAGTTTGAGCGAGTCACTTACTCAGCAAGTAATTAGTTCAGTCGACTGTAACTGCCAGTCATGATCCTTGGAAGCTTTCGTTGATTTTACAAGCGGTGACTGACAGTGTTGGCGGCCAGCGGTTTCCTGTGAAAGTGCTGATATGAGCAGAGAAAAGGCACAGGCGCTGGAAACGAAACCATTGTCGTATTCTCTTCTGAAGTCTGTGTGCCTGTGTCTTTCCAGCTGTGACATCGGATGTGCGAACTTGGTGGCTGTGCTGACCATGAAACTTGCTATATAAACGAAGCTGCTGCCTCATGCCTCCAGGATGTGGCACTGATGGGACCAGTATTTCTGTTTCTTGTTTGGTTGAGCTTTTCGCCGTCAACTGTGGATATAGCTGCGGTGTGGGGGTTAAGGGTAAAAAAGGAGAAACTCGGGAACACAGCAAAGTCAGGAATGATTGTGTGTTCATTCACAGTGACAAACAGTGAATGAATGCACACAACATTTTCACAGAGAACACAATGAAGTATTTCATTGAACCAAATCACAGAAATTTTACAGAGAACAGAATGAAGAATTTCATCGAATCAAATCAAAACTTACTGCATCACAAATAAGAGAGGTACGGTCCATCAAATAGAAAAAATCACAAATATGTCAAGTGAGTCAAAGGATTAAGTGGTCCTGGACATTCTGGTATCAACAAATGGAAAGTTACTTGTTTATATGTGAACTCAGTTATCATTTTGGACAGCAAATGACCTTTTTTGTAAGGAGAGAGAAAGATTGTAAGAAAGGAAAGAAAGAAAAGTGTGAAAGATAAAAATGAAAGACAAGAAAAAAAGGAAAACAAATGCCAAGGGAGAATGACATCACGACAAGCTTTCAAGCAATATATTTTTTTTTATCAACTTATTTTCCTCATTTACTGATTTTATGATCATAACAGAATGGTTCACAGCAATCTGAATCATGTAAACTGTTGTAAAGCAGAGAAGAAGTTATCAAAGGGGAAGTACACTCTTTCTGCTTTCTTTTGTCAAAGATCTTGTTAATACTTGTTAGTACATGAATAGTCAGTGTTTTAAAGTGCATGTACAGAAGGTAAATACTTTTGGTGTTTTGTGACATTAAAGCTTTTTTTTTTTTTTTTTTTTTTTTTTCGAGAACAGCATGAAGAATTTAAATAATGTACCTATTTAGTGTGACATTTATACAAGAGAAAACGACTTCCTCTGGTCTCTGGTTAATTTGTGTCTTAGGGTTTTCTCTGTCTGTCTGTCTCTCTCTCTCTGTCTTGATGATTTTCTCCTGAAAATAATCAACAACAACAATAAAAGTGACTTCTGCAAACTTTTGTTCCATGAGAAATGAGAAGTGATTGTATATAATTCCTTTAAAGATCATATCTAATCATCTAAAAAAAAAAAAGTGATACCATCAAAGCATTCCTGATAAAGATCATGACCCACTTTAAACACCTCTGGTCTGTGCTGTTCATTAAACTGCATTCAGAAATGTTCTGCGTCGTGCAGGTTTTGTTGTTGTTGTAGCGTTGATTGCAAGCATCTTGTTGCCAGTCAAGTTTGTGACAGATCCTGCTTCAGACACGTGGTCAGTTAGCGCTGCTTTCAACGATCTTTGTCTACCTTTCTTTACCTGTGCGTATGTTTTTCTATCCTCACTAACGACTCTTTAGAGCTTTGCTGACGTTTCACAAAAAAAATGACAGGAAACCACCCTCAAAGTAACATGGCAACTGTGCAGTGTCTCCTCGGACGGGTTGCCTCATGACAATTTGATACTGAGTGCTTTCTATGAAGGAAAGTGTTGGGGGGTTTGACAGGACAAAAAGGGTGTGGCTGGGTAAGAGGGAGTCAGAATGAGCTGTAATGGAGTGAATCCACTGATAAGGAGTGAAAGGAGAGAGAGAGAGCGAGAGACAGAAAGAGAGAGAGAGAGAAAAGCCGTTTGTGGAATGCAGGGATTTTAAGGTTCCTTGCCCCACGTCTCGATTCTAATCTTATCCAGTGACAGCATCGATTTTAAAACTAGATATGCGTACAAGAACAGCAGGATGTGTTGACTCACAGTCCTGCTCATAGCTTGGTTGACCTTGCGTCTTGGCCATGCATGGGTTAGTTTGTGTGCAGTGCCCACTCCACAATGGAACTGAACCTTTTGAACAGGATTAAGCTGAACATGAATAGAATCTTACTCATCACTGGATTTGGATTTTTCTGTCCGCGTTTGACTGAATTCTGAAATTCTTTGGCAATGGAACTGAACCTTTTGAACAGGATTAAAGCTGAAAATGAATAGAATCTTACTCGTGAATGGATTTGGAGTTTTCCTTCTGTGTCAGACTGAATTTTGAAATGGTTTTGCCACCCACAGGATTATAGTTTCGTTAATGGTAAAGATGTTCATGGATTTAGAGTTTCATTAATGGTTGAAATGTTCATGGATTTAGTTTCATTAATGGTTAAATTGTTCATGGATTTAGTTTCATTAATGGTTAAACTGTTCATGGATTTAGAGTTTCATTAATGGTTGAAATGTTCATGGATTTAGTTTCATTAATGGTTAAATTGTTCATGGATTTAGTTTCATTAATGGTTTAAATGTTCATGGATTTAGAGTTTCTTTAGTGGTTAAAATGTCCAGTCTTATAGCCTAACAGCTGCAGGGGCAGTGAAGTTTCAGAAATTCACAGTGTCTGGGGCATGGCATGATGTAAAGTGGAGCCCATTCTTCTCTCTCTGCCGGTAGTAAGCGTCCCTGAAGTCTTCTTCTTCAGCGTTCCAGTATCTGGTAGCGTGTGAACTTGTTTTACCCTGTTGGGATACTCACACTTTACGCCAGAGTATAGTCAGTTCACTCCAACTTCATTGAGTGCAGATATTTGTGGGAAGAGGTTGTGGAAAAAGATAGATAAAAGATATGGTAGACAGAAAGGACAGTAGACGACAAGCAAGGGAGGAGACAGAGTTACTGAGAGCGAAAGGAAAAGGGGACGTTACTAGCACAGAATGTCCAGAAGGTGGGGGAACTATTTGTACAAAAGACCCCCCGGTATCCCCACGGGGGATTTCCTGAAGTAAATAGGTACCCGTTCACTGCTGGGTGGATTGGAGGGTTTTCAAGGTGAAAAAATCTGACCATGTATGGTTCGAACTCACACCTGTCAGATCTGCAGACAAACGCTGCACCCAGTTGATTATGTGTCCCTCTATATTCATTTCTGCAGTCTGGCTGACCAAACTTGACCTTTCCAGGGTGTAAAAACTCATGTGGGGAAAAACAGGTCACATTCTGAAAGAAAGAAATTTTGAAAAGAATTGTTTGCGAGTCTGCCATACAACAGTGACGAACAAATTACAAGACAAAACATGACGCGTTTCGACCTCCTAGGTCTCCTTCAGACGAGATAAACATCATTCAGGACAATGAAAAGAAAGAACGAGCAATCACTCACCTCGTCATATTTGGTGCAACATGGGTGTTGAAAAGTTAGATCCTGAGAGAAAGGTTTGTAAAAAAGAAAGAAGAAAACCAATTAATAATTTGAGAGCTCTACTACCAACATTCCATGAGACAGGCTAAAGAGGAATGGAGTTGGGGGGGGTGGGGGGGGGGAATTAAAGGTAACAAAATAAATTAAAAATGGTCATCATGGGCAGACAAATAGTGTCCACCCTGGATAGATGCACAAAATTTCACTACCTGGCCACCAGATTACAACAGAAAAGCTGGCATGTCATGAATTATGACGACAAAAATGGTGCAAAGAGTTTCCTGAACAAAGACAGTAGAACGTCCACAAAGGCAGAATCCAACTGGCGACAGTAAAGACGGATAACATGACCAAAGACAGTGTCGAAGAGGGTGCTAGAAAAGAGGAACTTTCAACCCTGAGCTTCCAGAAGCTGGGGGAGCTAGTTGGTCTGAAAGAGTCCCAGCAACCCCTAGGGGATGCCTGCCAGGGGTGGCACGAACATTCCCTGGAGGAGTGCTGAGGCTTCTCCAATGGCCGGGTCATGTCTGTCTCCCTTTATGACTCTGCAAAGTAGTGCAATTTTTACTTAGTGACAAACCTGTCCAGAATCAGAATACATACAGGGACTTGTGAGCATGATTTCAGATGCTTGCTTAAAGATCTGGGGTTCGATTGTCATGGAGACAGCCAAGATGCGAGAGAGTCTCTCTTTGGAGTCAACATCTGTGAAGATTCCTTTTTCCACCTGGTCCTTTGGATGAGACTTGTAACAATGACGTCCCATGCATAAACACATGAATTTTTAAAAAAATATGCGTGCACATCAAATGCTATTCCACCTGTCGGAGAAGGGTATATCATTATGTGCCTGTTGGACGAGTAGTTTGAAAAAAAAAAAAAACCCAAATGCACACGGTGCTATGCTCAGATATCATCCTCAAATATCATCCTTAGTAAGTATGTGGCTGTCTGAATGGTACTGTTAAAAGTTGGTCTTATACGTTCGCAAACACTGACGGTCCAGTAGTGAACCTCCAAGTTCTAACTGAGCAGCAAAGACAGAAGAAGGAAGGAGCATTCACAATTGACAGTCAGTGTAATGACCCGATACTGTTAGCTCCCTGCAGGCTGTTGGAGCTGGTAGTGCGGCAGAATGAAACTGAATGCGGCTGTGCGGAGGAGAGCTTGGAAGAGCTACATAAGAGCAATGCCGCTTGAGCAGACTATAAATAAACCCCTTCTCCACCCCAAAATGCTCCCCCCCCCCCCCCCCCCCCCCCGCCAAAAAAAAAAACCACACACACCAAACAAAAAGAAAGAAATAAAGGAAAAAAAAAACCCCTGAACACATTCTATTTTAACCATATCTTTATTTGATTACAGTCATGCTTATGGTTCCAACGCAAATCACAACCATTACTTACTTTCATCCTGTAATTATGTCACATGCTCATTCACACCTTAAAACATGGGTAAAAGTTAATTATTGATGCAACGACAAATACGACCGACGTCGAAGTTCGGCGGAGTACAAACACCACAGTATCCGTTCCTTTTTCAACCATGTTCCACAGCATCACACCTCCACAGGCTGAAGATCATGACAGGTCATTGATCACCAGTATCACTTTCAGATAGAGATGTCCGCAGCTACAATTCCAACACACTCTCACCGTATCACTTGCCTTTCGAGTTCATCAGGCTCATTTCTGCTGTACACATACCAAACATGACTCCGGAACATACCATGAGAGGAAGAACTGAGCACAGCCCTGTCATATAGTCTCAGACTAGAATGCAACTCCATGAAACCTTCACTCTCCCCCTTGACGGTCCTGGAAAAGAAAGCCTCCAAGTTCTATGTGGCCTTCACGCCCTGCTTTCATGGTGACCTCGGTTTCAGTTACCTCTCCACGTCCCAAGCTAATGGTGAATTTGTGTCTCGGTCGCAGGTACAGGTAAGATCGCGGGGACAGTTGCTAGGTGGACGTGGCGTCATCATCCTGACGGAGACGCTTGCTCAAGCTGGTTACGTCCCGGTGCAGCTACTGTCATCTCTACGGGGCAGGGTTGGTGGTGTCCTGCATGTGTAGGACCAGAACAGGGACCCCTGAACACCCCTGAAGTGACTCAGCAGCAGTGCAGGGTACCTTCTGGCGGGTTGTCTCCTGACAACTTTCATACTGACTGCAGGGAGTGCAACGGGACAAACCAGGGAATGGCTGTTCAAGAGGGAGTCAAAGCAGAGAATGTGGGAGTTATGCCACTAAGGGGGCAGGAAAGATGAAAAAAAAAAAAAAAAAAAGCTTCACGTCTGACAATCGATATTTTACAACTGAAGCGTCTCATCACATGGGTTGGAACACAACTGATATTTATCTTTCTACACAAACTGTAGTGTACACAAGATTTACGTCACATACAAAACAACTTTTTTTTGTGTATATGTTCAGTGAAACCTCTAAACAAAGATCCTCCAAGCAAAAAAAAAAAAACCACCTAAAAATAACAAGCCTCCAAATAAAGATCCTCAAAACCAAAATCCCTGAAAATAACAAACTTCCAAATAAAGATTCTCCAAATAAAAACCCTCCATATTAAGATCAATTATATGAAAACCTTCCAGATGAAAACCTCTTCCTGCTTTTAAAGACGTTTCACATTTTTTTCTGAAGTTTTTTTTTTTCTAAGCAGGATTTAACATCTAACAAAGTTTTCCTCCCTTCTTTTCTTTTTCTTTTTCCGACAAATGATTTGTCTCTGTTCTAAAAGTATTTTTTCCCTAGCACATTCTGGCTTATCTCTCCATTAGATTTACCTCCCTCTACACACTCCCTCCCTTACACCTTGGCCCTGTTTCCCAGGGTAAAACACAACCCACAGATACAGTTAAACCTTCTTGGTAAATCTCTTAAACTATTCGAGATCTCTGAATGAAAATTTAGGCTTGTATCAAAAATTTTACTTTTCTATTCATTATTCTGCTTTCTGTTTGTTTTTGAGTGAGAAAAGTAAAACAAAACAAAAAAAAACTTGTTACGTAATCTAGAACATGTTTCAGACGACACAGGCGTTACAGGACTAAAGCACTGTAATCTTTACCGGACGTAGCTTTTGACAACACACTCCCGATGATTCCTGATTTTGTGCAGGCTTACCACGTCTTCTCTTCTGTCCCTGATGTGGGCTTTCAGAAATCCATTCTCTTTATAAAATCCTCTGTGAAATGTATGGGTTGTGACAGATTGCGTTTGTGGGAGAGTGTTACCACGTCTTCTCTTCTGTCCCTGATGTGGGCTTTCAGAAATCCATTCTCTTTGTAAAATCCTCTGTGAAATGTATGGGTTGTGACAGATTGCGTTGTGGGGAGAGTGTTACCACGTCTTCTCTTCTGTCCCTGATGTGGGCTTTCAGAAATCCATTCTCTTTGTAAAATCCTCTGTGAAATGTATGGGTTGTGACAGATTGCGTTGTGGGGAGAGTGTTACCACGTCTTCTCTTGTCCCTGATGTGGGCTTTCAGAAATCCATTCTCTTTATAAAATCCTCTGTGAAATGTATGGGTTGTGACAGATTGCGTTGTGGGGAGAGTGTTACCACGTCTTCTCTTCTGTCCCTGATGTGGGCTTTCAGAAATCCATTCTCTTTATAAAATCCTCTGTGAAATGTATGGGTTGTGACAGATTGCGTTGTGGGGAGAGTGTTACCACATCTTCTCTTCTGTCCCTGATGTGGGCTTTCAGAAATCCATTCTCTTTGTAAAATCCTCTGTGAAATGTATGGGTTGTGACAGATTGCGTTGTGGGGAGAGTGTTACCACGTCTTCTCTTCTGTCCCTGATGTGGGCTTTCAGAAATCCATTCTCTTTATAAAATCCTCTGTGAAATGTATGGGTTGTGACAGATTGCGTTGTGGGGAGAGTGTTACCACGTCTTCTCTTCTGTCCCTGATGTGGGCTTTCAGAAATCCATTCTCTTTATAAAATCCTCTGTGAAATGTATGGGTTGTGACAGATTGCGTTGTGGGGAGAGTGTTACCACGTCTTCTCTTCTGTCCCTGATGTGGGCTTTCAGAAATCCATTCTCTTTATAAAATCCTCTGTGAAATGTATGGGTTGTGACAGATTGCGTTGTGGGGAGAGTGTTACCACGTCTTCTCTTCTGTCCCTGATGTGGGCTTTCAGAAATCCATTCTCTTTATAAAATCCTCTGTGAAATGTATGGGTTGTGACAGATTGCGTTGTGGGGAGAGTGTTACCACGTCTTCTCTTCTGTCCCTGATGTGGGCTTTCAGAAATCCATTCTCTTTATAAAATCCTCTGTGAAATGTATGGGTTGTGACAGATTGCGTTGTGGGGAGAGTGTTACCACGTCTTCTCTTCTGTCCCTGATGTGGGCTTTCAGAAATCCATTCTCTTTATAAAATCCTCTGTGAAATGTATGGGTTGTGACAGATTGCGTTGTGGGGAGAGTGTTACCACGTCTTCTCTTCTGTCCCTGATGTGGGCTTTCAGAAATCCATTCTCTTTATAAAATCCTCTGTGAAATGTATGGGTTGTGACAGATTGCGTTGTGGGGAGAGTGTTACCACGTCTTCTCTTCTGTCCCTGATGTGGGCTTTCAGAAATCCATTCTCTTTATAAAATCCTCTGTGAAATGTATGGGTTGTGACAGATTGCGTTGTGGGGAGAGTGTTACCACGTCTTCTCTTCTGTCCCTGATGTGGGCTTTCAGAAATCCATTCTCTTTATAAAATCCTCTGTGAAATGTATGGGTTGTGACAGATTGCGTTGTGGGGAGAGTGTTACCACGTCTTCTCTTCTGTCCCTGATGTGGGCTTTCAGAAATCCATTCTCTTTGTAAAATCCTCTGTGAAATGTATGGGTTGTGACAGATTGCGTTGTGGGGAGAGTGTTACCACGTCTCTTTCTGTCCCTGATGTGGGCTTTCAGAAATCCATTCTCTTTGTAAAATCCTCTGTGAAATGTATGGGTTGTGACAGATTGCGTTGTGGGGAGAGTGTTACCACGTCTTCTCTTCTGTCCCTGATGTGGGCTTTCAGAAATCCATTCTCTTTATAAAATCCTCCGTGAAATGTATGGGTTGTGACAGATTGCGTTGTGGGGAGAGTGTTACCACGTCTTCTCTTCTGTCCCTGATGTGGGCTTTCAGAAATCCATTCTCTTTATAAAATCCTCTGTGAAATGTATGGGTTGTGACAGATTGCGTTGTGGGGAGAGTGTTACCACGTCTTCTCTTCTGTCCCTGATGTGGGCTTTCAGAAATCCATTCTCTTTGTAAAATCCTCTGTGAAATGTATGGGTTGTGACAGATTGCGTTGTGGGGAGAGTGTTACCACGTCTTCTCTTCTGTCCCTGATGTGGGCTTTCAGAAATCCATTCTCTTTGTAAAATCCTCTGTGAAATGTATGGGTTGTGACAGATTGCGTTGTGGGGAGAGTGTAGTCCAACGCCACGTCCAATCATGTGAGGAATGTCTGGGGCCCATTATCCAGAGGTTCCACTGTATCAACACGTTTATGTTTCTATACAAAGTGCTATCTACACAATCATCAGAATGATCAGCGCTTTCTTTGTTGTTGTTTGTAAGTATCGGACAAATAATGCTACACGTGTTTGGACAAGTTAATACATCAATTTTCGTGCTGTCAGAGGCAAAGCACACACATACACACAGAAACAAAGGAGAAAAAAAACATTGCAAAACTATTTCCAATCATCTTGCCCTCCCCCACCCTGACTTTCTCTCTCTCTTCTGGTCACTCTCCCCCTCCTGTTTTGTCTCTGACCTCTGCAGCTTGCTATTAAAAAAAAAAAAAAAATTCAGTTGATGTGTCCAGGTGTAGGTGTGTAGGGTGTTTTCATGTGTGTGTGTGTGTGTGTGTGTGTGTGTGGGCTGTAAATGTGTGTGTACATGTCAATGTTGAATGTGATTTATTTTCTTGCCTGGGTACACTGTACATCTGGATTCTTTTTGCCTTTTCTTCCCTGCTCCCATACACCCATATGCAATCTCATTCTATGAAAAGGGCAAGACATTTAAAAGAAAGAAAAAAAGAAAAGAAAACGAAGCCGGCCTATGCGTATTCTTTTCTTGCAATCATCAAAATTTTGTTCATTTCTCTCTCAAACAATAACGAAGTATGGTAGGAGTTTAAAACAAAATTCACAGAGCAATTACCAAAAAAAAAAAAAAGAGAAAAAAAGACAAGAAGAAAAAAATCTAGTAATATTTTGCGCCTGAATAGACTTGAACACAACTCCATACAGATGTCCTCAAATAAATGCCAATGTATACACACATCCATGTGTTCCCCCCCCCCCCCCCCCCCTCTCCCAGTGGACACGCCCCAGTTTCTTTTCTCTAAGTAAACTGTATTCCTGGATTTCTTTTTTCTTTTTAAGTAATTTGGTGACAAGATAATGAGACTACCCACTGTCCAGGGAATGCGCTACCAATTCATTTTGCAGCATCAGTTTGCCCAACTGGCTTGTTATGTACATTTCTTTTACGACAGTTGCATTTAAACGATTATCATGATTTCTTGTTTTCCTTTTCTTTTCTTTTTTTTTTTTTTTTTTACAATTTCTGTAACCTGTGGTTGAAAAATTCAGGGGCTCCTTAGACGAAGCTTAGCGTTTATCTCCCTTAAAAAATGACAACAGACAAATTGTCATTTGTACATTTCAACTATCTAGTTTGTAAATAGTTAATACTTTCGCGTACCCCTCCTCCCATGCTTAGACCCTTTTACTCCTGTAAGCCCCAGCCCAGCAGAGGCCTCAGTTCTTCACGGACCAAACCATCACTTCGGCTCTGTTCGACAACTTTCAATCACCCCATCAAATAAAAAAAAAAAAAATCAAACACCTCATTTTTCAACATTCTGGAATTCACAATCCACCCCCCCCCCCCCCCCCAACCCTGCCTATCTCACTCCCAGCACTCATCCCCCCCCCCCCCCTCCTTTCCTTCCCCCACAATCTTCTCTCCACACCCCTAAAAATTCAGGATTTTCATGAACGATTTTCAAACGAACGAAGTATTCCTGAAATAAACGAACATGGCAGGCAAGCATGCTGAGGGCTAACGGCAAACAGCAGGCTGGGTTTTATATGAACACAGTCTTCATCATTCAGCAGAGTGTGTAGTTGGTGACCAGACAACAGCACTTGCTAGTGCCACTAATCTCCGAGGAGACTTCCTCACTCTGTACGTCCTTGACCTCTCTTCTGTTCACCATGAATGCATGGGACTGATCAACTGACGCAATCTGAAGTGAGTACATATTGTTATTCAGATAACTCGACAACTACAACAACAATCGGTGAAGGTGGTGTGATTATGTCAAAACAGTTCGTAACAAAAATTAGATCAAAATGATCTGCAGAGGTGCGTCCCGTTTGTTTAGTCTCTGCGAGGCTTACAACAGTAACCACACTGCCTGCCTGTGTTTGTGAGTGCATGTGAAAGCGTATGTTTGTACTTCAGTGCGTATATCAAAATAATCATACCACTTTAAACTGGACAAAATTTGTCCTTAAAAATGCTGATTTCATGTTCATTACCTTGTTGGTTCATGGTTCGGATCTGTATGTCTTCGGGAAAACAGTTCTGTCACAACAAAACAATATACTTATGTATAACCTTTCTTGTCGGAGCTAAACAAAACTTTTGAAACCTTCATTTCAGATGTGGTAATAAATCTCCCACCAAACTCCCTCTTATGTCTCCATTCCTCCATGTTCACAGCGTTTAAATGTACAAGGAATATAATTAGCGTGTTATCATTTTCATACAATTTCCTCTTCCTCACACTGACAGCATCATCTTCAAACGAAAAGCAGATAAATAAAGCCTGATAAATTAAAACCCAGGGGTTATCATTACTGTACAGGGTCTGCAACTGTCAGCAATACACACGACTTTCAATGCCCAGTTATTTTTTTACATTGCAAACAAGTCACTCCCACTCTTTCAAGTGCGCTCTCTCTGTCTTTGGTTCATAATGACTACAGAGCTCTGAGCCTATGAACACGCTCAAAACAGACATGCTGGGCATGACTTTATCAATTTTCTTTGTTCTCCGTCTCTCTCTCTCTCTCTCTCTTGCTATTCAAAACTAGTCGCCCCAAACAGCAGCAAATCCTGTGCTCGTGGTTCACAGAATCAGGGCGCTTCTTTCTCTCTAGGCCCTTCTCTTACACAACCTCACTGCCATCACAAACAGCACCCTAGAAATTGGATCTGGCCCTCTGGTTTGCTCAGCCAAACAATAGGGCAACCTCTCTCGCTCTGATGCGTTCACTCTTTACACACGCACAGGCATAGACATACGTGCGTGCTCGGATGTGCATGCGCACACACACACACACACGCATGCACACACACACTCACTCTCTCTCTCTCACACACACACATACACACACACCTATACACACACTTCCTCTCTCTCTCACATGCACAAAACACTCACACAAACCTCTACTATCACAAGCAAGCACCCACCCCACCCCCCAGCGACTGGAAAACAAACAAAAAAAAAAAAGATCCCACTACAGCTCTTCTCCCCAGCTCCCCCCAGCGACCGTTAGCTGTCCAGCGCGTCCAGCACCCTCATGATCTGCTGTTTGATCCTCCGCGTGGCCTCGGAGGCGGTGGGGATGATGAACTGGTCCACGTCCGTGAAGTGGAAGCCGTCCTCCTCGTGCGTGCCGTACTTGAAGGTGATCAGCTCAGGGTACTTCTTCTTGGAGGTGATCTTCACCACGGAGCCCAGGGCGCGCCGTGCCTGGATCAGCGCCATGCCCTTCTTCTGCGGCAGGTCGCGCAGCACAAACAGGTGGCTGCTGGTTACGATCAGCGTGCTGTTGGGACAGAGGGTGCCCATGGTCACTTGTGTGCTGGGTCTTCTCTTGTGGGGGGGGGGGGGGGGGGGGGGCTGTAGTGTGGTGGTGTGGTCGGGTGGTTGGTGGTGGTGGTGTGAGAGGTGGTGGTGGTGGTTTTTTTTTTTTTTAGTGTGGGCTACAGCTCTCCCTCCCTCTTCCCCTCCACTCTCTATCATTGGTGAGATATGGCTGATGGGGTAAATGTGTGGTGATTTGTGCAGCAGCACCATACAGCAGGGCTTGTGTACAAAACTTGAAAAGTGTTCATGATAACTCCGCAAAACATCTTGGACAAACCAACTACAAGACAAAACACAATGCATTTCAACCTCGTTAAGTCTTCTTCAGGCAAGATGAACAACACTCAGGACAACGAAAATGAAGAACGAGCAATCACTAAACTTTGTCAAATTCGGCGCAAGATGCGTACAAAAGCAGAGCATGACTCGTACAAACTTGTTACAAACATTTAGGATCTACCTGAACTAAAATTTCCAATCTCAATTTCTGCTTGAAGACTGCTAGTGAGTCACTTAAAGAATACCTTGTGTACAACCTTATCTTCGTTTCAGACTTGGGATTACCTGCTTCAGTCAAACAACAGACTTCACTTGTAAGATGCTGCAGTACAGAAAGTCTAATTTCCTATTATATCTCCAAGTAACTAATGAGTTCCAATCTGGAAAGTGTTTTCACTTTCAACAACAATCCTCTTTTCTTTTCAGGGGGCAACATCAAAACTACAAACTTGTACAACCCCCCAGTCGTTCCTTTTTTTTTTTTTTTTTTTTGAACAGACTTTTAACGCCTAGAAAAGGGTCCTTCACTTTCTCCAAATCTTTCCTAATTACAGGAACCCTGCAGTGTGTAGCACAACTCCTACTGATCTGTGGGGCATGACACTGTGCCCCCTGGGTCTGGAGGCTCTCTATACAGGTTAGTGCTGCGCTGGCTTGAGGATGTGGCAACAACCAGAGCTGCTCAAGTCCTCTCCAACCACAATTACTTTCGAGAAAACCAATATTATACATATACTGGAAAACTTATTTGGTTTCTTAGTAACAGGCTCCATACCAACACCACAGAACCCATTTGTAACAGGCTCCAAACCAACACCCAGACATTTGTAACAGGCTGCACACCAACACCCAGACATTTGTAACGGCTCCATATCAACAACCAGACATTTGTAACAGGCTCCACACCAACACCCAGACATTTGTAACAGGCTCCATACCAACACCCAGACCTTTGTAACAGGCTCCATACCAACACCCAGACATTTGTAACAGGCTCCATACCAGCAACCAGACATTTGTACCAGGCTCCATACCAGCACCCAGACATTTGTAACAGGCTGCATACCAGCACCCAGACATTTGTAACAGGCTCCATACCAACACCCAGACATTTGTAACAGGCTCCATACCAACACCCAGACATTTGTAACAGGCTCCATACTAACACCCAGACATTTGTAACAGGCTCCATACCAACACCCAGACATTTGTAACAGGCTCCATACCAACACCCAGACATTTGTAACAGGCTGCATACCAAACCCAGACATTTGTAACAGGCTGCATACCAACACCCAGACATTTGTAACAGGCTGCATACCAACAACCAGACATTTGTAACAGGCTCCATATCAACAACGAAAGTCCTTCCAGTATCAGATGTTGGTATTTTCCTGTCTCTACCGTTCAAGAATCAGGCGACGATCTTTGAAAAAAAAAACTTCACAACTGTGCTGTAAGTCCCATCAACTCCCAAATCCTTACAACTGCACCATAAGCCCTATTAACTCCCATCTCCCCCCACCCCATTCTTCCTACCAATTAAAATAACCAGAGCGGCACTGACCTGGGATAGGTGTACCCGTTGGACTTGACCTCTTTGCAGGCGCAGCTGTAGACGACGTCGGCTTTCTTCACCCACGTGTCCACGCTGACCGTTTCTTTGTGCTCGTCGCCAGACAGGTCGCTGCTTCCCTCCCCTCCTTCTGCACAAGGACAGCTCAATCAGTGGAGGCTGTGTGTTCTCCCATTCTGGCCCACCACAACACTGTTTGTGTGTGTGTTCTCCCATTCGTGTCCACCACAACACTGTTTGTGTGTGTGTGTGGAAGTCTGATGAAAGATGAATCTCAACTTTTGAGATCAAGTCAATCGTGAATGGAATAAACTCACTGGAATCTGAGTCAGATTCTGAATGTCATGGACAAACTGGCAGTGATCCTGCATTCAGTGCCGCCTATGCTGGCTGAAGAAGCTTTTGAAGGTGAGTGGTTCAGCTGACGTTTCATTAAGTCACAAACTGTGTATACGTGTGTTATGTGAGTGCTTTCTTTGTGTCTTCGTTCCTGGGCTAAAGCTCCCAGGTTCGGGGAGGGGTTTGCACGTGCAACCACTTTTCACAAATTCAGGTAGCCACGTTCTGTGTTCGTGGATGATGTCTAAACACGACACCGGTGTGTATGTTTTATTTCTGAGTCATCCGTTCCTTCGGTGCACAATGGCCCCCTCTTCTCTACAAACAGAATGAAATTCAAACTATGTGCAAGAATAGTTTCAAAGTGAGGCGACTGCAGCAGGGAATGGAAACAAACTTAAAAGATAAAATACTATTCTGCCGGACGAAAGCCACAAATTACAGGACGAAACATGATGCATTTCAGCCTCTTTGGTCTTCAGGCAAGACAAACATCATTATCATTTTAACTCGCACTGTCTCCTTTCCACAGCCTCATTTTCATTCAACCTCCGTTCTGCGCCCAATTTGAGGAGGTAAGTGATGACTTTATTCTTTGTTTTCATTGTCCTGAATGTTGTTTATCTTACCTGAAGAAGACCAAAAAGGCCGAAACGCGTCAAGTTTTGTCTTGTGATTTGTTTGTCCCTTTCGTCTGGTGGAATAGTTTTTTTCTTTTAAGTTTGTATGTGCAAGATATTTTATGTAATAATTCATACATGAGACCTCTTTTTAATACTAAGAGAGGACTGATGTCTGCATATATGTTAACTCTGTGATGTCTGCAAATATGTTAACTTTGAAGAGAAAACCTCTTCAGCCATGGCAGTATCGGGCGGGAATCAAACTGTGAACCTTGAAACAAGAATATGAAAACTTGGACAACCAACCTAGCTTATGTCAATGAATATGCTCACCCAAACACACTATCATACTTATGCACAAAAACACACCAAATATACTTGCAGATGCAAATATACATGCAAACGGATATGCACATGAGCACACACACACACCACACACACACACACACACACACTACACACACACACACACACACACACACATAAACCATAAGTTATCCTCCTTTTTCCATCAGTCAGAAGTTATCCAGTAATCATCTGAACCAAACAGTGTCTCACCTTCATCATCGTCGCCAATGGTGAACACGTTGGCAATGTTTCTGTAGCGTTTGCCCAGTCGATCTGTGTTGCTAACATGCCTGTCCAAAACAACATAAACCACAGGCATGTGTTAGAAAGCTGCCTTTCTGTCCCGCAGAAAAAAAGCATGAACCATCAAACTGCCGACTACATTGGAATATAGGGTGTACCTGTTCCTGTTCCACACAGAACCCATTCTCTCTACAAAGCACTTTGGTAATACAAGACATGCTAATTTTACGGCATACAAAATGGCAGTTGGCAAGACAAGACCATGACAGCATGACCAATCCTTAGCAGAAAGGAACAATGGTATGAATGTTGGGACAGCAGCAAAATTAAGTTTTACGAACGACTTGTATTAGGAATTTTAAAAAATCACTTGCAATGCTAGTTGGTAGCTTTCCTTTCTTTCCATGACAAAGTCTGACAGGACTGAAAGAGATGATGTTTAGTTGTCTGACAATTTCAAAATCAAGTAAACAATGCGACTGCTTTACAAGCACTGCAGAAGGTTCATTCCTCCCCCTCCATCATCCTCCCCTCCCTGTTCCCATTCTCACATGTGCAAAGATTGAAAAACATTATTTCCCATGTCTTCCCTTTTGTGGCACAGAGAATATCAAGAAGAAATCAACAAGACCACACCAACGGTACAAGTGGCAGTAAACAGAGTGCAGTTGGAAAAACTTCACACAGGAGACTGAATGGTGAAATGAAAATGATAAAACATCTCTATTCTATCATTTTGCTGAAATTTAACAAATCCTGTCAGTTCCAGGAAACAACCTGTACAGATGAGAAACAGATTTAATAGATGCATATTCATGAGGAGTTAGGTAAGGTAATGTTGCCCATCTGACTGCTTATGAGGAATTAATCATGCACATAAATTGCATGCACATAAATTGGCATTATAACAAACAGGAAATGTCTTCTATCTTCTTCATCCACCAAAATGCTTCTTACAGACAAGTCTAACAACACTAGTGCCCTTCAGCGACCCTTAATCATGACAATTTACCGACTGATGAGCCCACTTCTCCTATGAAACCAGTTCTATAATTTCTATAGCACAAGACATATACCTGAATCCTAAAACCTTCCTTTTATGATACATAGTTCTTGTATATTTGAAATAATCAAACAAACATATACATGAAGTTAAACGAAAAAAAATTGCACAAGTAAAATTTCAAAAAGGACACGACAGTTAACATAAGATAAAATAAACAAGCAGATTATATGCATCTATGGGCATGAAGCATACACATTCAACCGACAGAAGGATCCTGAAAATTGACCAATGTCCACACCCCCTACTCTGCAGACTGGTACACTGACCTGTCAGACGGCTGCTGCTCGTTCTTGATGTAACTGGACAGCTTCTCCTTCATCTCCGCAGACTTGCTCTTCACCACTGTCGTCAGTTTGCCAAACAGCTCCGTGGGCAGCTGTCCAACACAGCGCACAACACATAGTCAACATTTTTCATCCTTTTCAGCGGGACAGGCTATGGGAGGCACATGGCATTTGCTTGATGGTGGAGCTTTTTGCCGGTGGGCTCTGCAGTCATGAAATACGGGCTGGTACACACATGGGAACGCTCCCGTGGTGGTTCTGTTGTGTCACATCAGTGGCCATTACACATCTGCCAGGGAGCAATTATGTCCCTTCACGTGTTAATGGAACGTCCTGTGCATGCCTGCACCCAACGTGAACACTGCGCAGGCTTCCAAGGGTGGTGCAGGATTGCTCCCAGTTGGTTTGTCTGGAAGTTCAGGACAGTACTTCCCTGGGCCCTACCGCACCTTCGAGCGAATTTTTCTCTTTTTTCTTTCTGTTCTTTTCAGCGGGAGAGAGATAATGTTGCTTATAGCCCAGCCAATTGCAAAGAGCCATATCAGGGCTGTCACCATGCTGAAGTCAGCTCACATGTCATTAAAAAAAAAAAAAAAAAAAAAAAAAAAAAAAACCCTCATTCACACAACCGTTTAAAGTACGCCTTACAAAAACACACCAGAAATTTTGTGAAAAATCTCTCTTCTGTAACATCTCAAACATGATGAAAAATGTTGATCTCTCTCAGAAGTTCTAAGATAACATCAAGTGGGACATCTCAGATCAAGGTTTTCACGGAGTCTGCTGCAAAGCGTTCATGCCTCACATCATGCAAGTCCCAACACTCGAAAAGAACATGTTTTACTGTCAGTGGTACATGACATGGAATGCACCACGGAGCTTCTTCACCTTTTAAAAGATAAGAATGGGTATAAAAAGGAGTAGCCTGTAAGCAAACAGCACAAGACTGTCCTTTTCAGCCTTTTTTTCACCACCACTAACTGAATACAAAGACATCCACATCTGCTGGTTGAGGGGCTTCGCTTTTATCTTTCTGTTGAGAGTTCACCATATTTTCAGTTGCCATATCAGTAATTTGGAAAGACTTAAGCATTAAGACATTCCACTTTGCTGTGTTATCCATCCCTTTAGAGGTCAATTTACTTACACTTGCCACACTATTTACTTTGAAAGAATTAAGCATCATGACTCATCACTTCACTTTAACCTGCCTGATAAGCAGTCATTCACCTTTGATTTACATCAATAGTTATTTTGGGCAGAGCTGAAAACTAAAATGAATCGTTTTGACTGCAGCCCTTCCCTTCCTCCAGCAGCCATTTGCACCGCTTCCAGAATGGGAATAATCTGGGTTTTCTTTTTTTTCACCTGGTATTGAATTCCAACAGATAACAATGAATGACAGTGATGGAGACAGTGCGCTTACCAGAACTGTGGATGATTAAGTCATTCAGGCACACCTAAATCAACGAATCAGACATCAGTGTAGACTATAAGCATGTGACTGAAATGGATTTCAGCTTTGGTGTCGATGACATAGCCAACTCATATGTGGTGAGCAGGCTTGCATACACCAAGCCGTTCAAACAGAAGAGTAACCTCCAAGAGCAAAACACCAGCGACACCCAAGCTACACCCAATACTCAAATTTTTATACAAAACTAGGTGTGACTACACTTTGATGGTCTTTATTTATCAATTCATTTATTTTTTGTTAATATTTTGTAAAGCAGTGTCCCAATTTGTCCAGTGCTCTATTAGGGAAAATTTCATTCAAATCAGTTGGATAAATTTGATCTTTCACCTTATTCAGATTTAGGGCATACTACTACGACTACTAAAGATCCAATCTGCCTTCCCCCACATCTCTTCTTCAACCATCCTCAAAGCCAACTTTGGACCAGAATTCCTTCAGACGTTGTACAATGGCAGTTTTGTCAGAGGAGGTAGAAATCTGATCAACAAAGATGCAGCAACGGACATTTCATTACCTTGTCCTCCAGGACTTTTCGTCATTCTTTTTTTTGGTCCCTAAGAAGAAGGGCAAAATAGAGGCTAGTTACAGCCATCACCACTTGTACCTTTCCCCTGAAATTCTCCCAGGAGACCATCAGGAGATTCTGTTCTTCCACTTTCCCTGGAGACTGGGCAGTCAACCTAGACCTTTCAGATGCATACTTCACTATGCTGCTTCAGTTGTTGTCAAACTACCATCACCCTACCTGATCAGACAAAGCGCCAATGAACCAAACCACTAACAAATGTGTTATTTTCCTATTTTCTGCCTCACATATTTATCCATCCCTACTTAACTCACAACAAAGGTAAAAAAGCGTTAACATAACTGTCAAACTACATGGACAAACAGATCAAAAGACAAAACACGATGCGTTTCGACCTCTTAGAAAAATGTGACAAAGATAAGTCATTGCTCGTTCTGCATTTTCGTTGTCCTGAGTGTTGTTTATCTTGCCTGAAGAAGACCTAAAAGGTCGAAACGCATCGTGTTTTGTCTTGTGATTCGTTTGTCCAAGTAGCTTGGCAGAGTTAACACTTTTTTTTAGATTGGTTCAGATTTCCGCCTGCGGTTGCCTCACTTTACAACTAACTCATAACAAAGAAACAAAATACCAACACAAGCATGACACAAAGGAGGATGGGGGGAGGGGGGGAGGAGTGTGAGGGGATCACAAACGGCAACTCACAATTTTGGCGGGGCTAAAGTCCTCCCCATTCTCCGCATCGCTGGTGCTGCTGGCATTGTCGGGGTTGCAGACAATGCAGACTTTCGGGCTGTGGTCGGCAAAGTTGCCCTGAAGGTCGTCCTCCAGCAGACTGTGCAACGCTGCACCGAAGGAGACTGGAGAGTCAGACATTCTCACAAGCAGCAAACTCTTCACCGTTTGCCTGAACTTTTCAACCCTTGGTCCTCCCTCCCTATTCTGCCTGTCCGTCCCACTCCACTTGATTACCAACCTACCTTATTCCGCTCCTCTTGAGTCACTCTACATTTCGTTTCCTTATGGGATATTTGGGAAGATTTGAGTGTAACGCCACACGCAGTTTGAAGACTTCAACGTTTGCAGAAGTGGCCACCATTGTGAAACTTCCTCCATTTGCCTCTAAATAAATTTCTCTTTAAGATTTAAACATCTCATGACGAATCCAACCATGAAGGGCAGTGATCGGTGACTGTCTATAAACACAACTGTGGACAACTTAACGGCTACAGCTAAACTGGTATAATGGCTGAGAAGGCTTGTAAATGGTGCCCATTCTCTTGCTTCAAATTTCAAAGACCAAACATGAGAGGACTATCGGCTTTGGCATTAAAAACGGAATCTGCATTTACTAGCTGGCTTTGTTATCGAAAATGAATCCTGCATTTACCAGAAAGAGGTAAGTGACAAAAAAAAACAACAATAAAATAACTAACACAAAAATATATGCATTAACTATGAATCAGTTTCACCCTTGGTTTTTATGCAACATTTATTTAGGCTTTGATGCAAATTTTTGTGTGTACTTTGTGATTTTATTAAAAGCAAAAGTTCCAGTGTTCCAGAATTTCCTTTGAAGCTTCTGGCAGAAATGCTATAAACAAAAAAAATTGTAGTCAAAACAAACTTAAAAAAAAAATAGAATGAACAAGTAGGGTAACTCTTGCTCCCATAAGAAAACCGACCACACAGAGTAACTTTTATTCAAGACTGGCACAGCCTTTTAAACTTGAATAAAGTCAGACAAATACAAAGACGAACAATCTAATGGTGGGGGAAAAACAAGCGTAGGCCAACAACCCCTGTGTCATCACAGTAATGACTTGGCAAAGATTTGGACTTGGGTGGGGGGGTGGGGGGGGGGGGGGGGGGGGGTTGTGTTGAAGATGAAGAAAATGGGAACATGAAATGAAGAAAATATATTATAAATATGAAAACTCTTCACTAGCTGCTTGAGGGAACCATCATAATCCCTCTCGAAGGCAGATCTATTTGTATTGCCTGCTCCTAGGCCGTTTGTCCACTGGATCGGAACTCATCAGGGAGACATGGCTGATTGTGTCTGTGCTCTTGGCGTCAAATAGACACACACCACAGTCCATAACACTGTGGTGTTCTCACCACCAAGGGTTCTAAAATGAATCCAACAGCATCCCCAAAGCAGCCAGTGAAGGGTAGTAAATGGAACAAAACAAAAGTGTGGGGAGGAAAAAAGTTGCTGAAAAACTAGACATTATGCAAACAGTATAAAATATAGGGGACAATCTTTGAGCCTACGCCTGAGGATCCACCCAAAGATGCAAGGGAGATCAAAAGACAAACACAAAAACAGACAGAAACAAATACAAGTAACCTCGGTTTAATTGAAACGAAAATGAAAATGAAATGAGGCAGGGAACAGTAAACAATAAACAAGTAGGGTAACTCTTGCTCCCATAAGAAAACCTAACACAGAGTAACTTTTATTCAAGACTGGCACAGCCTTTTAAACTTGAATAAAGTCAGACAAATACGAAGACGAACAATCTAATAGTGGGGGAAAAGAATACCTTAATGTTTCTTTTAACTCTTTCATTCCTACTTTTCTATGAACCATTACTTCCTCTTGTTCCCAGATTCCTTTAATACAAGTATTCCCTTCATTCCTGGATTTAGAGAAGAAAAAAAAAGAAGTGTAAATGAGAACTGCCACATATGCAGTAACAAACCGGCCAGAATAGAGTGGCGACCACTTTCCCACACTGTAGGAGTCGTCTGGCATCCATTCCATTCATAAACACGGCCGCGCGAGCGACCCGGTCATGATGTGTACCAATGACGCGACTTGCGTGAAGTTCAAAGCGCTTTTCCGATTTTCCGGGCTGCAGGAAGGAAAGGAAGAATTTTGTGCTGCCCGGTTTTCTGGGCTGTAGGAAGGAAGGGTAGGATTTCTGCAAACCCGAAAACCGGGTTGCAGTGATGAAAGAGTTAAGTTTGTTTCAATTCTTGCCTACAGTCACCTCACTTTGAAACTAAAAGTTTAATTTCTTCCTGGCTTCAAATGAAAAAAACAAAACTGCCTCACTATTTCTTAAATCATCTTTGATCTGTGAGAGTTGTCAAACAAATGCCACTGGTTTTCCTGCCCTTGTATAAGTACTATTGCAAAGACTGAAAACTAGTCAGGCAGAAATAATGTACCATTGAAAATGCACCCAACATTCGCACACACATTCAACACAGACAGCTCCTTCACTCTCTCCCCTACACTCACACAAGATTCAAGGCTCTCAATTCTTTTGGCAAGTGGATGATACAATGAAAACAAACTTAACTGATTCATGTAATTACTAAAACACATGCTACCCCCCCCCCCCCCCCCCCCCTCCCCCCCACACACGCACCTGCACATAAGTACAAATTTTAAGACTTTCAATCGTTTTCGACAGTGCACGATGCAATAAAAACAAATTGACCCCTAAAACAACATACAAACACACATGTGCGCAAGCGTGCACACACACACACACACACACACACACACACACACACACACACACACACACCACAGAGACGCACACAAAGTCTAGGCACAAAACACACTCACCTGTGTGTATGCTGGTTAAGTGATGTGGATGCAGTGCAAGGTCATTTTGTTTTAGAAAAATGTCCATCAATCATTTCACGTACTGTCCTCTGTTGTGTGTGTTTTAAGTGTTGCACCTTGTCTTAATTTCTCGTTTTTAAGATACTAAAGTGAGCTTGACTTTGACTTGACTTTGACATCTGTGCGCACACACTCACATCACAGAAATGCATACACATGGTACAGGCACACGATATACACTATCAAATAAGCACTCACACAGAGAGATGGACAGACATAGGCATGTACACACACACACACACTCCCACACCCCAGCCTACCAATGAATCCTCCGCTGGCCAGAGACACATACTGCTGGTTCTTCTGCAGCATGTTGGCCACCACCATGGTGACGTACTGGTCCTCCTCCTCGCGCCCGCTACCCATGAACACCAGGTGCTGACCCCCAGCCGCTGAACCTGCCAGCATAATCATTGTCATCACCATCATGATCATTACTGTCATCACTGTCAGCATCATCATCATCGTCAGCTGCTGAACCTGTCACCACATCATCCTTGTCATTGTCATGATCATCACCATCATCACAGTCAACATCATCATCGTCATTGTCATGATCATCATCATCGTCACTGTCATGATGATCATCGTCGTCACTGTCATGATCATCATCGTCGTCACTGTCAGCATCATCATCGTCACTGTCATGATCATCATCATTGTCACTGTCATGATCATCATCGTCGTCACTGTCAGCATCATCGTCGTCACTGTCAGCATCATCATCGTCACTGTCATGATCATCATCCTTGTCACTGTCATGATCATCATCATCGTCACTGTCAGCATCATCGTCGTCACTGTCAGCATCACCATCGTCACTGTCATGATCATCATCATTGTCACTGTCATGATCATCATCGTCGTCACTGTCAGCATCATCGTCGTCACTGTCAGCATCATCATCGTCACTGTCATGATCATCATCATTGTCACTGTCATGATCATCATCGTCGTCACTGTCAGCATCATCGTCGTCACTGTCAGCATCATCATCGTCACTGTCATGATCATCATCATTGTCACTGTCATGATCATCATCGTCGTCACTGTCAGCATCATCGTCCGTCACCTCGTCACTTCATGATCATCATCTGTCACTGTCATGTCATTGTTCATCAGCATCATCTGTCAGATCTCCGTCTGTCATGATCATCATCATTGTCACTGTCATGATCATCATTCGTCCGTCATGTCAGCTGCACATCATCGTCGTCACTGTCAGCATCATCATCGTCACTGTCATGATCATCATCATTGTCACTGTCATGATCATCATCGTCGTCACTGTCACACGATTCATCATCCATTGTCACTGTCATGATCATCATCGTCCGTCACACTGTCATGATCATCATCGTCATTCATGTCCATGTCATTCATCTCGTCGTCACTGTCATGATCATCATCGTTGTCACTGTCATGATCATCATCTCGTCACTGTCATGATCATCATCGTCGTCACTGTCATGATCATCATCGTCTCACTGTCATGATCATCATCGTTGTCACTGTCATGATCATCATCGTTGTCATGTCAGCGCATCATCGTCGTCACTGTCATGATCATCATCGTTGTCACTGTCAGAGCATCATCTCGTCACTGTCATGATCTCATCGTCGTCACTGTCAGCAGCATCGTCGTCACTGTCATGATTATCATCGTGTCACTGTCATGATCATCATCTCGTCACTGTCAGCATCATCGTCGTCACTGTCATGATCATTCTCATCATCACGTCACTGTCAGCATCATCGTCGTCACTGTCATGATCATCATCATCTCACTGTCAGCATCATCGTCGTCACTGTCATGATCATCATCATCGTCACTGTCAGATCATCGTCGCTGTCATGATCATCATCATCGTCACTGTCATGATCATCATCGTCATCACTGTCATGATCATCATCATCATCATCACTGTCATGATCATCATCGTCATGTCATGATCACTCATCATCGTCACTGTCATGATTCATCATCATCGTCACTGTCATGATCATCATCATCGTCACTGTCATGATCATCTTGTCACTGTCATGCATCATCATCACTGTCATGATCATCATCATCATCACTGTCATGATCATCATTCATCACTGTCATGATCATCATCGTCGTCACTGTCATGATCATCATCGTCGTCACTGTCATGATCATCATCGTCATCACTGTCATGATCATCATCATCGTCACTGTCATGATCATCATCATCGTCACTGTCATGATCATCATCGTCGTCACTGTCATGATGATCATCATTGTCACTGTCATGATCATCATCGTCGTCACTGTCATGATCATCATCATCGTCACTGTCATGATCATCATCTTCGTCACTGTCATGATCATCATCGTCACTGTCAGTATCATCGTCACTGTCATGATCATCATCATCGTCACTGTCATGATCATCATCATTGTCACTGTCATGATCATCATCATCGTCACTGTCAGCATCATCGTCGTCACTGTCATGATCATCATCATTGTCACTGTCATGATCATCATCATCGTCACTGTCAGCATCATCGTCGTCACTGTCATGATCATCATCATCGTCACTGTCAGCTATCATCGTCGTCACTGTCAGCATCATCATCATCGTCACTGTCATGATCATCATCATCGTCACTGTCAGCATCATCATCGTCACTGTCATGATCATCATCATCGTCACTGTCAGCATCATCGTCGTCACTGTCATGATCATCATCATCATCACTGTCAGCATCATCGTTGTCACTGTCATGATCATCATCGTCATCGCTGTCATGATCATCATCGTCGTCACTGTCATGATCATCATCGTCACTGTCATGATCATCATCGTCATCACTGTCATGATCATCATCATCGTCACTGTCAGCATCATCGTTGTCACTGTCATGATCATCATCGTCATCACTGTCATGATCATCATCATCGTCACTGTCATGATCATCATCGTCACTGTCATGATCATCATCGTCGTCACTGTCATGATCATCATCATCGTCACTGTCATGATCATCATCGTTGTCACTGTCATGATCATCATCGTCGTCACTGTCATGATCATCATCATCGTCACTGTCAGCATCATCATCGTCGTCTCTGTCATGATCATCATCATCGTCACTGTCATGATCATCATCGTCGTCACTGTCAGCATCATCGTCGTCACTGTCATGATCATCATCGTTGTCACTGTCATGATCATCATCATCGTCACTGTCATGATCATCATCGTTGTCACTGTCATGATCATCATCGTCATCACTGTCATGATCATCATCATCGTCACTGTCATGATCATCATCGTCGTCACTGTCATGATCATCATCGTCACTGTCATGATCATCATCGTCGTCACTGTCATGATCATCATCATCGTCACTGTCATGATCATCATCGTCACTGTCATGATGATCATCATCGTCACTGTCATGATGATCATCATCGTCACTGTCATGATCATCATCGTCGTCACTGTCAGCATCATCATCATCGTCACTGTCATGATCATCGTCATCACTGTCATGATCATCATCGTCGTCACTGTCATGATCATCATCGTTGTTACTGTCATGATCATCATCGTCGTCACTGTCATGATCATCACCATCGTCACTGTCATGATCATCATCATCGTCACTGTCATGATCATCATCGTTGTCACTGTCATGATCATCATCGTCACTGTCATGATGATCATCATCGTCACTGTCATGATCATCATCATCGTCACTGTCATGATCATCGTCATCACTGTCATGATCATCATCGTCGTCACTGTCATGATCATCATCATCGTCGTGTCATTGTCATCATCACTGTTGACAAGCGACTAAAAACCTAGCTCCCACATTGTCCGATGCATGAGGTGGTCATCACTCTTCACCAGGATTAATCAACTTGAAAATTAATTAATTAACGTTCTGATGTCGCTCCAGCTCCTGTGCATGATATGAACATCACACTGTGCAGACTGCTGCCAGTCCACCTTGGGCCATCTCCTTTTTCTTCCTGAAGGTGTCCATCAAAGTCCTAGGGGGGGAGATGAGTTACATGGGGGAGAGGGGGGAAAGGGAAGATGAGTTACATGGGGAAGGGGGGAGGAGATGAGCTATAATAGGGGGGGGGGGTGAGCTGCATGGTCCTACCAGGTCAAGCACCCTTTGCCTATGAAGGCAGATACTTCAGTTCAGCTTATTATCATTATCATTATGAATACTTATATAGCGCCTATCCTCAGCTTGAGACCAGGCTCTAAGCACTTTACAATCCACACTCGTTTACACAACAGGTTGCCTACCTGGGTAGTGCCGACTGAAGAGCTGCCAGCTGGCGCTTCATTCAACTGTTTCCCTGTGTCATCCAGTCAATATCGTTAAATATTGTTCACTCAGTTTCCTTACTTCCTTCATTCTTTCCATTTCTTACGCAGGGTGCATGCTATGTGTGTCATCCACACCAACGGCCAAACTGGCCTTCTCTTCCAAAAGTTGATGATGGGATTTTACGTGTGTGCAAGATGTTGTGCGTGTGTTCACACACAGAACCTCGGTTTATAGTCTCATTTGAATGACTGTATGGGGAAAGGAGTCAGAACCAATGTTAACTCCGAGGGAAAAATCCCCCTGTACTGAAATGGCCCGGCGGAGATTCAAACCCGCAACCCCAGGATCACCAAGATTACGAGTCCGGCACTCTACCACTGAGCTATTCCGGCCCACATAAAAGTTGCAAGTGAGTGCAGATGCACAATTAGAGTCTACAAGGCTTCCTGAACCACTGTTACTCACTGCAGTTGAATGGACAGAACATATCATTCACAGACACACTCAACTTGAGCTCAAACATACCATTTGAAACCTTTTTAGAGTTGAATCTGTGCACTTTCCGAATGCCAGCCGCTTTTGTAATAGCTGTTTTCTTCAAATGTTTGAAATCACATTCCACATCCATTGTGCAACCAATTTGAGGAGATAAGTGATGGTTTGTTCTTCGTTTTCATTGTCTTGAATGTTGTTCGTTTTGGCTGAAAAAGATCAAAGAGGTCGAAACACATTGGGTTGTTTTTTTTTTGTTTTTTTTTTGGTCTTGTCTTGTAATTTGTCTGTCTCTTTCGTTTGACAGAACAGTAATTTTTTCTTTTGAGTTTGTTTCAATTTCCGCCTGCAGTCATCTCACTCTGAAACTTCAGTTTGAGTGTTTTCTGATACTGTCGTCGGTGATGGTCGCTTTACTTTATACCTATGACCTTTCATAGGCAACCTGTGTCACATGATCAAACACAAAACATTCTTTCGTCATTTTCATCCTCATTGTTATTATCAACACGATCACAGCCATCATCATCATCATCATCATCATCATCAAAGCTCTCTCTAAAAGGAAAGCCAGCCACATGAACATACCTGTTGCTAGGGTGAAAGCCAGCTTAACAAACATACCTGTTGCTATGGGGAAAGCCAGCCAAACAAACAAATGAACAAACAAGCAAACGTACCTGTTGCTATGGCAGTGCGCTGTGTGGCGAACAAGGCCTGGACGGCTGTGCTGAACTCATCTGGATTTTGCAGCATCTGTGCCCACAGGTGAGAATAATGAGTGAACTCTAAGACTATTCTTCTCTTTACACAGGCATAGAATGACAGAGATTTCCTTTGTTGTGACTTAGATCTTAATTTTCTGTTTGGCGATTCTTGAAAAAAAACAAGAAAAACAGCAACAGTATCAGTGTTTCAAAAGTTCCATCTCAGTACGTTTGATGCATTGCCATTGTTAAGAAAAAAAGGTAGCTGCTGAAATATGTTAAAAAAAAAAGTAGTCAAAGTGATGATAAAGTTCCATCCAAGTATATTTCATGCATTGTTAACAAAAATTGACAGTTTCAGAAACATGTTAAAGAAAGTAGTTAAAAAGATAACGAACTTTAAAAAAAAAATTAAGGAAATAACTGAAATCACTCTAAACTGTGGAAGCTGCCATCAAAAACTCAAAACTGTGCAGACTTTCACTCAAAATTAGCCAGACTGAAACTAACGACAGTAGAAGCGGTAACAAAGACACCCAGACTCAACAGCTGGGACTTCAACAAACAAAGAAACAAAAGAAAATTTCTTGCTGAGGCTTAGGCTCAAACGATCAACAGATCTATGAAAACCAACCTGTTGAGCTGCGACTCAGAACTCAACAGACGACTCACCAGGTTGGCATCCAGGTGAAAAGCGGTGGGCAGGTGACCAGAATTGTACTGCTCGGCCGGCCGGCAGTCCACCACAAAGAATCGCATGCTGTCCTCTGCTTCCGTCACCTATTTTGCCATGCACACATGTCATAATCAAATCAAGTCTCGTATGCAGAAGTCAATGCATACTGTACAGTCCTGTTCAAATACCTCCCAGGTATATTTCACCCATACCAATTTGAAAACCCAGTCTTAGCTTGTTGGGATATCTTTATAACAATGTAAAAATATCACACGGATACCACTATCTTGTTTGTGTTCTAATACAGGGGGATAAGAGAAAGAAAAATTCAAAATTTATATTATTGAGACACACATTGAAGTTGCCCTCAATGGTCTACACTGATAATGAGGAATGAAAATAATACCAGCCACCGTGGCGAAGTGGTTAGCGTCGCGGACTCCCGGCTGGGAGGTCGTGGGTTCGAATCCCATCAGAGTCATGTGGGTTTTTCTGCCCCGATCGGCTCCTACCCAGAGTTGAGTTTGCTGCGGACTCAGCTGGGAAGACTGGGACCACACAGTTGAGTTTCATCCACTTAAATGGATGCGTTTCTGAGAGTGTTGCTCAAATTTCCTGACCAACACTGCAGGTGCCTGTATCTCTCGGGCCTGGTTGACGCTGGGATATATTATGAAAGGAAGCATAGAGTACAGCCCTGTCATGTAGTCTCAGACCGAAATGAAAATCCGTAGCATCATCTTAATCATCCTCATTCTCATCGATCAGCATAAAAAAAATTGTCTCAAGTTCTGTGGCCCTTCAGGCCCTGCTCTCATGGTGACCTCAATTTCGACCTCTCCGCGTCTGTGGCCTTGGTTTGGCTCCGTTGGGGTCACCGGTATCGGCGAGTCCATGGGGGCTGTCGTTGGACGGACGTGGTGGCGCCCTCCGGAGGGAGAGCTCACTCGCGCCGGCTCCGCGACTAAGCAATTATTGTCGTCAGTAGGGGGCTTAGTAGGTGGTGTCCTGCGTATGTTAGATCAGAACAGGCGCCACTGAACACCACCGAAGTGACTCGGCAGCAGTGCAATGTCTCCTCCGGTGGGTTGCCTCTTGACGACTTGACATTGACTGCTCCCTGTGGATTGCTGGTGCTGGGGCTGTGGCGGGGCCGACCAGGCTGCGGCTGCGGACGGGGTGTCGGAATGAGCGGCGTGGGTACACTGCCTCTGAGGTGGCGCAGAGGTTGGGACAGCAAAAAAAAAAAAAAAAAAAAAAAAAGGAATGAAAATAATCAAAATAGCATGAAAATGTCAATATCATAAGATCGGACCCAATTTTGATGACATTTACAAGGTATTTTCATCATTTTAACACAAAAAATTTACAGCAGTGATGGCAACATTATTACCTCACTCAGGATCACAGATTGTGAAAATAGTTTTATTTCATCTCATTCACCGATCCTGAAATTACATGTTTTCTAAGTTTACAATTCTGACAATCACAGGTGTCTCCAAATACCATGAAACTGCCCACATACAGCGGCAATATATCTGTTCATAGCCAGTATGATTGAAAGTAAGCAAGCATAACTTCCAACAGCAGAAACAATGAATCATGATTATATTCATGTATGACATCAGAGATCTTGTATCGACACAGGAAGCAACTGTGCATGCTTCAACAAAGAGACATCACCCAGGCTCCTGTCTTCTTCATTTACAAAATGCTCTTGTCAGAGTTGCCTATCTTCCTATACAAAATCTCTACTCTAACGCTGCTCATTCTGACTCGATCACACACACACGTAGCTTCTGTGGCAGCCCCAACAGTACACATATCAGACTGCCTTCAGGACCCCCACCGGAAGAGGCCCAGCGGTGCGGCCGAACCATTTCAACAGTGTTCCACCCCCCAAAGAACAGTGCAGGGGACAAGAGTAGTACAGGGTAGACAGACAAAAAGATGAGTAGACTACAGCACAAAAAAAAAAAAAAAAAAAAAAAAAAAAGCGGAACTCCTACAACCCAGGAATCAGTCCCACATATAAAAAATCGAAGGTAAAAAAACAAACATTCTCCCCGTCCCCCACCCCCAACCAAAAAAACTCACCATGGTGTGTTGGTTGGTCTGCACCAGTTCTTCAGCTGACACAGGTAAGCAGAGCTCCAGACCACATCGGTCCCCTTCCGGCAGACCCCCCAGCACAGTAGACCCGAACAACACACAGTGGTACTCCTGCACATTCGAGACAATGAATCTTTACCGCTGGTTTGCCATTCTCTTTACACTGTGCGAGAGGTCTAATACTGGGGACAACTCTTTGTAGTATTGTAATCGTCGTCATCAGATTTCATGTGAAGATACATGGGTGCAAGCGCTTTGGAAAAAACCCCAATAAAACTGTAAGTCCAGGGGCCAGAAGGCACTTGGCAGGGTCCAGGAGTAGGCTCCCTGTTAGGGTGCTAGCGAGGGCAACGCCGCACTGAAGCGGAAGCAAAATAAGACCATGAAATCTATTTAAAAGCCTCTCCTTCATCCAAGAGTGCAGAGTAAAACTAATAAAAAGGCAACCACCGAAGTTGAAAAATACCAACTATAAAAAAAAGACACATAGACCCTCCCTCTCCCCACACACACACCATGGCACCGTGATTAGTGTTGCAGGCTGTGGGACCCTGGGTTCAAATCCCATCAGATGCATTTAAGGAAATAACAGGGGGAATAAGAAATGAGGTCACCACGGGTTCGAATCCTATCGGACGCATTTAAGGAAATAACAGGGGGAATAAGAAATGAGGTCACCATGGGTTCGAATCCTATTGGACGCATTTAAGGAAATAACAGAGGGAATAAGAAATGAGGTCACCATGGGACACGAAGGGCCACAAAACTCGACTTTTGTTTTCATTTTACTTTAAAGATGATGGTGAATGAAGATAACGCTGTGCGCTTCTATAAAAGTCCAACACTTAAACACAGGGCTACATTTTTCAATCCCACACGTACCCCTGAAGCTGACGGGCCTAGGAGATACAGATATGTCGGTCAGGAAATCTGAACACTTCTCTCAGAGACTGCTCAGAATATGGCTGAAAACTGTACAATGGTTTTAACCATTCCTTTGGATCCTATAGTACCACTCAACAGCTCAGGGTATCAGATGGCCAAGGGTGAAAGATCATGCAAATATATGCCTCCGATATAACGTGACCCAGATCTTTCATTCCACAGTCTGTCACGTTAACTGCTGCCCTACAGCAGCTGGCCTGTTGAAAAAACTTTCCATCCTGCCATCAATAATGAGAACATTTTCTTTAACAACAACAAAAAAAGAACCCTTCCTAAAAGGATCTAGAATTCATCAAAAGGACTAACGGATCCAATGACAGACGGCACAGTAATAACAACAATGATAATAATAACACGCATTTATAAAGCACCTTGCCCAAGGTTCTAGGAGCTGACAATCTGTGCTCTCGTGTATGCAACGGGCTGCCTACCTGGGTAGTGCCCACTGAAGAGCTGCCTGCCGGCGCTTCATTCAGTCATTCCCCGTGTCATCCAGTCAACATCATTCACTCAATTTCGTTACGTCCTTCATGCTTTCAATTTCTCATGCAGGGTGTATGCAATGTGTAACGCGTCATCCATACCCTTACTCACCCTTTTGAAAGATTGCGGTGTTTTGGCAGAGAAATGCTGAGCCAAAGAACAGAAGTCTTCAATGTCTTCCGCCTCCAAAGCCTGCGGAAAGGCCGTTATGTGCTCTGTGAAAGAGAACACAATCCTGATTCAGATTCTTTAGCATCCAATGGATTATCAAAGAATGCTGCTTATAACCCACACTGCCTGCACACAATAAGGGACATGTCAGTACAAGTAATGCGACATATCTCTATGATACAGGGGTGCCAGGAAGTACAAAGGAAAACTGTTCCAATGTACAGCCTAACTATCCTCATCTAAACCTCCCGCGTTCAGCCTCCTGCTCCCTCCCATGCACACTCATACAAAAAGAGGAATCCCGCCATCAGACCACAACACAACATCTCAGAAAATGCAGAAAGGCAGACACAGCTGCAGGGGAGAGTGTGCAACACAGCAAGGAGATGGGGAAGGAGAGGCTAAATATTATGGGTCTTTATGGCAGCAGGGTAAAGGCAAAGGGGCAAACCATATTACCATCTTTATGGCAGAGGGATAAAGGACGTTACCATCTTTATGGCAGATGGGCAAACCACGTTACCATCTTTATGGCAGAGGGATAAAGGACGTTACCATCTTTATGGCAGAGGGGTAAAGGACATTACCATCTTTATGGCAGAGGGGTAAAGGACGTTACCATCTTTAAGGCAGGAGGTAAACGACGTTACCATCTTTATGGCAGAGGGGTAAAGGATGTTACCATCTTTATGGCAGGAGGTAAAGGACATTACCATCTTTATGGCAGCAAGGTAAAGGACATTACCCTCTTTATGGCAGAGGGGTAAAGGACGTTACCATCTTTAAGGCAGGAGGTAAAGGACATTACCATCTTTATGGCAGCAAGGAAAGGACGTTACCATCTTTATGGCAGAGGGGTAAAGGACGTTACCATCTTCATGGCAGAGGGGTAAAGAACGTTACCATCTTTAAGGAAGGAGGTAAAGGACATTACCATCTTTATGGCAGAGGGGTAAAGGACATTACCATCTTTATGGCAGGAGGTAAAGGACATTACCATCTTTATGGCAGCAAGGTAAAGGACATCACTCTCTTTATGGCAGAGGGGTAAAGGATGTTACCATCTTTAAGGCAGGAGGTAAAGGATGTTACCATCTTTATGGCAGAGGGGTAAAGAACGTTACCATCTTCATGGCAGAGGGTAAAGAACGTTACCATCTTTAAGGAAGGAGGTAAAGGACATTACCATCTTCATGGCAGAGGGGTAAAGAACGTTACCATCTTTAAGGAAGGAGGTAAAGGACATTACCATCTTCATGGCAGAGGGGTAAAGAACGTTACCATCTTTAAGGAAGGAGGTAAAGGACGTTACCATCTTCATGGCAGAGGAGTAAAGAACGTTACCATCTTTAAGGAAGGAGGTAAAGGACGTTACCATCTTCATGGCAGAGGGGTAAAGAACGTTACCATCTTTAAGGAAGGAGGTAAAGGACATTACCATCTTTATGGCAGAGGGGTAAAGGACATTACCATCTTTATGGCAGCAGGGTAAAGGACATTACTGTCTTTATGGCAGAGGGGTAAAGGACGTTACCATCTTTATGGCAGAGGGGCAACCACGTTACCATCTTTATGGCAGAGGGGTAAAGGACGTAACCATCTTTACGGCAGAGGGGCAACCACGTTACCATCTTTATGGCAGAGGGGTAAAGGACATTACTGTCTTTATAGCAGAGGGGTAAAGGACGTTACCATCTTTAAGGCAGGAGGTAAAGGACGTTACCATCTTTATGGCAGCGGGGTAAAGGACGTTACCATCTTTATGGCAGCAGGGTAAAGGGCATTACTCAGATTTTCCCTCTTTTACACCAGTTTCTTCTCCCTAAGGGATTGGAACAGATGGTGGGCTGATTATGTACCACCACACACAATGGACTTTGCTTGGTCTTTTCTGTGCAAGATGAAAAACACATTTCTAAAAAAAAACCAAACCAGGTGTTCAGGGAGGAGGAAGGAGGGTGACCCAGGGGTCTTGACAACTCTCTCTCTCAATCATTTTCATGTCCAACTGAAGCGCATATGGTGATCGAGGAAGCTGGTATGCTTTTCACAGCGTACTGACAGAAAAGGGTCAGGATTGCCCACACATTCCACATGGCACAGAAACTACACTTAACTTATTCATCTATTTCCTTGAAGACATTATTACAGGGGACACGACACTGGCTTTAGAGCTATTTTCTTTCTGCATGTGTTTTTCTCTCTTGAGAAAGCCAGCTGAGACTGAGCTCAAAGACGAAGTCCCCCCCCCCCCCTAAAAAGCCCCAAAACAAACAAACAAAAAAAAAACCCCATTCCTCTCAGTCCTTTTCACATTGTTCTTACACATTCCTTTCAAATCTCCCTCCCCCCAAAAAAAAAACAACAACAAAAACCCCAAACAAACAAAACCCATTCCTCTCAGTCCTTTTTGAATTGTTCTTACACATTCCTTTCATGGTTCAGACCCCCCCCCCCAAAAAAAAAAAGAACCCCCCCCCCCCCCAGCACAATCAAGAAAAAAGACAGCAAAATGTCAAAGAGGAGGGCCTCATCTCCAGACACACTGTAATCAGCCTGCGTTCTCTCTCTTCTTTGTGTAATTGTACTCCATCTGGCAAGATGCAAAGCGACTGGTGTGCAGTCGAGTTTCATCGCTGGGTAGCTAATGGTGTCTACTCACCAATCAGCGCCTGCTTAGGCAGATCTTTGGTCTCCAGCAGAGTTTCCCTGGGGAAGAAAACAACATTATCAGCATCATTTTATTAAAATGAAAAAAAAAAAAATTCTTACACACACACCATACACACAGACATGTGCACCCAAACACACATGGGCCCGTGCCCCTACAACATGTGCAAACTCACCACACACATGTAACGATAATAATGGCACAACAAGCCTTAGGCAAGTACTCAAAGTCTGACCAGCACGTTGGGCTTATGCGTAGGTCAGACATCTGCAAAATCGTAGCCACGAGACCCTCTTCTTAAGTTCTCTCATCTTAGTCATTAATTCAATTATCCATCAGCTTAAAATCATGCGCAGTGTGGTTTCAAAACTTAGCGGATGTGGGTGTAGCGTATATGGACTAGCCTGCATGCAGCGACACCTCCTTGATGAAATTGAAAGTTAAACTGAAGCAGCATTCACACAGTGCAGTGAAAATGATATTCAAATATTTTTCCCCCGAGGTCATTTAGACAAACGTTTAGCTCTGCACTACGAACAAATTCAGTATTAAACTATGGACAATCAGCAGCAGTTGGCAGCTCTAGGGAAGCCAATCCAGGCTTGTTTCTTGCACGCCTCCTGCCAGACCTATGACAGCAGACAGTAGTAACCTTCCTTTGTCCAGACAGAACACAGGGCAGAAAGAAGGACGGAAAGGGCGTGACCCCCAGCGGCTTACTTGGAGTTGACGAGGAGGACGAGGGCCAGGAAGAAGACGAGGAACGGGTCAGCGTGCTGCAGCAGGACGTCCCACATGGTCAGGCAGACCCTCAGGTCACAGCAGCGGGCAAACAGACCGTTCAGCTGAAACCGCCAACAACGTTCCCTTCCTTTAGAGAAGCCCCCCCACACCTGCCTGCATCAGTCTCTTCTTCACGCACGGCACCCTCTCACTGAGAGAAGGCAAACATTGCTGAAATATTTGTCTGGGTCACAGCCATTTTCGTCTGGGAGCTTGCTCCCTTTCTTCCCTCATTCCATGATCTCTTCGATCTCTTCGATTTTTTCATGTCGATGCATGATGCTAGAGCATTAACTTATTTTTCCGTCAACCGACATAGTCTGTTCATGCGAAGACCTTCACACAGGATCTTGTGACTTCAGCTTTGTCTGCTGGCATACTGAAAACACAATTCGTGCTTTGTTGCCAAGTAACTTTGTTTCTTCTCCCTATCCGCTACCCCCCCCAGTGAGTTTTTTTCCTCTGATGATATGCATACACATTTTAGAAATGTTCTCATTTTAACATTCAATTTCATTCATTTCAGTTCAATTCAATTTCTTGTCCTGTTACAAAAGGAAAATTGTTTTACTGTGATCATAGAACATTCAACAATATTAGAAAGCATTCATATGTCAAATATCAAATCTGAATATCAATATAAACACTCATACCCACAGTCACACCACACAACCCACCACACTTATATGTGTACACACTAAAGAACTGCACACACCCACACATGCATGCACACAAACACACACACACACACACACACACACGCTTTCACGTGCGCACACACACTCACGCACCCATATTTGCACATCAAGAAAGAGAGAGAGAGTCAAAAACCGAATTGTACATAAAATAAGGGCAAACAATACCAAGAATGAGTCCACGTTTCTCTGAAACCTGTAAATTCACAGCAAAGTGGGTGCCCTGTAAAGGATGATTTAATAAATTCCCAACATTCATCAGCTCCATCTCACAGCAAAGAGGAAACACACAAACTGGGCTGGGCCTCATGTCCAGTGGACAGCACTCTTAACCCCTTGGCCGCCCCCTCACGGATTTTTCCGTGACACTTCCGTGTGCAAAAATCTGCCGTACTCACAGAAAAATCCGTGATCGTCATTGTAGGAATTTTCCTATCTTTATCTTTAGTTTGGGGTTTCCCAATTCACACCAATAAGAAAGTCCGATATGTCTGCAATGAATATTCATAAGTGAAAGAATCCAACGAGGCAGACAAGTGGTCAGTTTGGGCTGTTACCGATACCACCCCCTGCAGATTTTCACACGAGTTCAACATGGCACAAAGAAGAACCACGAGTAGGACCAAGTGGTGTCAAAAGAAAGCGTGCACCAAAAAGACTACAGCGAGTTTGTTACCACTGATGTTGAGGAAGTTCTTCAACTGATTGAGGACGAAGAATTTGTTGCCTATGATGACTCCAGTGTGTTAGAAGACTCGCTGGATGAGGACAAATGTGACGAATTAGCTGTTCAGAGGAGTGGGGGTGATGCTGATGTCAACATTGCCAGAATAGCTCATGAGAACATGAACAGAGAGAGCAGATAGCTGGAGGCAGAGTATGACGACGTCACTGACCCAGATTTTGAAGTGGGCGAAGGCCAGTCAAGTGATCACAGCTGAGAAGAGGAGGGTAGTACTGTGAGTGAAGCAGAAGCGTCGTCTGCTACAGCTGACACACACACAACGGGTCAGCTTGCTCGTGGCCAAGCCAGCACGCGTCAACAAAGGCGGCCGGCGTTGGAAGGGGAACAGGTACGACTCATAGTTATTGTCTTGTGCGAGTGTGCTGATGAATGGGTTTTGATCGCATGGCATTTATCAGAAAACAGAAGACTTTACATGGTGGGCGTGGTGTGGGCGTGGCACTTTGTCTGAGTGTTTCTGATTTCACTGTGTGTGTGTGTGTGTGTGTGTGTGTGTGTGTGTGTGTGTGTGTGTGTGTTTGTGCAATCAAATGGTTTTTGAGTAGATACTTGAAACAAGACTGAGTGAGAAGTAGTAATGGTGCATGTGCTGTTTGTGTGTGTGTGTGTGTGTGTGTGTGTGTGTGTGTGTGTGTGAGAGAGAGAGTGTGTGTGTGTATGTGTGTGTGTGTGTGTGTGTGTGTGTGTGTGTGTGTGTGTGTGTGTGAACATGACTTTTATTTTATGTCAACAGGTGTTGGCAGAGGACGGGGGACCAGAGGTAGAGGATGGGGAGCTGCTGCACAGAGGGGGAGAGGGAGAGGTGGTGTGTTGGCCCAGACCCTTGTGCCACCTAACAACACCCAGCCAGACAAGAAACACACACAGCAAGTTGGATTTCCTGACGTTCCAGCTGCAAGTCATCAGCGACCTCCTGTATGGCGACAATCCAGCACCACAAGCAGCTCTACCCCGTTCGGAAGAAATTGCATGACTGATGGAGAGGCACTTCCCCACTACCTTGGAAAAGACTGTGGGGAAGCGCTCATCAGGCAGGAGGTGCATGGTGTGCAGCAAGAGGGGCATCTGAAAGGAGACAAACTACATGTGTGGACAGTGTCCTTCAACACCATCTCCAGGAGTACCCCACAAAGAAAAACTATTAGTCACTGTCTCCTGTCCTGTACATATAATTATGTAATATATGTGTGATTTTATCATCTTTCTGTTTGTGTTGTGTGGTCATAATGTTGGTGGATAAAAGAAGAAGAAAAACGACAGTGACACATAAATTTCTTTCTGAACCTCCTAACAACCTGGATGTAGCTGTGGACAGGTATCTGGTCAATTTGAAAACTTTGGATTTATATTCTTCACATAAGGTAAGGAAATACATTTTTCCTTATGATTCTTTTGTTTTCTAACAATAATTCACTGTTTTGTTTCACACTAATATGATAGTATGTTTAGAAATTGAGTGAAAAACACATAAACCTATTTCATTGGACATAAACTTTTTGCAGTGTTCTTGAATGTGATTGCAATTGTTATCAAAAGATAGAGTGTTCAATTTCCTTTCAGAAAAGTATAGGTTTCATATGCTTTTGTTCAATAGTTTTCGAGCCAGAATTTTTTTTGAATTATTACCCTTCGCGACTAAAAAAGGCTTGGCAAACTGTTGTCTCAGAGCTTTAAAAGGGTGTAGCAGGCAAAGGGTTAATGTCCAGACAACGTCTGATAAACAGACAGCAAGTACCTTCATGCTGTCAACGCCTGCTACTGAAAACGTTGTCTGGCTTAAGTCTGCTGTCGGCGGACCATGACTCCAGACTCGGGGGGTTGCCATTCACTCAAAGGAAACATGCAGCCAATGAAGACTTGTGGTAGCGAGAGGTATGTGGTCGCAGGGGATGAGTTTTTCTTCAATAAATTTTTGGACCAGCTCTCGCCCTCCACGCCCTGTCAGATATGTTACGCTCATGCTGCTAACTCCAGCTCCCTGAAATGCAGCCACACCCAGGCCTGTCCATGTTGCAGGCTCTGGGAAAAGCACCATCAGGTTGTGATGATGCAACCAACCCCCCAAAGGAGACACTGCAATAACGTCCAGTTACTTACATCGTTTCCATTGGTGCCTGCTCTGACCCAACATACACAGGACGTCACTTACCATGCTTCTTCCACATGAAGAAAAGCAGTAATTGCCGAAATACTGAGGTCCAGTGGGTTTGCTCCCCTGACCAGGAAGAAAAGTTGAACTTGATTTGAAAATGGTGCAACCTGATGCAAGTCTGAACATCCACTGGTGCACATCTTCCACTTCTCAGACCATCCACAATCAGGACCATTTGTCAGTACAGGTTTTGTCACTCTCCTACATTTTTGGAGCATACTGTCAATGCCCAACTTTAGAGCATGGGTAGACAAAATGGAAACTGCCAGGTCTAGCAAGGAATTTTATCTGAGATTTCGTAACATCGGTGTCGACTGCCCCTTTTCTTTTTCTTCTCCCCTGACTTTTTTGTGTGTGTGCTGATTTTTGCTTTTTTCCAAAGATTTTAATTGTGATGTTTCCAGAAACCTACAATTTTGGTGAGAACTGGGCGCCATGCAAATACTGCTTAATTGTGGAGCAAGTGTGAACAAACGACTACCTACGGAAGATGTTCCCACATCCAGCCAATGACAGTGCCCTTAATACTATCCAGCTGAGAGCCGCACGGACGGCACTATTCCCTGCTGACACACGCTCGCACATAGCGCTCAGTCCCTGCCGACGTGCATATTTGGCCACTTTTTAATTTATTTTTACAGTAGCTAGACAACAACTGACAGTGTTGTGTTAGGTGTCATAGGAAAGAACAAACACTCAACTAATTGAACATAGTAATTTCAAATCATTTACTTTCAATGTGTATACACGATTGTGCGTTGAAAAACATGTCTGACAAGTAGAAAGAATGCTTTGTTTACATTCTATTCTGTTCTTTTACAACACCAAATCAGAAGATGAAGGGATGGCTGCATCTTCTTCACTTTCCTCTTCTCTTTCATAGTTTTCTATCTCTCTATCACTCCCCTCATCACCAGATCCACTTTGTAATATGATTTCAAGCGCTTCATTGAGCGAGAAATCGCTACCACCCCTTCGCCTGACCGACATTTTTTCTGGCACAGAAAATACGTGCTGCACGCCACCAGTTTCTTTGTTTCAAAGCTCCTGGGGTCAGCCAAGTTCACAATTGGCCACTGAAAGTATGGTCTACAACTCGCTACAACATCTCCAAGACTAGTTACAGAGCTTATTTCCCTTGGATCATTTATGGAAAGTGTAGGAATTTTTTATGTTCCCGTCACGCGATAGTGGATGACACGGCAGAATGTACTGTCTGTCCGTCAGCCAGCCTTGGATGATGCGGCACAAGGGAAAGAAATCCTGTCAGCCACTATTGGCTGACACAGCTGGTAAATGACAGACTCTGCTATGAATGCCCAATAAGCATGGATCTAAAGAGAAGGAAAATGCATTATATAAACAAGCTGAGATGGTCTACAACAAAACACTGTTTTCAATTCAAAATAAGTCAAAAGGCAATGGTGTTTGGGTGTTCTTAATTGCAGGTGAACATGTAGCTGTGAACATTTTATCTGTGCGAGTGTGCATGTGTGAAAGCATGTAATTTTTTTCAGGACAAGCAAATACAGCACTCTTCACTAGCATTCTGCCATGCCAAATTCTCTCGTAATGATGAGAAAGGTCTGCAGCACACTTACCCAGGTAATCAGGTAGGTGTCAGGTGTTATGCGGCGTGTGTCCAGGTAGGAACATAACTCGGGGTCATGGTACTGAAGCAGCAAACGGAACAGATGGAATGGCTTGCCGTTCTTCTTTAAATCCCTGAAAAGGAGTTCATCAGTGCTGTTGCAAGAGAAAGGGAAACAAACACACCCAACACACTAATATGAACAAAACAAAATGAAGGGAGGTAACCATTCATTAATCTATGTTTATCAACCCGTGTGGCCACACATCTCTGAGTGTGTGCATTATTTTATGATTGTGACAAATATATTGAAAAAAAAAATTAAAAGATTTATATCAGATGATTTCTTCTTTCCTTTTCAATGTAATGCATATGTTCATGCATGGAAAACTTCAGTTTAAAAGTCTCATCCAAAGGACTTGAAAGGGGGTGGTGACGGGGTGGGGAAGCCTGCATAGATTTTCACTCGGAACAGACAATGAAAGATTGAAACAAACTCAGCACCGTGACAGACCAAAGATGCATCTTTCCAATGACACCATAACACTTATTCTAAATTTTCAGACACAGCCAAGAAACATCCAGTTGAAAAACACTGACGTTGCTTCGAGAAACATCCAGCGTAAAAGTGCTAAAAATAGCCAGTTTACAGGCTGCTCATGCTCAGAGAGCTACAAACCATGGATGAAAGTCTACTCTGCGTGGGTTCATGGTCGTAAGGCAAAGGAACAGTATCCAAGTGTGTCTAGCGCTCTAGAAAATTATTCTAATGTCATCAAAATTTGTGACTTGACATGTGTGCACACTTCAGTCCCCTCTTTTGTTCTTCAGTTGAAACATTTTAACCCAATGTTGCAAGCTTACACACATACACACATGCATACAAAATCTTGCAAACGTTAAATCCATTCCATCTTTTGGAAGCGTGCATCATTATGTGGCGGCTGAAATGGATGACATGCATACAAACAAAAATGGGCACACTGGAAATGGAGAATCTTGAAAGTTTTGGAGCTGACCGCCTTAAAACAAGAAAAAACAAGCTGAGTAACTTTTAGGAACTATCTGCTGAAAACGGTTTGGTTTTGAAAGGTTAAAATATTATAGTACGCATACCAAAACATGCACCTTGCTGCAGCAGAATCTTCAACGTCATGAAGTTGGCTGCCCTAACAAACAGAAGCGATACTTCACAGAACTAGTTGCTCAAAATGATCTGGTAGCGTAAAGATTAAAACACTGTTGTAGAAAGTGGAAGATAACTCTGAACCTTAAAAGCACAGTTAACTCAAAATAATTGGCATTTTAAAAAGGTCAAAACACTATCAAGAAAATGCCAGTAAATTCAAGGCATTCCTTTAAAAAAAATATTTCTTTTTTATATTTTCTTTTCTTTTATTGTTGTTACACAGAAAAAAAAGACAGCAACAGCAATAATCAGAAATCAGGTACTAAGCAAGCCAAAAATAAATAGATAAATAACTAACCAAATAAATAACTAAACAGAAAGGAGGACATAACCTCAGCACAATATCATATATGCATAGAAAACATGGTTACTTGGAAACATACATAACACTGTACGATGCATTGTACTGTAAGCAAGCTACTCATATGTCGAATTCGGGGTATTCCTACCTTATCAACTACCTTATGTCTTAATTTAAGGCATTCCTACCCTAAGACACAACCGTTGCTAAGCCAACATGAAACAGTCAACCAAGACCTATTTCAGTAGCATCATGAATCAAGCTCTCCTGACCTCGCCAACATGAAACCAGTCAACCAAGACATATTTCAGTAGCATCATGAATCAAGCTCTCCTGACCTCGCCAACATGAAACCAGTCAACCAAGACCTATTTCAGTAGCATCATGAATCAAGCTCTCCTGACCTCGGGACGTATTTGTTGATGAGCGCGTAGAAGCAGTTGTAGAGCTCGGAGGAAGACATCTTGACGGAAAGTAAAGGCTGGAGGATGTCCATCCAGCCATTGGTGGAGGAGTACTGCTCCCCCCGCGACTTGCAGTAGAAGGTGACGATGGTCTCCAGGTCACTCACGATGGACACCTTGTCCTCTTCTTCATTGCCCAGCTTGTCTGCAGCCACAGGAAGAGCATTCTTGTCGAAAAGATTTAAGAGAGAAAGGGAAAAAAGCAGCAAAATGCAAATTCACACACACATGCACACACACACACACACACACACACACACACACACACACACACATCCACACACACACACACACACACACACACACACATATATCTCCCTCTGGCTTCAGTTTCCTGACCGACACTGCATGCGTATGTTTTCATCTGGCATGGTTGATATAATATCAAATGAAGAATGGAGCACAATCTTGTCTGATCTAATATCAGATGAAGAATGGAGCACAATCCTGTCTGATCTAATAGCAAATGAAGAATGGAGCACAATCCTGTCTGACCTAATAGCAAATGAAGAATGGAGCACAACCTGCCTGATCCAATAGCAAATGAAGAATACAGCACTATCCTGCCTGATCTAATAGCAAATAAAGAATGGAGCACAACCCTGCCTGATCCAATAGCAAATGAAGAATACAGCACTATCCTGCCTGATCTAATAGCAAATGAAGAATGGAGCACAACCCTGCCTGATCCAATAGCAAATGAAGAATACAGCACTATCCTGCCTGATCTAATAGCAAATAAAGAATGGAGCACAATCCTGCCTGATCCAATAGCAAATGAACAATGGAGCACGATCCTGCCTGATCTAATAGCAAATGAAGAATACAGCACGATCCTGCCTGATCTAATAGCAAATGAAGAATGGAGCACAATCCTGCCTGATCCAATAGCAAATGAAGAATACAGCACTATCCTGCCTCATCTAATAGCAAATAAAGAATGGAGC
>CM065743.1:12011181-12013681 GCA_033310375.1 Conus canariensis
TGCTTTCTGTTAAGATTCTGTTGTGGGGAGAACTTGAGGAGGTGTGAAGAAAACTTGAGGGGGAAAATAGGAAGAGGGGGAGCATAGAGCAGAGGTGGTAGTGAAGTGTACAAGTGAAATGGAAAAGAGGGAAGTGCCACCTGTCTGCACTGAAGCTTCTTTCTCAGCCACCCTTTCACTGACACAATTAAAAATTGATCATCCGATGGTTGAGTGGAAAGAGAACTTCCACTTGTCCACCAGAAGATTTCTAAAGTTGAGACTGATAACTGGATAGGTGGGTATTTCAAGCCCTGTGTTTATGACATCAACATTAAAATGTCTCAAGCAAAGTCAATGGTTACATGAGAGGACACTGACTAATGTTCAGAAAGGAGCGCACAGTTTTTAGCCAGATGCTGCTGAAATGACAAACACCAATGAATCAAATCCGAGTCTGACGGAGCTTGCTAACGTAGTAATGTACTAATCATGATCGTATCACTAATTTTCAAACCGGTACAGCAACTCTGGCAAAAGCAGATGGATAAAATAAAACCGTTGGCATAGTCGGAGAAACTGGAAATTAACGTCAAGTACATTAAAGGCAATGGTCCACTTTCTCACCACTCCCAATCCCAAGTAGATAGTGCACATACCCTCTCTCTCTTTCTCTCTCTTTCTTTCTCCTTCCTTAATTCTTTCACTGGAATCATTTACACTTGGCCAGAATTACTTGGAACAGTATCATGTATTAGTTCAGCACGGCATGCTTCCTGTTGCGTGATTATATGGTGATTCTCTAGAAGATGTCTGATCATTGTCATGACCCAGTGTGCCTAGAATGGCATTTCTTCTCTTTTTGTAATATTAATCTTCTTGAGTAGAACAACAAAGAGTTTTATGCCCATGTCCATCCAACTTTTAAACAAATGACTCTTCTTTACATGTGATGATTGAAAACATTGAGAACTTGAACTGATGTGTGCGTGTGTGTGTCATTCATTTATGTTTGCGTGTGTGTGTGTGTGTGTGTGTGTGTAAGATAAGATAAGATAATGTTGCTTATGGCCCAGCCGACCGCAGAGGGCTACATCAGGGCTGTCACCACGTTAAAATCAACTCACAAGTCATATAAAAAAAAAAATTAAAAAAAAAAACAAAAAAAAAAACTTTCATACATCTCTTTAAATGACATCTTCTAAAACGCACCAGAAACTTCATTAAAAATCTTTCGTCCGGAAAATCTTAAATCAGATGAAAAATGTTAATCTCTCTCAAAAAGTGTGTGTGTGTGTGTGTGTGTGTGTGTGTGTTGGTGCACAGTATTGTATTTAAGTGCATAACATAAAATGACATAAATGGAATGCTATTTTATTGGATATATAATTGGTACTTTTTTTTTCTGAATTGATTGTGTTATGTTGTAAAAGTCAAAAGATGTTGTCACATTGAATTTCACATTTTGTGATGATAAAGTTGTTTGAACTTGAATTTGAATCTTTCCTGAACTCTGTGGGTTTTTTTTTCATGGTACTGGGTGAGATTCATCTGTATAATAACAATAATAATAATAATAATGAATACTTATATAGCGCCTATTCTCGGCTAGAGACCAAGCTCTAAGCGCTTTACAATCCACACTCGTTTACACAACAGGCTGCCTACCTGGGTAGTGCCGACTGAAGAGCTGCCAGCTGGCGCTTCATTCAGTCGTTTCCCGTGTCATACAGTCAATACCATCCAATATCATTCACTCAATATCCTTGCTTCCTCCATTCTTTCAATTTCTCACGCAGGGTGCATGCTATGTGTAACATGTCATCCATACCAACGGCCAAACTGGCCTCTTCCGGAAGTTGGTGATGGGATTTTACGTGTGTGCAAGATGTTATGCGTGCGTTCACACACGGAACCTCGGTTTATAGTCTCATTCGAAGGACTGTATGGGGAATGGAGTCAGAACCAATGTTAACTCCGAGGGAAAAATCCCCCTGTACCGAAATTCGAACCCGTAACCTCAGGATCACGAGTCCGGCGCTCTACCAACTGAGCTATTCCAGCCCCCTATGTATGCAATGCTCACCTGCAAGAATCCCACCACTGTGTGCAAAAACCAAGACATTCCTCACATCTGAATGAAATTCCTTTGCATTTCTTCATCAGCCCACACCAAAATCACCATTTTGGTCAAGTGGATCACATCTTCAGTGACATACCATTCTCTCTCTCTCTCTCTTGCCCCAGTCAGAATGGAATGCCATTCAGCTGTGGCCTACAATAGTCAACTCAGAAGCAGGGCAGCTAAATGGCCCTGAATGGCCCAGAAAATGCAAGTGTAAACGTGGTAGCCTGGGCCATGGGCAACCCTGGCTTGCAAAAAAAACAACAACAAAAACACTAGTGTAAAGAGCCCTTTTGACACTACATTTTGGGTGTAAGCAAGATCCATAACATCTGACTACATGTCAGTATGCTGCTATCATTTCTTTATTTGTAGTGCAGGTTTTTGTTCTATCTG
>CM065743.1:12018681-12046181 GCA_033310375.1 Conus canariensis
GTTTTGTGGCTCATCATGCCTGGCTGCTCTTTTTCGATTGTTTTTCGTTGTCCACTGACGCTGATGCCCTTGAAGGAAAGGGTCCAGGTCTGTCATCGGAACTGGCAAGTCAGTAATTTCAAAGTGAGGAGACTGCAGGCGGGAACTGGAACACATTGCAAAAGGAATTTAAGTGACTCCACCGGTGAACAAGGAGAAACCAATTTCAAGACAGAACACGGCGCGTTTCGATCTCTCAGGTCTTCTCAGGCAAGACAAACGGACATCCAGGACAATGAGAACGAAGAACGAGCAATCATTTATCTTCTCGAATTCGGCGCACGATGGACGTTGAATGGAAACGAGCTCGTTCCCATTTAAGCCCATCTTGCGCCGAATTCGAGAAGATAAATGACAGCTCGTTCTTCGCTGTCATTGTCCTGAACGTTGTTCGTCTTGCTTGAATAAGACCTAAACGTCGTGTTTTATCTTGTAATTTGTTTGTGCCTGTTCACCGGATGAGTCACTTTAAATTCCTTTTAAACTTTGGCTGGTCAGCCTTTGGATCGTGGCTGGCCATAGGGCGGTGTGGTCATTGGCACTGTCCAGTCCCAGAGAGAGAGTTTTTTTTTTTCTGGGTCCAAGATCGAGCAGTTACAGTTTCACTGCAGTAGAGGGCTTATTTGGAGCAGGACAGGCAACACAGCATACCCACCGTAGTGACTCCGTTAAGGTTTTATCGCAGTAATGCGGCCTGTCTGAAACAGGACAGGCAACACAGCATACCCACTGTAGTGACTCCGTTAAGGTTTTATCGCAGTAATGGGGTCTGTCTGAATCAGGGCAGGCAACGCAGTACACTCACTGAAATGACTCTGTTATAGTTTCACTGCAGTAGAGGGCCTATCTGGGTCAGAACAGGCAACAGTGAACATCCACCGAAGTGACTCGGCGGCAGTGCAGCATCTTCACTGGAGGGTTGCCCTACGAAGGCTTCGTATCGACTGCTCCTTGCGGATGCTGTGCCACGCGGCAGGAAAAGCAGGGTGTGGGTGTGAGTGAATGGCGGGGAGCTGGAATGAACGGTGTGGGAGTATTGTCACTGAACTGGCATGGGGAGATGAGGCAGGAACAATGCACATAAACCACCTGTCCAGTGAAGGACGGCTCTGACGGTCCTCCGGGCAGCTGTAATGGTCTGTGATGGTGAGACGGTAACGTAAGGTAATGTTGCTTATAGCCCAGCCGATCGCAAAGGGCTGTCACCACGTTGAAGTCAACTCACATGTCGTTTAACTCACACATACATACACACATACATACACACACACAAACACACACGCACACACACACACACGCACACGCAAGCACGCACGCACGCACACACACACACACACACACACACACACACACACACACACACCACACACACACAAACACACACACACACACACGCACACACACGCACACACACACACACACACACACACACACACAACACACAAACACACACACGCGCGCGCGCACACACAAACACACACACATGCGCGCGCGCGCGTGCATAAACACATCCAGACCGAATATATGTAAGAATTGTTAAGCAATAGAACTGCACCTTACTGGAATGCAATGCCCCACGTATGTTAAAAGAATTAACAATTTACACTTTCAGCAGCCTCCGTGTGCAAAGGGGAAAAAAGCATTCATGACCTAAAATTTGTATATGAAGAACGGTACGATACATTATTCATTTATTCATGTTTCTTAAGGTGAACTCCTGAGCAAATGTGCGCAACTCCATCGTGTACGATATTCTGACCAATTTGACTGGGACATGAAAAAGCCGCGAGGCTTATTAACATAGTCCCAAGATCTGAACTGAAGCGGTACGAAAAACTATAGGAAATCACCTGTCTCCAGACAAAAATTTCATCATACATGACGACAACACGTCGGTCTCCACCGATTTGAAGTTGAACCCCGACACGCAAGCATCCGTGTCACGTACGCTGTAAACACAGCTCAGAGAAGGAAATCGCAGGAGAGATTCCAGTATCAGTCTGTCGGGGGGTTAACCTGTGGTGATCGCGTGCTGCAAAAGAACAAAGCTGTACGGATCCAAAACTGCAACTTTCAACAATTTTAACCGTTGTTTTTTTTTGTGTGTGTGGAAATTCACGCACTCACAGGTGAGATTTAAGACCTAAAACCTAGAAGAAAAAAAATCCATGAAGATTTACCAACGTGTGTTCTACGTTAGTTCGCTAGTGTAACATGGGGGGGGGGGGGGGGGGGGGGGGGGGGGAGGGGGAAGGGGGGGAGGGAGCAGATGGAGGAGGAAGGGGTAGGGAGAGCCACAGGAATGGGAGGATGGTAGTGGAAAGGGTAGAAATGCAAGGAAAAAGGGGGGGGGGGGGGGGGGGGTTCATACGTATTTCTCGCCTGTACAATATTCCTTTTCATCAAAGATCATGATCAGTTTAATCGTATACTATCAACAAAGCTCTAAAAAGAATTGCTACGGGAACATGGAATGCCCATAGATTTGAATGAATTTTTTTTTTTTTTTTTAATTTGCTGGAAAGAAGCTTTGCACTGACAGGATGAGGGTACAGAAGAAAATCTTTCCGATCGAAGAAAGCAAGGTTAGGAGGGATAGAGGGAGGAGGTGAGGTAGGTTGGAGTCGGGTGGGGCCATACGGGAGGTGGGGGTGGGGGTGAACATACCATCTAGTCAAATACAAATTGCGAAAAAGTTGACAGAAATTCGGCGAATAGCAACGCCTTACAAGTCATAAGAGACAGGAAAGAGATATAAACGTGACGAAACCAATCTCTAATTCAGCGTTTTCTGTAAACCAGCATCAAGAAGAAAGGATCAAAAGTCGAATATCTGACACAAAAAATGGCCATTGTCTCTAATGTTTAGCATCTTTCGCCTTCAGACGAGACTGATTACGAGGTTCTAATATTTTCACTTTACTTGTTTATGTGTTTATGAATGATTTACCGCAGTCTGTAAATAGTATCTGAGAAATCTTTTCAGACTTTACTCACGTAGACGCCAACTGCTTTAAAGAGATATTGAGACATTTCGTGTTGGAGATGATGTGATCCATTCCACATCGATAATACTTACTGACAAGGCATGCTTTTCATCGCTGATTATGATGCCAGTGAAAAAAGAAATGACCGTGCGCTCTTAGAACATACTTCCTATCTAATCTCCAAACCTTTAGTTTCTTCCGTTTACAATCCACTGAATGTTCTCTACAATCAAGATGTATTTCACTAGAGATGTGAGGAGTCTTAAGTTGTTCCAAGTTTGTGTGTTTGGTTTTCGTGTGTGTGTGTGTGTGTGTGTGTGTGTGTGTGTGTGTGTGTGTGTGTGTGTGTGCGCGCTTGTGTGTGTGTGTGTGTGTGTGTGTGTGTGTGTGTGTGTGTGTGTGTGTGTGTGTGTGTTCTGCCTGTCTGTCTGTATGTCTATCTATCTATCTATCTTTCTGTGCAGCCATCCACCCATTCAGCTATTTATCAGATACCGTTAACATTTTTGAGCATTTTTTTTTCTCTCACTCACATTCACTTATCTATCTGTCTGTCAGTCTCTCTACCTGTCCGTTGGTCTATCTATCCATCTATCTTTCTACCTACCTTTCTCACTTCTGTATGTCTATCCATCTTTCAGAGACTGCTGTTTAAATTTCTATTTGTTTTTCCTGTTTGCGTGTATAACTCCTTTCTACTTCTCTGCGCGCGCGTGCGCGCGCGCGCGTGTGTGTGTGTGTGTGTGTGTGTGTGTAAGTATGTGTGTGTGTGCACGCACGCGCGTACGTGCGGGTATGCATGTGTGAGTGTGTGTGTGTGTGTGTGTGTGTGTGTGTGTGTGGAGAGAGAGAGAGAGAGAGAGAGAGAGAGAGAGAGAGAGAGAGAGAGAGAGAGAGAGTTGGACCTGTCACGAGAACCCGAAAGGGTCTGTTGACACAGCATGGTTTGATACAGGACCCATTGCCTACTTTCAAGACGTGCAACCAGCAGCTCATCGCATGGCGTGATACAGGACCCATCGCCTGCTTTCGATAGGAGGCGCCCTCTGTTGCCATCAAGCGCAAAAGAGCAGCGTGTTTCTTTGCATCCTTTCTCTTCACCACAAAGATCAGCTACTATGGAGCATGAACCGGAACAGTCAAATGCACGTGGCATGACTGGTTTGTTGCAGACACACTGCGTTGGAGCGCCATTGTTTTCACCACCAAACAGGGCGACAGCGCATGTCCAAGTGCAGTCAAACGCAGGTGGGATGCATGTTCCGTGGCCGTCGAACACAAGCACGGTGCGTGTTCCATTGGAATCAGACATGCCTGGGTTGCGTATGTCTTTGCCTCCAAGTGTGAGCACAGCGCATGTTCCGCTGCAGCCAAGCGCGAGTGGTTTGCAAGTTTCGCGACCGTCGAACTCAAGTCGAGTGCATACTCCGCTGCCTTCATTGAGGGGTGGAAAGCCACACAGAATGCGAACTGCCTGTGGAGTGATATCACCACACGCATCAGGTGTCGGAGGTTTCTCCCCACTAGGGAGGTCAAATCTAGGTAGAATGTTCGAGTGGCAGCAGCCACGTGGACAAAGAATAAACGCACCTCTGCAAGCGAACGTACATACAGTGCGCCACCAAAGATGCGTGTGTACAGTGCAGCCACCGTGGATACATGTACCACACTTCCCAGTGCCTTTCGCTGTGGCTGGAAGCCTGATTACTGAGGAACTGTCACTGACTCGAGCACGTGCTGAACCACAGTTAGGCGGAAGAGGAATTCCCAGCCTAGCTGGAGCGCAGATGGAAGGAATGTCTGCCTCGCTTTGTCAACGCTTTGTTAGAGCTCCAGGCTTGCACGTCTACCACCCGCATTTCCATGTGGTCCGCTTGGTGCCAATCATCACGCCACAGGTTTACCGACTGGGACACACGCCATGATGCCTGGACAGCATTGGGGTGCGGGTCTTTATCCGCCAGGTTTACAGACAGACACTGGGATACATGTACCAATGTCCTGGCAGAAACATGGTATAAGTTACTACGCTGAAGCATTGCCGACAGGGCTTTGGATACATGCAAGAATTCCTTGGCGGCCATCTTCTGCGGCTGAACATGCTGACGGCTCAGCTGAAAGCTCTGAACTGGAGCTTGGCGATGCGAATTTTGCAGAGGTACCTGAAAACGTACGCAGAGCATTTCTTTATTACGATTATGTGCCGAGAGAGACGGACCCAGAACCCTCCTGGTACAAGTACGACACCTGGTCCACCGAATCGTGAAGCCATCACTGCCATGTTACTTACCAGGCATCCTCTCACGTTGTTTATATTCGCCAGCATTCTGTATGTACATCAAATGTATCTTTTGCAAACGCCAAATGTAACTGAAGTTTCTTGCAAACACAAAATGTGCTCCATGCATTCCATAGTCTGTAGGACTTGTGCTCCTGGTGAGTTTGTTCATGAGAAATGAGAGAGACGGCATCCTGTCGGTAGATAGACATGGTTGGTTGTTTACGGGTATCTTAAGGGGACAGACTCCCAATATCAGAACAACACCCGACAGGAAGGAAGTTTTACGTTCAGTTTTATTTTTAAAGTGTGCAGCAAGTTTGGGTCTGCAACGAAACTTGATTTTAAGGACTGCAGATGTGTGCGAGCGTTTTCCAGTTTAACTTCTGAATGCTCTGGGAAACAAATAATGCATTATAATTCCTTTGTTTTACATTGATATGCAGAAACAGTTTTTGTCGAGAAATACAATAATGCATCATTTTCAGGCCAGTGAGTGCAATGTATTGCCTGCTTTCAGTACACCGTTGCAGAAAAAAAATGAGAGAGAGAGAGAGAGAGAGAGAGAGAGAGAGAGAGAGAGAGAGAGAGAGAGAGAGAGAGTTAGGAAATTGTGATAAAAGACGCAAAAGTGACGCTTACACTTCGTCTTTTTTTCTTTTCACTTTCCGGTCCACCTACACCTAAATGCTAGCGCCATCAAGCTGTGTGAATACAGGAAGCTCTTTTAGCCAACATATGGCCCCCCTACCCACCCCTACACCCCGCATCCCTCCACACTCCTGATTAATTTGTGGACAAGGCAACAAAGGGAGTATTCAGGGCTTTGCTTGACGAATGGGTGAACTGACCACCTTGTAGGAATCATTTTCACGAATTAAACGAAGATGGGTTTGGGGTATACCAATTCATCAATGCTAAACAAACCGAACATTCTCCAATTATCTTTTGTACAGAACATAGTTTCCGTATAATGCTTGAACCAGCATGATTTCCAATTTTTTCTTGCTTGCAAGGGATGCTACCTTTGTCAGAAACGTAAAGCCTAGGCTATCATTTTTGGCCACAGGATACTGACTGAAGACGTAATCCTGTCTTGAACTTGAAATGGTTAGAGGCTGAGGCGGTGTAGACAGTTTGTTTCAAGCCTGAAGTACAATCTGGTCAAGGCATTTGCTTAAGTAGTCTCCATAATCTGACCAAACTGCTACAACATACAGCATTCAAATCAAGAAACATCCACTCTTGATTGCAAACAAAACACTATGAGCTTTCTTTCACCTGTACTGGGCTGATTTACAATATGAAAAAGGATAAAAGGGTAGACATTGCGTGCGTCAAAGAAGAGTATTTGACGTGTAGACAGCGTCAGTACTTTAGCGCGACTCCGTCGTGTAGGATTCCGGGGACAGCTTATCGTTATGAGCCTCAGACCTGCAGGACGTAAATCGCACCCGTCGTCACCGCGATGTTTGGAATGTGTACTAAATGGCATTTCTTATCAGGTTTAAAAATGCCCCCAAGTATATTATTTTGTCTGAGAGTGCATCTGGCACCTTAAAACACAGGCTGTTTCTGCCAGTTCAAGGCGATCAGCAGTCTTGCTTTGGGGACCAGTGAGTGCAATGTATCATCTGCCTTCAGCACACCATTGCAGAAAAAAATGAGAGAGAGAGACAGAGAGAGAGAGTGAGTCAAGCCTGTGCAAGTGGGCTGAGAGAGAGAGAGAGAGAGAGAGAGAGAGAGAGAGAGAGAGAGAGAGAGAGAGAGAGAGAGAGAGTTCAGGAAATTTGCGATCAAAGACGTAAAAGTGGTGCTTACACTTCGATTTATTTTCCATTTCGATTTCTGGTTCACCTACGGCTAAATGCTAGCGACATCAAGCCGAGTTAATACATGAAGCTCTTGCAATCAACACATAGCCTTCCCCCACGTCTGCCCTTTCCGTGACTAGTTTGTGGGCGAGGCAACAGAGGGGATATTCAGTGTCATGCTTACCGTTCGGGGTGAACTGACCACCTTGGAAGCCTACAGGAATTATTTTCAACGGATGAAACTGAGATGCAGTCCTGTCTTGAACTTGAATGGTTAGAGACTTGGGCAGTGTGGGTCAGTTTGTTTCCAGCCTGAAGTACAATCCTGTCAATGCTGTAAAAAAAAGAAAGCTCACCAAGAAGGCCTTGGCTGAAGCCCTTACAGTTCAACTAAGGCTCTGTGATCTATTGGACTACACGTACGGCAATCCCCGCTGCTTTTTTTTTTGTCTTCACACTCAAGGGGACTTGCTATATGCTGGTTGCGAAGTGTTCATGCAAATGTATGATATGGTACAAATTAGTTGTAACCAATTTCTCTGTAAAATTCAGAATGCCCTTCCCTGGGAAAACTTGTTGCTGAAGCATCCAACGCAAGGATGATACCATCTTTTTCTTCCTATCAATTTTAGTATTTCACGCTTGTTTTGTCTCTTCTACAGTATCCAACAGGAGAATGTTTTTTTTTTTTTTTCATACCTATCTCTTTAAAAATGTATAGTATTTTACGCTGATTTTTCTCCCGGAATGCGAATTTTCATTATTTACTGGCAAAAGAATGTCCATCCATGATTCAGGTCAGGGAGGGTTAAAGGTGGCAGAAGGAGAAGGGCAGGTTTGGCCTTCCATCATGCTGCTCCAGTCACAGTGAACCTTTTACAATTCACTGCCCTTGGGGCACTGAGTTGTGGGACTTTGCGCGCGCAGTGTGTGTGTGTGTGTGTGTGTGTGTGTGTGTGTGTGTGTGTGTGTGAGGAGAGAGAGAGAGAGAGAGAGAGAGAGAGAGAGAGAGAGAGAGAGAGAGAGAGAGAGAGGAGGTGGTAAAGAAAAAAAAAGTTCGGTGTAGTTTCATGGAGCTTTGGAATCGTTTTTAAGTTCATAGAAGCAGCATTAACACGTGATTTAGGGTTCGTGGTCTGCTGAATTGACCCTATCTAAATGCTTTAAGGAAAATGAAACAAAGCAAAAACAAAAACGCAACAGAATAAATCAATTTACGCACAAGTAAGGGGGAAAAGAAAGAAAGAAATGGGAAAAAAACCCCACTTTGAAACTCAGTTTATGCGAGACGGGAAATTATTTCCAGTTGAGAGTCCAGTGCACTGGAGTTGATTCTCTTTATTGGATCCTCCCCTCCCTCCCGCCTCCCCCCCCCCCCCCCTTTTTTTTTTTCTCTCTCTCTCTCTTCATGCATGATTAGTATTGATTCCCTCTGTTAGACTTCATCCGCGTGCGTACTTCGTATTTTTTTTCTTCTGCGTACGCAGGCTGATACTCCTGCGGACACTCCCTCCCCCTCTGATCAAGTTGTTGACAGTATGTTGAACAAACATTGCTTACACATGTGACTACCCTTTTGCATTGATACAATGTGGTATACAATAAGATATCATGGAATAAAACATGCATAATACAATTATATCAAAGTATATGCATGTCTGGGGAGTATAAAGCATTGATGAACAGACAGATAAATACAAATATACAAGAGGGAGGGACAAACGGACAAATGCAATATCCGACAGGACGGATTGGGTGTCAACGAGCTGAGAAACTGCAAACACTGTGGATTGTTTTTCAACAGTTACAGTGACCAGTTGACTTTTTAAAGAGACACTAAACACTGTCATATGTCATGTTTAAAAAAAAAGTATCAGCAATTACCCGCTGATTACAGAGAAGTTGATTAAACCATCAAATAGCGGAAACAAATGATTCATATATCAACCGTTTAATATGGATGTCTTTATGGTTCATGTCTATATACGCATCATGTTTTTCAGCCTGGTATCGACATTTTAACATGTTCAGAAAAGCTGCTACACGTGGAAGGTTGCCTGTCAGTTTACATGTGTACAAATGTAGTTTCGTAGAGGGCAGCCCAGTCTATCCAACGATCCTCTGGCCAGAAGTGCCGAGTGACCGATCTGCACGAAGTGAATGGGACTCCGGCAAAGACAAAAAAGTTGGGAAAGAGAGACGAGACAGTGATCCTCACCCCGTTCAATCTCTGTTTGGATCCAGTCACACGGACAGATCATGTTGCTTATTGCCCAGCCGACCGCCAAGGGCCGAATCAGGGCAGTCACCTCAGGGCAGTCAACTCTCAAATTAGAATAACAACAAAACAAAACAAAACATACGCACAATTCATTAACCCATTTTTTTTTTAAAGAACACGAGAGAATTTCGTTCAACTTTTTCATACGTAAAATCTTAGATCAGAAAAAAAATTTGATTCTCTTTCAGAAACTGAAAAAAAAATCACTTCAGATGGAACATCTCTGAACACATTTTTCATGGAGTCTGCCATAAAGTGTTTATGTCTGAAATCATGTAAGTCTCAACATTATGTAACAGCGTTATGTGAATGGTGCATCAGATGGAATGCACCACAGAGCTTCTTTTCCTTTCAAAACCTAAGAATGGGTGTAAAAGGAACGGCCTGCATGCCGATGGCACTAGACTGTTTCTTCTTTACGGCCGCCCGTGGAACACTTTGCAACTGGTCTGATTGGCGTTTTGGTTGGCATGCGGTGAGGAAAGAGCCATTTCGAAGCCTCTTGATAGAGTTAGGGTGGTCTGCGATATCTTCGAACCCTTTTTTTGGGTTGGAAAAGGGCTTAGCGCAGATAAACATTCTTCTTCTTCTTCAGTTCCGTCCTCCACTAGCCAGGCAACCGCAAACCTTTTTTTTCTTCCTTCTGTGCCAGAGTCGCTGTCAATATCCGCTATCTGGGACGGTGTAGATGAATTCATCTGTTTTTGCCCTACTTTTTAATGAGAGGAGGGGAAACTTTTAGCGAAGAAGCCATGCTGTATTGTTTTAAACTTAATACCTGTTACCCACCCACCAAGGAAGGCAGCTAAGCGACCAGGACCCAGAGACTTATGCCTTGGCTCCCTCCAGGCTTCAGAAGGCACATATGACAAACAGATGCTAATCACCCCTACCCCCATCCCCCCCACCCCCCAACATGCTCAACTCCCACGGACAGAGAGCCACGCACTACAGAGGATAGCTTGGCCAACTGGGGAACTGCTTGTCTTGACCAAGCCTCACGTACAGGCACCCGATTGATACACATGGGCCAGTGTGAACCTCCTGCCTAGGAGAGGTCCGAGCTAAAGAGATGCGTTGAGAGCACCTGCCTTCTCAATCACTAGGATCTCGCTCCCCTCCGTTACAGGTCGCACCACAAGGCGAACGCGGCAGGGTCTTAAAAAGACCATAGAGGTAAGAAGAATGGAGGAAAGCAGACTTGACAGGGGGATGATCGAAAAGATGCATTTGAACAGGGACAGGCAGGTTACACTGCGTCAAGGCCCCCCCCCCCCCCCCTTCATAAACCGTGCTTCCTGGGTCTTCCATGACCCAGTGACTCAATAAAAAACATATCCTATGAATGGATAGAGCTATGCTCACGAAATCTTTGGAGTTTGTCAACGATCTTAATAGTTGTTGGTCACAGAAATTTCATGTATGGACACGATCAATTATTAGCGTAATTAGTAGCGGTTCCCCCAGGACCCATACATTTTCATGGGTCGCACATGACCCACGCCATCGGGTGAGGAATAAGCTGCTGAACTGCTCTTTGTCAGGTGTGGGTCTTACAAGACCCAGGTGATCTGAATAGGGATAAGCACGGAAAAGTCTCTACTGAATGTGTGGGTCTTGGGCGACCTGCACGATCAGGTCTGTGTAGTCAAAAACGTCATCCGGTAAAGGTTAATCTGCCTGACATGGGAGACCCTACCAGGGGTTGTAACTCCTGCCACCTTGTGGTTAGATCAGTCAGCACGTTGGCTAGACAGGCCTAGAAGATTTTTGAAAAAAACAACAACAAGCCTTCCAACGGAGAACTGACGCCTCTGACAGCATCACCTAAGAGGGATCACTGGACCACCACGTAAACTCTCCGACCACGGCAAGGTTGCGACCCCTGCCTGCCTGTTCAAACCCTGTGCAGTGGGCAGAAAGCTGTGACGTCACTCGTGGTGGTGCCTGGATTCTTCCGATTTCACAGAATTGATAAAAAAGTCAACTAGAAAAGTATAATCGCTCTTCAATGTGTCTCCAAGGCACTTCCAGTTACAGAGGCTCGCTAGAGACCTGAAGTCAGATCTACAACGCCAGCCTTTTGTGTGGGATTGTCGAGAGTGCGCGGTGTCGATAGGGGGGGGGGGGGGGGGGGGAGACAAATGATGACGTAAAATGTGCGTAGCGTAGGATTGTCGTACGTTGTATAGCCGTCCCAGTTCCAGAGTAGAAGGATGTGTGCCAAAATCTCCTCGTCTGCTCAGTGTAAGGCTGTGCGCATAGCGGACCCCGCCCCGGCAGCGCAGCGCACCGCCGTACGCCGCCCGTCCGGGAGTAAATACCCTCCTCCGGTTCATCGCTTGTACAGGCGACGGCCAAAGCCGTGCATAGCGCATCGGCCTGACCGGTGTGATGATAGGTTTCTCGTGTCCGATATGTGTCCTTAACAAGAAGTGCAAGATCGATTGCGGAGCTACCTGAGGTGGATTGATCGGACCTGTATTGAGAAGCCAACTCCTACTTCTATACTTCCGACATGATTGGCCATTTACCGCCTTTTATCTTTTGTTACTGGTGAAAATCCCCACGTTGATGGATTGCTGTGGCTAAATCTGTGAATAAAAGGGAATTCAGCAATTCCACACACGCGTTTTGACAGTAAAATGTTCCACCGTGTCAGCGAACGAACACACGTGCACGCATGCACGCACATGCGCATTCAAGTGTGTAGGACCGCTTACACACACACACACACACACACACACACACACACACACACACACACACACACACACACACATGCACGCACGCACACATTCACGCACTCAAGTGCGTAGGACTGCTTACAGACACAGACACAGACACACACACACACACACACACACACACACACACACACACACACACACACACACACACTACACACGGACAGACACACACACGTACACACACACTCACCCACCCACCCACCCACACAGACACATGCACGCGCACCACACACACACACACACACACACACACACACACACACACACACACACGCACGCACGCACGCACGCACGCACGCACACACACACACACACACTCGTGTAGGACTGCTCATATGTACTCAAGCGTGTAAGACTGCTCATAAGTACCGCCGTGCATAATAATGTCACCAGCAGATACAATCATGTCATATAGTAGGCATCCTTCAGTCTCGGAAGACTATGGAGTTGCGCTCTAGGTGTCTGTTCTGGTACAGCGACGGGTGTGGCTGGCCAGTCCGACGCGGGAATGACAGTCCCTGTGACAGAGGGCACAGATGAAGTCTGACGCTGGTCTGTCTGCCTGGGCTGCAGCCTTTCTTCTCATTCTCTTTTCCCCGTGCTGCTGAGCGAGTGTCTCTTCGAACTTGGAGAGACCTTTCTGCACAGTCTGTCTCCAGGCTGACCGTTCGAGGGCTGTTGCTTCCCAGTTGTTCTGGTCAATGTTCAAGGCCTTTAGGTCCCTCTTGCACACGTCTTTGAATCGCAGCTGTGGTCTGCCTGTGGGACGTTTTCCCTGCACAAGTTCTCCATAGAGGAGGTATTTAGGGATCCGTCCGTCATCCATGCGCACGACATGGCCGAGCCAGCGCATACGTCTCTGTTTCAGCATCGTGTACATGCTGGTGCATCCGGCTTTTTCCAGGACAGTGTTGTTTGGGACCTTGTCTTGCCAGGTGATGTTCAGAATGCGTCGTAGGCTACGCATATAAAAAGCATTGAGCTTTCGCTCCTGTCGGGCATGCAAAGTCCAAGACTCGCTGCCATACAGGAGGGTGCTCACAACGCAGATTCTGTAGATCTGGATCTTTGTGTGCTCGGTCAGCTTGCTGTTGTTCCATGCTTTTTCTGTCAGTCTGGTCATGGTGGTAGCTGCCTTGCCGATGCGCCTGTTGAGCTCTGCATCGAGTGAGAGGGTGTCTGAGATAGTTGAGCCCAGATAAACAAAGTCATGGACGACTTCCAGTTCATGGTCATTGATGCTGATGACTGGGGGAGAGTCAACATCCTGTCCCATGACCTGTGTTTTCTTCAAGCTAATGGTAAGCCCGAAGTCTTGGCAGGCATCGCTGAAGCGAGTCATGAGCTGCTGTAGGTCCTCGGCTGAGTGGGCGGTTACTGCTGCGTCGTCTGCAAAGAGGAAGTCACGCAGGCACCTCAGCCTGACTTTAGTCTTGGCTCTTAGTCTGGAGAGGTTGAAGAGCTTCCCGTCTGTCCTGGTTCGGAGGTAGATACCTTCAGCTGCAGGACCAAATGCGTGTTTCAGCATCACAGCAAAGAAGATTCCAAGCAGGGTGGGAGCCAGGACGCAACCCTGTTTCACTCCGCTCCGTATGTTGGAGGCAGCTGATGTTGAGCCGTCAAAGACGACGGTGCCTTTCATGTCTTCGTGGAAGGATCTGATGATGCTGAGAAGTTTGGGTGGACATCCAATCTTGGGGAGGACCTTGAAGAGGCCATCCCTGCTGACCAGATCGAAAGCCTTTGTGAGATCTATGAAGGCAATGAAGAGTGGCTGCCTTTGCTCCCTATATTTCTCCTGAAGTTGTTTAAGGGAGAAAATCATATCTATAGTGGATCTGTTGGCACGGAAACCGCACTGTGATTCAGGATAAACTTGCTCTGCAAGTACTTGGAGCCTCTTCAGTGCTGCTCGTGCAAAGACTTTCCCAACGATACTAAGGAGGGATATGCCGCGATAATTATTGCAATCGCTTCTGTCACCTTTGTTTTTGTACAGTGTGACGACGTTAGCATCCCTCATGTCTTGCGGTACTTCGCCTTCACTCCAACAGAGGCAGAGGATTTCATACAACTCGGTGATGAGTGTCTCTTTACAACACTTCAGTACTTCGGCGGGAGTACCGTCTTTCCCTGGTGCCTTACCAGAGGCAAGCGAGTCCAGGGCTTCGTTGAGTTCGTCTATGGTTGGTTCTCTGTCAAGCTCTTCCAGCTCTGGTAGGCGCTCTATGGCATTCAGGGCATCTTCTGCGACTTCATTTTCTCTTGCATATAGCTCAGTGTAGTGTTCTACCCAGCGCTCTATCTGTTGTTCTCTGTCCTGAATCACCTCCCCTGTAGCTGATTTCAAAGGGGCAGTTTTCTTTTGCGTTGGGCCCAGTGCCTGCTTGATGCCGTCATACATCGCCTTAATGTTGCCTGTGTCAGCTGCAATCTGAATCTGGGAGCAGAGCTGAAGCCAATAATCGTTGGCACATTGCCTGGCACACTGCTGAACTTTGCTGCGAGCAGCACGGAGAACCTGGAGGTTCTGCTCACTGGGATTGGTTTTGTATGCTGTCAGGGCGTTTTTCTTGGCCTCGATGACTGGTGTCATTTCTTCTAAATGGGCTTCGAACCAGTCAGCTGACTTGCTGGTCTTTTTGCCAAAGGTGGACATGGCGGCGTTGTAGACAGAATCTCTGAAGTGTTCCCATCGGTCTTTGGCATTTGCAGTGGGACACGGACACAGACACACACGTACATGCACGCATGCACAAACACAGAGACACGCTTGCAGGTACACACGGATGCATGCAAGCATGCAAGTGTGTGCACTTGTGTTCATCCACATGCGTGCACTGACTGAACACTGACTGACTGAAACCATTTACTGTCAGATTAACATAGTGTTGTACTGACATTTAAAAAAAACCTTAATAAATTAATGAGAAACGAAAATAATACAAATAAACATCTGAGTGATATAAAAATCATAAAGGAAAATCAACAGGGAAACATTTAACATTTATAAGTCAAATAATAAAATCAGAAAATTGTAACAATGAAACAAATTACATCTTAACTGTACTGAAAATCAAAACTCTCTCTCTCTCTCTCTCTCTCTCTCTCTCTCTCTCTCTCTCTCTCTCTCTCTCTCTCAATACCATAAGAAAAAAGAAAAAGAAAGAAAGACCCCCCCCACACACACACACTCGAAAAAACACCCCCCCCCCCCCCCGCACACACACACACTCCCACACACACACATGCTCCCAAAACCCACCTTTTCCTTTCCCCCTACTCACGTGTATGCGTGCACGCACATAATTATGTTCAATCACAGACAAACAAATAAAACCAAATCTCTCTCTCTCTCTCTCTCTCTCTCTCTCACACACACACACACACACACACACACACACACACACACACACACACACACACAAACCATGCCCCCGCCCCCCCTCGCCCCCCCTCGCCCCCCCCCCCCCCTCTCCGACATCCACACTCAAAACATATCCACACAGAAAACGTATAGACGCACGCACAACATACACTCACATATATACTGTTCAAAAAAAAGTTAAGGACCAACATTGAGAATGCACAAAAACTTTTAAAAATTCACAAAAATTCAATTGTACCGCCTTTGTGGTCCAAACAAATTGAACCACACGCACACATTGATAGTGAATGCGGCAACTGCAATTTGTGGCACACATTTCTCACGCGCCTTGAAAAAGACGTGTCGCGACTTGTCATTTTTGGAACAAACTGGGGTGAATTTCTGATGTGCTTGGGATCCGAGGAGCATGTGCTGAATCAAAATCATGTGAAGCACGAGCTAAATCAGGCTGTAGGTCATAAAGTATGCTCAACCAAATGTCTTTAAAAGCCACTGTACTGGCGAAAAATGCAATGCAACAGCATGCCTCCACGTCGAAGACTGAACGAGCTGGATCGAGGAAGAGCAATAGGATGGCTCCAAGAAGGAGTTGCAGTCCGGGAAGTGGCACGGAGACTTGGGGTATCACACTCTGTTGTTATCAGACTCAGACAACGCTTTCAAGACACAGGAAGAGTGCAAGAACGACCACGCCCTGGTCGACCCAGAATAACAACGCCACGAGAGGACCGATACATTGAAAGGCAGGCCACACAAGAAAGAACAGCAAGTGCAAACAACATCAGACGTCGCCTTAGAGATGCCACTAACACTGTTGTCAGTGATCAGACCATACGAAACCGCCTACACGCCGCTAACCTCCGTGCTCGACAACCAGCCATAAGATCTCGTTTGACTGATGCCCACAGAGCAGCACGCCGAGTATGGTGCACGCAGCACGTGAGATGGACACATGAACAGTGGGCTAACGTGATGTTTACAGACGAGTCGCGGTTCTGCCTGGAGCCCACCGATAGACGGAACAGGGTCTGGAGACGCCGTGGGGAGCGTTTTGCAGAAGAAGCTGTCCTGGAAAGGAACCGCTATGGTGGGGGATCCGTTATGATTTGGGGCGGCATAAGCACACGCTACAGAACGGTTCTCCACAATGTGGCAGGGAACTTGAATGGTGTTCGCTACCAAACAGAGATTTTGCAACCCCTGGTGCTGCCAGCCCTTCAACAGCTTGGACCTCAGGCAGTCTTTCAAGACGACAATGCACGGCCCCATCGCACCAGAGTAGTAAACACGTTTCTCCAAGCTGTTGGTGTCAACAGAATGCAGTGGCCCGCAAACAGCCCAGACCTGAACCCCATCGAACATCTTTGGGATGAGCTGGGCCGGAGACTGCAGCAGCGTCGTCGTCCTCCTGCTAACCTGGGTCAGCTGTTTGAGTCACTCCAGCAGGAGTGGGCTGCTGTCCCCCAGGCCTTTCTGCGCACACTGGTGAACTCCATGCGACAACGCTGCCTTGAATGCCTTGCCAGTAACGGGGGACACAAACGTTATTAACCATGACATTGAACAAACACTCCACCTGTGACTTTCAAATTTTGGGGTGGGGGTGTTTGTACTGCGCTCGATTCCAGTTTGTTGATTCCTCGGACTTGTCATTGTCTTTACACACTTTTCACATATTCAGTAAATTCATGTTACATTTGGAGATTGATCACTTCCCAATTTTCTTTTTTATAAGTCAGTGAAATGTTGGTCCTTAACTTTTTTTGAACAGTATATATAAACAAAACCAAAATTCTCTCTCTCCCCCCCCCTCTCTCTCTCTCTCTAGCGCGCACACAGCCTATGCAAAAGTTTCATAAATGGAATAATGCGACCTAGTACACGTGAGAGTCGGACAGCTATGTTATGTAACAAATTCTTTGCTCTACGTGTACATCAGACCACTAAAACCAAAAAGAAACAAACATACAAACAAAAACAACACACACACACACACACACACACACACACACACACACACGCACGCACGCACGCACGCACAACAACAACAACAACAACAAACAATTCCGATTGAAAAATCTACCAAGTGGATGAGACTTTATCAGATTTACAGCTAAATTGGCTAGACTCCACCCATTTTCTGGGTTGGGACAAAAAACACTATGCAATGTTAAAGGTAGATTTTTAGACAAAATTTTATCATGAAGACATGAAAATATGCCTTTGTTTTGGAACATTCAAGTAAAAAATGAGATACATTAAGTGTTTGACCACAGACACACAAAGGAGATGGTTTTAAAAACCTGCCAAACCAACCATCCACCCGTATTCTGTGCAATGAATTTCGATTCGGAATAGAACCTGGCGGACTTACACAATGACTGCTGGGGGCAGAAAGATCCCATCCGTTCTTCTGAATGGCAGCTTCAAGGTACTGTGTTTTTCTCTGGTCCCAGAGTACTTTTGTCAGAATATTGTTTATTTCAAGAACCGAATAAGAAACATCACATAAAACTGTATTCGATTCGCACATTGAAGCCTCTTTTGCACAGGTATCAGCCAGTTCATTCCCTCGAAGATTGCAGTGACCGGGTACCCACAATAATATTATTTTAGAACCTCGCATTATTAACTGGTGAATTGAAAATAAACATGCGTGCACGCGCGGTCACGCATACACAAACTCACATACATACACGAAACACACACACACACACACACACACACACACACACACACACACACACACACACACACACACAGTTGCGTGGAGCTGTGAACATAATTACTTCTGTCGACGCCTCAGCTTTCTCTAAAGGGAAACAATTCAAATTACTGCTACGGTCATCCCAATGGCGTAACCTGGAATTATTTCCCCTCGCTGCAAAACTCGCCGAAGCCGTTGCGTTCGGCTGAAGCATGACGTTTGATTTTTCAGACATGTTCCCCTTTCCTAACTTGATTACAACTACCACTGGCAATACCAACTTCTCTCTTTGTGTGTGTCTATCTGTCAGTCAGTCAGTTAGTCTGTCTCTGTCTGGTCTGTCTGTCTCCCACTCTCTGTCTGTCTCTCGCTCGCCCGCTCGCTTGCTTGCTCGCTCATACTTTTAGATCCATTTTCAGGTTTGAGTTCACGTTTCATTGGTACACATCATCTCTCTCTCTCTCTCTCTCTCTCTCTCTCTCTCTCTCTCTCTCTCTCTCTGTCTTTGTCTATGTCTCTCTCTCTCTGTGTCTTTGTCTATGTCTTTCTCTCTCTCTCTCTCTCTCTCTCAGCACACACACACACACACACACACACACACACACACACACACACACACACACACACACACACAATACCAACTTCTCTCTTTGTGTGTCTCTATCTGTCAGTCAGTCAGTTAGTCTGTCTCTGGTCTGTCTGTCTCCCTCTCTCTGTCTGTCTCTCGCTTGCTTGCTCGCTCATACTTTAGATCCATTTTCAGGTTATGAGTTCACGTCTCATTGGTACACATCATCATCATCATCTCTCTCTCTCTCTCTCTCTCTCTTTGTCTATGTCTCTCCCTCTCTCACACACACACACACACACACACACACACACACACACGCACACGCAGAGAGAGAGAGAGAGAGAGAGAGAGAGAGAGAGAGAGAGAGAGAGAGCGTGTGTACAAGTTGCCAAGTGATGACACCAGAACATGGCGAACAAAATGCCTTACATCCATCAACATGTGCAACGTCTACCTCACCGTTGTTATGGGCTGGATGCCGCTGGTGGGCACGTCCATAGCAGTTAGTGCCCCCACCAGTCAGCCTGACAGTGCAGTTAGAGAGAGAAACAGCCCAACTAATTATGGGCCTGAAACGGTGCGCCTGTGATGCAGACACTCAATATCCCGATCGTTATTTTGCCTACGCTTTAAATCAAATATCAGACTCGCTTGACCAAGAAACTGGGAAAAGATAACTCTGTTTGCTATGGAAAGACAGAGATTGTCTTCTCCTGTTTTTTTTATTTTTATTTTTTTTTATTTTGTCCCCAGAGTAGGTCTATGAATTCCAAGTCTCTTCAGCTTTGACACAGTCTCTTCTCTGGCTGTTTCTGGATCTTTCTCTCCCTCCCCCCCCCCCCCCCTTATAGAACAGGGAGTACTTTAGAATGGGAACGAAGAAATGCTGTGTGTGTGTGTGTGTGTGTGTGTGTGTGTTGTGTGTGTGTGTGTGTGTGTGTGTGTGTGTGTGTGTGTGTATCCGTCCGTCCGTGGTCAAAATGTGTTCCACTCGCTCCAGACAAAACTACTGGGCCGATCTTTCTGAAAATTTGTAGGTATGTTTTTTATGGGTCACGGATGATGCCGGATGTTTTAGTTTACCGTTATAGCCGTTACTAACGGCTGTAACGGCCTGTAACGGTTTTTCTTCTTTATGGAATATCTCAGAAAGTACTTGTCCGATCTTTGTGAAAATTAGCAGGTATGTTCACTATGGGTCACGAATGATGCCCGATGTTTTAGTTTACCCCGTTATAGCCGTTACTAACGGCTGTAACAGCCTACGACCCATAACGGTTTTTCTTTTTCATGGAATATCTCAGAAAGTACGTGGCCGATCTTTCTGAAAATTTGTGGGTATGTTCATTATGGGTCACGGATGATGCCCGATGTTTAAGTTTACTGTTATAGCCGTTGCTAACGGCCCATAATGGTTTTCTTCTTTATGAAAAATCTCAGAAAGTTCTTGGCCGATCTTTCTGAAAATTTGTAAGTATGTTCATTATAGGTCACAGATGATGGCCGATGTTTACCAGAATAGCCATCACTAACGGTTACACCTGTCCAAGACGGTTTTTCCTCTTTATGGAATATCTCACGCGTATTCAGGATAAACTGGGAGTACGTTTATATGCTTTGCATCTTGTTTTGTGTTATAATGATACTTATATAGCGCCTATCCTCGGTTAGAGACTAAGCTCTATTCGCTTTACAACCCACGCTCATTTCTTCCAGTCTTACAGTGGATGGATGCTATTTGTATGCATCTCAAGCATTGTCAATGACCAAACTGGCTTTCTCTTCGAAAACTTGTCGTGGAATTGTACGACTGCGCACGATGTTATGCGTGCGACCATACACAGAACGTCTGTTTATAGTCTCATTTGTAGGACTCTTTGATAAACGGAGTCAAAACCAATGTGAACTCCAAGGGGTAAAAAAAACAACAACACTGTACTGGTTTGTGTCTTGCCTGAAGAAGACCTAAGAGGTCGAAACGCGTCGTGTTTTGTCTTGTGACTCGTTTGTCTACGTTTCTCTTGGCGGTTCGCTAACATTTATTTAAGAACTGTTCTGAAATGGCCTGACGGAGATTCGAACCGGCAACCCATTGATCACCAGTACAGCGCTTTACCACCTAAGCTGTTCCATTTTCTTAGCGGGTTCCAAGCCAGAGCCTGATGCATGGTGTTGGAGGCTGGAGTCTGAAGGGAGTGTCCTGTTCAGCCCCAATTTCCCCTCAGAATCTGCACGGACCTATGACTCAACTCTTCCATACTGATTTTTAAAAAAAAGGAATTTAAAGTAAATCCGCTTGTCAACGGGGACAAACAAATAACAAGAGAAAACACGACGCGTTTCGACCTTTTAGGTCTTCTTCATGCAAGATAAACAACGTTCAGGACGGTGAAAACGAAGAACGAGCTATCACTTATCTTTTCACATTCGGCACAGGATGGGAGTTGAATCCTAACTCCTCATTACCGATTTTGTCCGGCCACTGCAAGTACTGGGACAGGAGATGGCCTGATAGATGTAGGCCTGTATTGTCATACCTTCGCTTGCCTGTGGGTCTGATAGATATAGGCCTGTATCTTGTCATATCTTCACTTGCCTGTGGGTCTGATAGATGTAGGCCTGTATTGTCATACCTTCGCTTGCCTGTGGGTCTGATGGATGTAGGCCTGTATATTGTCATTTCTTCACTTGCCTATGTCTCTGATAGATGTAGGCCTGTTTTTTGTCATATCTTCACTTGCCTGTGGGTCTGATAGATGGAGGTCTGTATATTGTCATATCTTCACTTGCCTGTGGGTCTGATGGATGTAGGCCTGTATATTGTCATTTCTTCACTTGCCTATGTCTCTGATAGATGTAGGCCTGTTTTTTGTCATATCTTCACTTGCCTGTGGGTCTGATAGATGGAGGTCTGTATATTGTCATATCTTCACTTGCCTGTAGGTCTGATGGATGTAGGCCTGTATATTGTCATATCTTCACTTGCCTGTGGGTCTGATAGATGTAGTCCTGTATATTGTCATATCTTCACTTGCCTGTGGGTCTGATAGATGGAGGTCTGTATATTGTCATATCTTCACTTGCCTTTGGGTCTGATAGACGTAGTCCAGTATCTTGTCATATCTTCACTTGCCTGTGGGTCTGATGGATGTAGTCCAGTATCTTGTCATATCTTCACTTGCCTATGGGTCGGATAGATGTAGTCCTGTATATTGTCATAGCTTCACTTGCCTGTGGGTCTGATCGATGTAGTCCTGTCTTGTCATAGCTTCACTTGCCTGTGGGTCTGATGTATGTAGTCCTGTATATTCTGTGTATGTTCTTCAGTGTTGATGCTTTGATGCCCTTGAACTACACCCCTCCCCCTTTCACACTCCCGCTTCCCCCCCCCCCCCCCCCCCCCCCATCCCCATCCTAGATTAAGCTGAGATCAAGTTGCTAGAAATGTTGAACGTGGTGCAGAGCATGGCCAGCAAACGTTGAAACAGATGTCAACGGATCGACTCCACCATCGGTAAGCCTCGGTCAGAAAGACCAGGGGCCACAACTCTAGCCAAGGATTTAGATCCGGCCACATCCGCCACCTTTGGGGTCGCTTCCGGACTGCCTCGTTAACTGCTCACAGTCTAATAAGTCTATGTGAGTCCGCCAAAACCATGGACGAACAAATTACAAGACAAAACACGATGCGTTTCAAACTCTTAGGTCTTCTTCAGGCTCTCAATCTGCACGGGCATTGACATGTTTCAGAACAGACCATTCTGAATCTCTTCAGAGAACATGGAAAACACAATCGACGACCTGTCGGGGGGGGGGGGGGGGGGGGGGGGGGGTGAGGGGGGGAGGAGGGGGAGGGGAGGGGGAGGGGAGTGGGAGGGGAGGGAGGGGCGGCAACCCCACGTCACAAGGATGAAAGGCTGCATAGGGCGACTGAACATCCTGTATGGAACGTACAGAGATTGTGGTGTATGGTTTCTGACGTGTGTGACTTGTATGGAACATAGAGATGGTGGCGTATGGTTTCTGACGTGTGTGACTTGTATGGAATATACAGAGATGGTGGCGTATGGTTTCTGACGTGTGTGACTTATATGGAACATGCAGAGATGGTGGCGTATGGTTTCTGACGTGTGTGACTTGTATGGAACATAGAGATGGTGGCGTATGGTTTCTGACGTGTGCGACTTGTATGGAATATACAGAGATGGTGGCGTATGGTTTCTGACGTGTGTGACTTGTATGGAACATAGAGATGGTGGCGTATGGTTTCTGACGTGTGCGACTTGTATGGAATATACAGAGATGGTGGCGTATGGTTTCTGACGTGTGTGACTTGTATGGAACAGAGATGGTGGCGTATGGTTTCTGACGTGTGCGACTTGTATGGAATATACAGAGATGGTGGCGTATGGTTTCTGACGTGTGTGACTTGTATGGAACATAGAGATGGTGGCGTATGGTTTCTGACGTGTGCGACTTGTATAGAATATACAGAGATGGTGGCGTATGGTTTCTGACGTAGGTGGCTTATATGGAACATACAGAGATGGCGGCGTATGGTTTCTGACGAATCTGACTTGTTTTGCTGCCCCATGATAGGCGAAGGCGCGTCTGTCAAAGAGTGAATGAACGGGTTGCACCAGACTGCATTGATCGAGCACCTCTACAGACTGGTGGATGCATTTCGATAAGGGAAGCCATTTGTCTAGCTGCAAGAACTCATCTGGGTTCGGTAGAAGGCATCCTCACGTTGCAGTACTGTGTGTAGAACGTACTGCAACCGCACACTCATACCGCAGTCTCACACTCATACCACAGCCTCACACTCATACCACAGTCTCACACTCATACCACAGCCTCACACTCATACCACAGTCTCACACCCATACCACAACCTCACACTCATACCACAGTCTCACACTCATACCACAACCTCACACTCATACCGCAACCTCAACACTCATACCGCAACCTCACACTCATACCACAACCTCACACTCATACCACAACCTCACACTCATACCGCAGCCTCACACTCATACCGCAGCCTCACACTCATACCACAGCCTCACACTCATACCACAGCCTCGCACTCATACCACAGCCTCGCACTCATACCGCAGCCTCACACTCATACCGCAGCCTCACACTCATACCAGCCTCACACTCATACTACAGCCTCACACTCATACCAGTCTCACACTCATACCGCAGCCGCAAATCATACCACAGCCTCACACTCATACCACAACCTCCCACTCTACCGAAGCCTCACACTCATACCACAGCCTCACACTCATATCACAGCCTCACACTCATACCAGTCTCACACTCATACTGCAGCCTCACACTCATACCACAGCCTCACACTCATACCGCAGCCTCACACTCATACCACAGCCTCACACTCATGCCGCAGCCTCACACTCATGCCGCAGCCTCACACTCATGCCGCAGCCTCACACTCATACCGCAGCCTCACACTCATACCGCAGCCTCACACTCATACCACGGCCTCACACTCATACCACGGCCTCACACTCATACCACCTCACACTCATACCACAGCCTCACACTCATACCACAGCCTATACTCATACCAGCCTCACACTCATACCGCAGCCTCACACTCATACCGCAGCCTCACACTCATACCGCAGCCTCACACTCGTACCACAGCCTCACACTCGTACCACAGCCTCACACTCGTACCACAGCTCATCGTACCACAGCCTCACACATACGCATCACACTCATACCGCAGCCTCACACTCATACCGCAGCCTCCCACACACCTCATACCGCAGCCTCACACTCTACCGCAGCCTCACACTCGACCGCAGCCTCACACTCATACCGCTACACTCACAACGCCTCACACTCATACCACAGCCCTCACACTCATACCGCAGCCTCACACTCGTACCACAGCCTCACACTCATACCGCAGCCTCACACTCATACCACGGCCTCACACTCATACCACAGCCTCACACTCATACCACAGCCTCACACTCATACCACAGCCTCACACTCATACCACAAGCCTCACACTCATACCACAGCCTCACACTCATACCACAGCCCACACTCATACCCAGCCTCACACTCATACCGCAGCCACACACTCATACCACAACCTCACACTCATAACCACAGCCACACACTCATACCACAGCCACACACTCATACCGCAGCCACACACTCATACCGCAGCCACACACTCATACCACAAGCCTCACACTCATACCACAGCCACACACACTACACTACCGCAGCCTCACACTCACACACCGCAGCCACACACTCACTACCGCAGCCTCACACTCATACCGCAGCCTCACACTCAACCGCAGCCACACACTCATACCGCAGCCACACACTCACACCACCGCAGCCACACACTCACAACCCACAGCCTCACACACTCACACCCCAGCCTACACACTCATACCACAGCCTCACACTCACACCACGCAGCCACACACTCATACCGCAGCCTCACACTCATCAACCACAGCCACACACTCAACCACAGCCCACACTCATACCGCAGCCACACACTCATACCCAGCCACACACTCACACCGCAGCCTCACACTCACACCGCAGCCTCACACTCACACCGCAGCCACACACTCATACCAGCAGCCTCACACTCACACCGCAGCCACACACTCATACCGCAGCCACACACTCACTACCGCAGCCTCACACTCATACCGCAGCCCACACTCATACCGCAGCCACACACTCATACCGCAGCCACACACACTCACACCACAGCCACACACTCATCACCGCAGCCACCACTCATACCGCACCTCACCTCAACCCAGCCACACACTCATACCACAGCCACACACTCATACCGCAGCCACACACTCATACCACAGCCACACACTCACACCGCAGCCTCACACTCACACCGCAGCCTCACACTCACACGCACAGCCCACACACTCACACCGCAGCCACACACTCATACCACAGCCACACACTCACACCGCAGCCACACACTCACACCACCAGCCACACACTCATACCGCAGCCATCACACTCACACCGCAGCCACACACTCAACCGCAGCCACACACTCACACCCAGCAGCCACACACTCAACCGCAGCCACACACTCATACCCAGCCACACACTCACACCGCAGCCACACACACTCACACCGCAGCCACACACTCACACCGCAGCCCACACACTCATACCACAGCCTCACACTCATACCGCAGCCTCACACTCTTACCACAGCCACACACTCACACCGCAGCCACACACTCATACCGCAGCCTCACACTCACACCCGCAGCCTCACACTCACACCGCAGCCTCACACTCACACCGCAGCCTCACACTCACACCGCAGCCTCACACTCACAACCGCAGCCACACACTCACACCGCAGCCACACACTCATACCGCAGCCACACACTCATACCACAGCCACACACTCACACCGCAGCCTCACACTCACAACCGCAGCCACACACTCATACCGCAGCCACACACTCATACCGCAGCCTCACACTCATACCGCAGCCACACACCATACGCAGCTACACACTCATACGCAGCCACACACTCATACCGCAGCCACACACTCACACCGCAGCCACACACTCAACCGCAGCCACACACTCATACCGCAGCCACACACTCATACCGCAGCCACACACTCACACCGCAGCCACACACTCACACCGCAGCACCACTACACCGCAGCCACACACTCACACCGCAGCCACACACTCATTCCACAGCCACACACACTATTCCACAGCCACACACTCTTCACAGGCCTGGTTTACAACAATATTAAAACAGCCTTCCATGGCCTTTGAGATCACCTGAAGTTAATCCCATGGAATATTTGTGGAATGTGTTGGAAAGAATTGTATGAAACAAGCCTCAAGCCCCTGCCACCACAGCACCGCCAGAGCTTGCCAACACGCCCTTAGAGAGTGGGCAGCAATTGCTGCTGGCACCGTCCACCGCTTCATTCAGTTCATTCTCAGAAGATGCCAGACAGTTATGGATGCCGGAGAGAACCACACACGCGCCAGTGACTTTGAAAGCCTGTATACTGGAAGTTCAGACATCACGTGACTGTTAAAATGATTTGATGACTGAAATCTGTACTTTTCATTTCTGCCGACCATGATGATTGTGTTTGTACTGTTCATTTTTCTCGATTTCACAGTTGGAGTTAAAAACTCACAGCACAAACTCCCCAAGTTTTCTTTAAACCTATGTAAGATATCCAGCCATACTGTATTGAAAATGGCATGTACTACTTTGTTTTGAGAACATCATCACCAACAATAACAACGATTCAAGAGAAAGACTTTGATAATTGTATCTCAGAGTGTTCAGTTTCGCTCGAAGTCAGTTCAGGTTGTTGGTACCTTAGTCAATCTGAGAACTGCAAGATTTAACGGGCAAGAACTATATCTTGAATGGATATAATATTCATGAAATGTCAAGGACCACTAACACAGGGTCTTCTTCTTGGAGGCGCTCCGTTTTTGCCCTGTTTACTGGATCTTTTATACCGGATTATGTTGATCAGAGGGTGAGCAGTGTTAACGCTGGACGCTCCTTGCACGTGCATCATGCATTGTCACTGTCATGGCACGTTAGCTAAGCTGGCTCGGAAACGGGTAAAAAAAAAAA
>CM065743.1:12051181-12068681 GCA_033310375.1 Conus canariensis
TATTTAAAAGAAGAAGAAGAAGAAGAAGAAGAAGAAGAAAAGAAGAAACAACGCAAATGTTTCCGTAATCAAAGTAATCGTTGAAGGGAAGCCAGCAAAATAATAATAATAATGATAATGATAATAATAATAACAATTATAACAATAATAATAATAATAATAATAATAATAATCTTTTTCCAATTTTAGGTGTTTTTTGTCTGCTGAGTATATCTTGCAGTGGTTAAAGTTGGGGATTTCTTAACTCCATAACATCCTCCTCCTCCCCTCCCTTCTGCTCTTCTTTCTTGTCGATCATTAAAAAAAAAAAAATAAATAAAAAATAAAAAAAAGGCCCATCATGCCTTGCTCTCGTGGTGACCTCAGTTTCGATTTCCTCCTCACGTGCTTGCCCAAGGTATGCTGGTGTCAAGGTCATTCTCTGAGAACCAGCCACGTCAGACAGATCCGTTCATTTCTGAGGCTCATTGCTGTACACGTTAGTTATACAGACTTGAACCTAAACTTTCATTTCAAGTACGAGTTCTAATGCACCCCCCGCTCCGCCCCCCCCTCCCCCCCCTCTCACTCACACACACGTACGCGAGCACACACACACACACACACACACACACACACACACACACACACACACACCTATATACTTTCCTTCACCCTCTCCCCTCTCTCCTTCCCCCATCCGCTCTTTTTCAAAAGTTTTGTCCATGATGGTTGCTGAGGCTTTGCTTGAGCCCACAGAGTGAGCTTCTCTTTGATAATCAACATTTCGACTGGACTTCGCGTGTCTTTTACATTTGTCTGTCTTATTTCATTGAGTGTGGACCAGTTTGTTTTGTTTGTTTGCTTGTTGCTTGCTTGCTTGTTTGTTTGTTTGTTTTAGTGGTCTCCAGTTGTCTGTCTTAGGAGTAGAGATGCGTTGTGCTGCCGTTGAACCCCTGACAAATCAGGACCAGCACATCCGACTTCCGATTTTTTTTCTTTTTTTTTTATCAGAGTGGACGCTGTCCTAGTCTGGGGCCGTACTTATATGTCGTCGGTAAATTTACTTCTACAACGAGATTAACTCCTGGGTACAAACCCTGTGGGTTCAGCACATTCTACTTTCGTAGCTATATCCTCTGGGTTTTGTCTCGGTTTCTACCTACGAAGTATCTAGAAAGTAAAGGGTGAAGGTCAGATAAAAAGAGGGATTCCCTCCTTCTGCGCATGTCTTGAATAACCCCCAACCTTCTGGGTATGCCCACAAACACGCTGAAACAGACAAACACAAAGACTGAAAGAGCAGCTTAACTAAAACAAGTTTGATAAAACTATTAAAAGGTCATAAACATTATGAAGTCACACTCACACGCACACACACATACACACACTGACACAAAATTACAGTTCCGCACACAGGCACGAAGACAGATTTAGCCTCCCCCCCCCCCCCCCCCCCCCCCCCCCACACCAAGAGCTAAGCCAACTATCGTAGCAGACGAACTTGGGAGCTAAAGACACACTTGTAGAGCAGGGGGCCGAGTTCCGTGTCTCAGTCTGTGCAAATCAAATTCAGTGTCTTCTCCGAGAGTGTCTGTCAGCTGGAAGATGTTGTGACGACGAAATCTTAACTTTGCGTGAAGTTCGTGATCATTGAACGTGTCCAATGGCTTTGTTTTGATCTAACCCACGGCGAACTCCTTCCCTGTCCAACCCACACCCACTGCAAACCACGAGGTTAAAGGTTACTCTCGACATATGGATCTGCAAGTAACGGACCTTCGAGCTTACAACGAGGTAGTAGGAACATCGCCATTTAGTCCGGGACTGAGTATTCGACCAGGCAAGCCTGACTTTGTTAACCCACATATCTGAGGGCATCCCCCTATCCGCCACCCGAGGACCTGCCTGGTTGGGGTGGTCGCCCCTGATCCAGGAGTGATCTCCCGCATTATCTGATCTATCACATGGTTTCTGGCAGACCGCCAGTCCGCGTGTAGGTCTTCCAAGTCCAATTCACTTTGTTCGTTTTGTTTGTTTCTCTTGATTGGTTTTTAAGAATTTCAACGTTGGCAGATGCAGGCGTGAAGAAGGTGAAGGCACACTCACCTCTAAACAAGCGCTTCGAAATTCCACGGGGCATCCTTTCGGTGAAAGCTTGGGTCAGGCAAAATGTTTTACCCCCTCAATGGATACACACTAGACGAGTGCCTCAGGGGGATCAGCTATGCAGTTTAGTAGTGAACGTACTTTGTGTGCGCTGATACAAAACCCATAATCGTCATTCTCTTAAGGTGAAAAATCATTGGTGTTGTGCACAGGTGTGCCTTTTCCAGTTATTGATTTGAATTCGCGGATGTGCTACTTGCGCATTGTGTCACAATGTCGTTTTGAGACTTAGCGAAGGTCGGTTCCACAGTGGCTGATCTCTCTCTCTCTCTCTCTCTCTTGTCTGTCTGTCTGTCGTCTGTCTGTCTGTCTCTGTCTCTCTCTCTTTTCCCCAGCAAAAATACAAATCTTTGTGTGTGTGTGTGTGTTGTGTTGTGTTGTGTTGTGTTGTGTTGTGTTGTGTTGAATTGTGTTGTGTGTGTGTGTGTTTAGTTGTCATTGCAATGTCATTTTTAGTGGAGGAATATAACGAATCGATAAGATTTCGCAAAAGTCCTCTTTTAGAGAGGGTAAAAAATATAGGAAAAGTGGTACTTTTGTGATTTTTAAATATCTCTAATGGATTATGAGAATATTGAGCTTGGGAAAAGGAGGACTGTTTTATTTCTATGACGAGTTCGAAAGCCATCATTACAGCATAACCGTTTTCATGAGCAAATATTGGAAGTGCTTTCCCAATGTGTGCAGATTTTGTGATTTTAAACATATTTCAATGCTTTGTGACCAATCAAACACACAAACAAAACCGACCCCCATTCCCATCCACCCCACTCCCACACACAAAAATAATAAGAAAAGGAGAGTGCTTTCATTTTCGTTGAGCACACACACACACACACACACACACACCTTTGCTAAAAAGACTGTGTTGCTCTCGCCAGAAAGCGACCTGATTTTTTTTTTTTGCTCCAAAGCCAAACGCCAATCCTCGTTATGTCAAAAGCCGTAACGCACGAAAACATTTTTGAAACTGTAATCTAAAACTAATTGTAGGAGTTAGATTTATTTCATCTGTTAGGAATGTCAGTTATAAAACTGGCCTGGAGATGACCACAGAAAGGAAGAAAAACAGCAAACAACCTAAACATGCCACGTGAGCAATCGTAGTGCAACAAGAAACCTTGCATGAAAATATGGAAAGACAAGCTCCACCAGAATACGTAATAAAAGAGTTAAACGTCACTCACGTTACGTCAAAAGCCGCAGTATTTTAGGTATGTGAATTAAGGCGACGCTCACTAGGCTACTTCAAAGTAGCAGCTCCATGCCTGAGTCTCGTGTCGAAGCAGCTTTGACGATAGTTCAACGTGAGCAGCAATCACGTTAGGTCACAACTGCGATATTGTGACGCGTGCGGTTGCAACCCGCCAGGTGCGGAAGTCGATTGTTTAAAGCACGGGGCTCTCTTAAATGCTGCGGTGAAATCCAAGCTACGATCGGAGCAGTGGTCAACGTCAGTAGCGGGCTGGGAGGTCGTGGGTTCGTATCCCCTTAGTTTCAAAGGGGGGGATGACTGGAGGTGGTAAATGAATCAAGATAAAAACAGGATTACTGGGTCGCCAAACGAACGACAACACAAATACAAGGCGTTTCGACCTGTTAGGTATTTCTCAGACAGGACAAATGAACACTCAACACAATGGAAACAAAAGAGTAACAGACAGTGACTTAGATTCGATTTGGGTGCAAAAGTTGATCTTGGGTGAATAAATAGAATTATGGGATGGAACTGAAGATGGAAGAGGTGGAAGGGGAGAGAATACAGGTTACATCATCATCACTATCAATCACCATCATCATCGTCATTATCATCATCATCAACATCATCATCATCAAAACAACAATGGAATAATACTTGTGATGATAACAATACAATAAAGATAATGGTAATAGTAGTAATAATAATGAAATATAATAGGAGAAGAAAAAAAGAAAGACAAAAAGAATGACAAAAATGGCTACAACAATAGTTACGATGGCGATAACAACAACAACAACAACAATCATAACAACAACAACAACAACAACAACAGTAACGACGATGATGATAAAGAAAATGGAAAAGATAGTAAAACAAAATATAAAAAGTATACATTAAGTTGTAATCATAATCATACTAATAATAAAAATTGATAACTGTGATAATGATATAGAAAACGGGAAAATTGTAAGATAAAAATCTAAGAACTATAAAAATCAATGAAAATTTAGGAAGCACAACATGACAACAGTTCATCATACAACATGAATAATGAAAGCGACGATGTACTACCACGACTACTGCTACTAGTAATAACCATAATAATGATAGTAGTAATAATAATAACGATAATAATGGTAATGGTAACAATACTGATAACAACAACATCAACAACAATAATGATAATCATAATGATGATAATGATGATGATGATGATGATGATAATAATAATAATAAGAAGAAGAAGAAGAAAAAGAAGAAGAAGAAAATGGAAAGCAACGAAAATGACCAATGAAGAAAAAGCTAACAGTACTACTATTCTAACAGCAGAAACAAACAGATATATATATATATATATATATATATATATATATATATATATATATATGTGTGTGTGTGTGTGTGTGTGTGTGTGTAGAGAGAGAGAGAGAGAGAGAGAGAGAGAGAGAGAGAGAGAGAGAGAGAGAGAGAAGGCGCATTCGAAGGAAAACCAAAGAAAGAAAAAGTGCAGATAGATGAAAAAGTAAGGAAAATATTAATAAATAAAATGATGGTATTAGAGAACGGAAAGAAGAGAGAACAGCTGTGACGTATACATACGGTAAATAATGTGTAGAATGACAGTGTATCTGTAGAGGGTACTGTGGGCTGGCGTTGTGTGTGTGGGGGGAGGGAGGGGGGGGGGGGGGGGGGAGGGGGGTTAGCCACATGCTATTTTTATATGTTGATGACAAGTGGGCGGATCCAGTCTGGCAACGATAAGGGATTCAGCACAGCGCACTCCACGTCGACACTCTGTGATTGACAAAGCGCCAGGACTTCGACATGATGGATGTTGTGTTGGGGATGGTTGAAGCGTAGAGCGACTGGTTTGGGTCGATCGATGACGGCAGATGTCGGCCAGGTGTTAAGAAATGCGCGTATCAAGTGTGCGGGATATCTCTGCTATACAGACCTTGCCGCACAGCTTGCAGTGTTGTGGCTGGCTCTGACAAGAGAATATACGGCTTGATTTTGTATGAGCCTTTGAGGCCATGTAGGAAGGTGTCTGGCTGGGTGAGAGGGTGGATTATTTGTAATTACACTTTTCTAATCTTTGGAAGTTTTTGTACATATAATTTCAGCATTGCAGAAATGAAAAGGTAAGAGAAAATATAACAAAACTCTGAACAGAATGAAGGAAAAGTAAGAAAGAAGAGAAACACAAACAAATCGAAAACACACATACACACGAAAGAAAAATATGACCAACCGCAAGAAATTCCTAAAAAAAAAAAAAAAAAAGTCACTATATATTGATGGTATCTCAGCGTATCAAGAAGTAATTTTTGATGAATACGCAGACGTTATGATTACATACTCTTAACTAGCTTGGAGGCTTTTTTTGTTATTATTATTTCTTTTAATGAAACATATATTTTGGTGTTTACATTCCTTCACTTTCACTTAATTCTTTATACTTATGCCATCAGTGTTAAACTTTACCATGTTAAAGATAAGCGATATGCTTTTCAGTTTCATACCTGTCTGTTTTTTAACAATTTAATCAACACATTTACATGAAGAATTTCATCGTTTGATTTACATTTGTAAGTGTGGAATGTAACCAACAGCAGGATAAAGTTTAACACGCTGTCGGATCTAAAACCTTGGCAGCGAGAGAGGAATGGTTTGGCAGCAGCGAGAGAGGAATGGTTTGGCAGCGAGAGAGGAATGGTTTGGCAGCGAGAGAGGAATGGTTTGGCAGCGAGAGAGGAATGGTTGGCAGCGAGAGAGGAATGGTTTGGCAGCGAGAGAGGAATGGTTGGCAGCGGAGAGAGGAATGGTTTGGCAGCGAGAGAGGAATGGTTTGGCAGCAGCGAGAGAGGAATGGTTTGGCAGCAGCGAGAGAAAGGTGGACGATGGTTTGGCAGCGAGAGAGGAATGGTCTGGCAGCGAGAGAGGAATGGTTTGGCAGCAGAGAGGAATGGTTGGCAGCGAAGAGGATGGTCTGGCAGCACGAGAGAGGAATGGTTTGGCAGCAGCGAGAGAGGAATGGTTTGGCAGCGAGAGAGGAATGGTTTGCGCAGCGAGAGAGGAATGGTTGGCAGCAGCGAGAGAGGAATGGTTTGGCAGCGAGAGAGGAATGGTTTGGCAGCGAGAGAGGAATGGTCTGGCAGCGAAGAGGAGTTGCAGCGAGAGAGGAATGGTTTGGCACAGCGAGAGAGGAATGGTTTGGCAGCGAGAGAGGAATGGTTTGGCAGCGAGAGAGGAATGGTTGGCAGAATGGGATGGTTGGCAGCGAGAGAGGAATGGTTTGGCAGCAGCGAGAGAGGAATGGTTTGGCAGCAGCGAGAGAGGAATGGTTGGAGCAGCGAGAGAGGAATGGTTTGGCAGCGAGAGAGGAATGGTTTGGCAGCAGCGAGAGAGGAATGGTTTGGCCAGCGAGAGAGGAATGGTTTGGCAGCAGCGAGAGAGGAATGGTTTGGCAGCAGCGAGAGAGGAATGGTTTGGCAGCAGCGAGAGAGGAATGGTTTGGCAGCAGCGAGAGAGGAATGGTTTGCAGCGGAAGGAAAGGTTGCAGCGAGAGAGGAATGGTTTGGCAGCAGCGAGAGGAATGGTCTGCAGCGAGAGAGGATGTTGGCAGCGAGAGAGGAATGGTTGCACGAGAGAAATGGTTTGGCAGCGAGAGAGGAATGGTTTGGCAGCGAGAGAGGAATGGTTTGGCAGCGAGAGAGGAATGGTTGGCAGCGAGAGAGGAATGGTCTGGCAGCAGCGAGAGAGGAATGGTTTGGCAGCGAGAGAGGAATGGTCTGGCAGCAGAGGACAGCGGAGGATGAGGAGAGAGGAATGGTTTGGCAGCAGCGAGAGAGGAATGGTTTGGCAGCGAGAGAGGAATGGTTTGGCAGCAGCGAGAGAGGAATGGTTTGGCAGCGGGGAGAGGAGAATGGTCTGGCAGCGAGAGAGGAATGGTCTGGCAGCAGCGAGAGAGGAATGGTTTGGCAGCGAGAGAGGAATGGTTCTGGCAGCGAGAGAGGAATGGTTTGGCAGCGAGAGAGGAATGGTTTGGCAGCGAGAGAGGAATGGTTTGGCAGCAGCGAGAGAGGAATGGTTTAGCAGCGAGAGAGGAAGGTCTGGCAGCGAGAGAGAATGGTTTGGCAGCGAGAAAGGAATGGTCTGGCAGCGAGAGAGGAATGGTTTGGCAGCAGCGAGAGAGGAATGGTTTGGCAGCAGCGAGAGAGGAATGGTTGGCAGCAGCGAGAGAGGAATGGTCTGGCAGCAGCGAGAGAGGAATGGTTTGGCAGCGAGAGAGGAATGGTTCTGCAGCGAGAGAGGAATGGTCTGGCAGCAGCGAGAGAGGAATGGTTTGGCAGCAGCGAGAGAGGAATGGTTTGGCAGCGAGAGAGGAATGGTGTGACAGCGAGAGAGGAATGGTCTGGCAGCGAGAGAGGAATGGTTTGGCAGCGAGAGAGGAATGGTTTGGCAGCGAGAGAGGAATGGTTTGGCAGCAGCGAGAGAGGAATGGTTTGGCAGCGAGAGAGGAATGGTTTGGCAGCAGCGAGAGAGGAATGGTTTGGCAGCGAGAGAGGAATGGTCTGGCAGCGAGAGAGGAATGGTCTGGCAGCGAGAGAGGAATGGTTTGGCAGCGAGAGAGGAATGGTGTGACAGCGAGAGAGGAATGGTTTGGCAGTTAGGTTTTGAGCTGAGGAAAGTACTGGGTGACTTTGGCGTGGTGATTTCCTTCAGATTGAAGCGCGCAAGTAGAGGTTTGAGGGCGTTTATTTTTTTTGTCACGCCAGAAAGTAATCATGAGTTTGGTCCGAAAGGCAGGTTTGCAATCTTCTACAATGTGCCAGTTGGACTTGAGGATCTTGCAGATGGCAAGCGTGTCTGGGTGGAAGAGGAGGTAGGTGGTGGCTCTGTCCGTTTCTTTGGTAGACAGGATTTCCAAGGCACTTGCTCTGGGCATAGTTGTGGCAAGGCTGCGAGCATCATTAATGACGGATGTGAGGTATCCATGGTCGACGAAAAACTCAAATGTTCTGGGTGCCTGCAATGCGAATCTTTGTTGGTGAGGAGTCTGTGCAGGCGAGGGAATTCAGAGCATGGACTGCTACTTTTGTTTTGAATGGGTGGTGGGAAGATGTGCAGTCCAACTGTGAATGTGGATGGTACGTTTGTTGAACACTGAGGATTTGAGCGGTCCGTCTTACACAGAGATGGAGATGTCCAGGAATTTTTTTTTCTTTTTTGCTGTCCCAACCTCTGCGCCACCTCAGAGGCAGTACACCCACACCACTCATTCCGACACCCCGTCCACAGCCACAGCCTGGTCGGCTCCGCCGCAGCCCCGGCAACGGCAATCCACAGGGACCAGCCAATGTCACGTCGTCAAGAGGCAACCCACCGGAGGAGACACTGCACTGCTGCCGAGTCACTTCGGTGGTGTTCAGTGGCGCCTGTTCTGATTTAACACACGCAGGACACCACCTACTAAGCGGAGCCGACACGAGTGAGCTCTCCCTCCGTAGGGCGCCACCACGTCCGTCCAACGACAGCCCCCCATGGACTCGCCGATACCGGTGACCCTGACGGAACCAAACCAAGGCCACAGACGTGGAGAGGGATGTCCAGGAATTTGACTGACTTGGAAACAGTGTCTGTAACTTTGATGGATGGGTGTTGAGGAAGATGAGGGGATCTTGTTGTGGCATGGGTGTGGCTTCCAACCCGTCATCAATGAACTTTTTGTAGAGCTCTGGTGTCCGGCCTATGTAAGAAAGTAGTATACTGTGTTGCAAGTGTCCTGCGACGAGGCATGCTTGCGATGGTCCCATTTAGGTTCCCATGGCGACACCACTGATTTCGCGAGAAAGTGTGGTTGTTGAATTCAAAGGTGTTGAGGGTGAGGACTAATTCTGCAAGTCTTACCAGTGTAGCTGGGGGTGGGTGTTATTGGGTAGGTAGCGATAGCCGTTTTATCGAGAGGGAAATGAAGGGCCTTCAGTCCGTCAGCGTAATGCGTGGAAGTATAAATTGAGACAACATCTAGTGTGAAGAGGAGTTTGGCTTGGAAATTGGGGTCTACGCTGAATGAGCCGATTACATCGAGTGTGTGTGGTTTCTGTCTGTGAAGTACATGGGGAGGCTTGGCACTAATGATTGGAAGAGAGAGTCCATGTGCTGTTTTGTAGGGCAACTACAAGCAGAGACAATGGATGTGCCGTATCATCATTAAAATTATGTTTAACATTTATATTTCCCTGATTCGGTGTTCTCATTTTCTTTATTATCTCCCTTCCGCGCTCCCCTCCATCATTGTTTTGTTTGTTTGTTTGTTTGTTTGTTTTGTTTAATACTTTGCCAAGCCATCAAGGTAACGACGGAAATGTTGTTAGCCTGCACTTGTCCCCCCCCCCCCCCCCCCCCCAACTAAATTGTTCAGCATCATTAAAATTTATGTCTGAAACGTTGTCCCGTTATACTCTATTCTCTTCGTAACCTCTTAGATTTCCTTTCCCCGTTCGGAACCGTAGTGTAAACAAAAGCTTTAAAGGCATCGGTGCCGGTGTCACAGCCGAGACTGCCCCTCCTCCCTCCCTCCCAACTGTCACCCCGGACAGTTTGGTATCGCGCAAACTGTCCCCCCTCCCACCCTACCCACACCCTCCAGGGTCAGTAAGGGCTATACTATACAGTCCCTCTAACGCCGAAAATGTCTCCCGCCGGACATTTTGGGCTGAGCTATCCCTCCCTGTCTCCCAGTCTGGACTGTCCCTCTCCCCTCACACATGTTAATCGGCTCCATCAAGGTTATTACTGTCAGAAGAGAGAGAGAGAGAGAGAGAGAGAGAGAGAGAGAGAGAGAGAGAGAGAGAGAGAGAGAGAGGAGAGAGAGAGAGAACAGAATCAGAAATATATGTGGGGACAGGCTCATCTTGCGTCCTCTTTTGTGATCGTGAATCTAAATCAACCAAGACGGCATAGTGCGTGCGTGTGTGTGTGTGTGTGTGTGTGTGTGTGTGTGTGTGTGTGTGTGTGTGTGTGTGTGTGTGTGTGTGTGCGTGCGTGCGTGCGGGCGGGCGTGCATGTGTGTGTGTATGTTCGTGTGTTCGTGTGTTCGTGTGTGTGTGTGTGTGTGTGTGTGTGTGTGTGTGTGTGTGTGTGGGGTGCGTGCGTGCGTGCGGGCGGGCGGGCGTGCATGTGTGTGTGTATGTTCGTGTGTTCGTGTGTTCGTGTGTGTGTGTGTGTGTGTGTGTGTGTGTGTGTGTGTGTGTGTGTGTGTGCGCGCGCGAGCGTGCGTGCGTGCGTGCGTGCGGGCGGGCGTGCATGTGTGTGTGTATGTTCGTGTGTTCGTGTGTGTTTGTGTGTGTGTGTGTGTGTGTGTGTGTGTGTGTGTGTGTGTGTGTGTGTGTGTGTGTGTGAGTGTGTGTGTTTGTGTGTGTGTGTGTGTGTGTGTGTGTGTGTGTGTGTGTGTGTGTGTGTGCGTGCGCGCGCGCGCGCGTGTGTGTATGTGTGTGTGTGTGTGTGTGTGTGTGTGCGCGTGCGTATATATATATATATATATATAATATATATATATGTGTGTGTGTGTGTGTGTGTGTGTGTGTGTCTGAGTGTGTGTGTGTGTGTGTGTGTGTGTGTGTGTGTGTGTGTGTGTGTGTGTGTGTGTGTTGTTGTTGTTTTGTTTTACGTCTTTCCACATTACGTGATATTAGACGAAAAAAAAAAAAAATCGGGTCCGGGGAAAAAAAGGGTAACACAACGTGTAAAAAGAAAATAAATTAACTTATCTACAACTATAACACAAAAATAGAAAATCCACTTAATCAAAGATTAAGAAAAAAACCCATGTAACTCTTCTGTCTCATCTCACTACTGACTGCTGTCTATTATAAGTATTTGCCAATTGGACTTTTAGCTAAGTGTAAAAAGAAAAGATATGTTTCACTTGGTGACAGGAAAACATTTTGAATAGGGTGTACAGACGTATTTGGAATGAATTTTTTCATTAAGTTACACAAAAGAATGTGATCAGTTGATATGCTATGACCACATATACAATGTATATTTTTGACATACTTTGTTTTAAAGCAATCCAGTTTCCATCTACAGATCAAGGAACTTATCTGTCGTCTACGATAAATGTTTTGATCGTACTTACTTAACTTTTCATGAATATTTTTCATTTCATCATGTAAACCAAAACACCCAGTTTCTCTTTCTATCAAATGAAAATTAGAAAATTGCACTTTTTCTGCCAAAGTATAGCACTCTTGCACTGACATGGAGAAGTTCAAAAAATGCGAATCTGAAGATCGTTTTGCTCCTCTCTTTGCTAGAACATCAACCTTTTCATTATAATATAACCCACAGTGGGAGGGCACCCAAAGAAATGTTACTTCAGTGTCTCTAACTGAGAGGAAATGGACTAAGTTATTTATTTCAGTGATCATCTCAGGTCGAACTTTTAATTTAAAATTCTTCATTGCAGTAAGAACTGACTTAGAATCTACGCATAAAACAACTTTAAATAAATTTTGAGGGTAATCAACAACAAACTTTAAGGCCATAATTATGGCAGTTAACTCAGCAGTGAATATAGATTTGTTTTTTCCGAGATAATAGGACTTTTCTTTGTTAAGGCCTGGGATAATGTATGCTGCACCTGCATGTTCATTGATTAATGATCCATCAGTGTATATCTTAAAATGGTTGGAATAGTGATCATGCAAATGCATTTTCATATTGCATAATAACAAATTAGTATTTTCAGCCTTTGTTAAATCTGTATGCTCAATATCAAAATGTGCTCGTACTAGTTTCCAGGGAGGGATAGGAGACACAATAGATCTTTTTGCAATAGATGTTAGTTTGATATCTGAGGATTCTAAAATCGAGGAAGTATATGTTCTTAGAGTCATTTGGGATGATATGTTTTTATCCCTTTTGGGAAAATCAGTGTCTGATTTAATATTTATTTCAGGGCTTATATTGTTGTCTATAGTAGAACTTCTTATAACAAATTTGGTGCATGCAAGATTCCTATGTTCTTCCAGTGGTAATATCCCAGCAGCACTGTATGCTTTTGTACAAGAGGCATGGACTGGTAGTCCCATGGCTATCTTATACGCTTTGGAATCAATACTTTGAAGTTTTTTCAATAAGTATTTGGGTGCACTGAAGAACACCTCTTGTGCATACGTTAATTTTGATCTAACCAGTGCGGTAGAAAGGTGCAAAAGAGTAACTGTGTCCTGAGCCCAAGCATGCTTGCTGATAATCTTTAATAGATTTAAAGTTTTTCGAGCTTTTGTTAGAACATGTTCTATATGGAAATTCCATGACAACTTTGATGTTAAATTTACTCCAAGGAATTTAACTATTTTTGTATATTTGATGGGTATGCCGTTGACTTGAAATAAAGGTATATTAACTGGATCAGATCCAGTATGAAATAACATCATGTGTGTTTTTTTCAGTTGATATTTGCAAACCATTTTCAGTCATATAATCAGAAATGGTATTTAGTTCTTTTTGATATAACTTTTTAATATAGTTTTGTGATCTGACAGATGTACCTTTTTTTAATGTCACTTTCATCCATATGCATATGTCATCTGCATATTGGGCTAGTTCTATATTTTTAGCAATTTTTGAGGGTAAATCGTACATTAGAATGCTAAACAGTAAAGGGGCAATAACAGACCCCTGAGGAATACCCATGTGTAATTTTCTTCTCGTAGAATAGGAGTTCCCTACCTTCGTTCTAATATATCTATTTTCTAAGAAGTTTCTAATAAAATCATAAATGTTCCCTGACAACCCAATCTCTTTAAGTTTATAAAGCAAACGAGAGTGCCATACTCGATCGTAAGCTTTAGTGATATCAAAAAAGGTTGCTAGCAAACATTTTCTCCTGGAAAACTGATGTTTAATTTGAGTGGTAAGTTTGACCAAGTGTTCAATAGCACTTCTACCCTTTCGAAAACCTGCTTGGTTTGTTGGGATAACTTTGTTCTTTTCACAAAAGTAGTTTAGTCTATTTAAAACAATTGTTTCATAAAGTTTACAAACATGAGAAGTTAATGAAATAGGTCTGTAACTATCTATACTTTCTTTCAGTTTACCTTCCTTGTGAATCGGTACTATTACTGATTCTTTCCATATTTGTGGCAAATGACCTGAGCTCCAGCATTTTTTAAATATACTAAGTAAAATGCTTATCCATTTGTCTGGAAAATGCTTAATCATTTCATTTGAAATGGCGTCAGTCCCAACAGCTGTCTTTTTGTTTGGGAGAGAATCTATGGCGTCTTTCACCTCTTGTAATGTAACTGGGGCGTTGATGTCGCACGTGTCGTTATCAGATACATCATTAAAGACATGGGTACATTCTTTATCCTCTCTGAATTTTCTTTGGTTTTCAGACAACCCATCTAACCTGCTTACTTTAGCAAACTGGTCGACAAACGCTTCTGCTTTGTCTGCGGATGATGGTAACTTGTTATTATCAAGAATGATAGGATATTCTGGGAGTTTGATTCCATTTTTCATCGTTTTTATCTCTTTCCATACCATTCTACTATCTTTATGATCGAATGTGTTTCTCTTGCAAAAATTATCCCAATAATCCTTTTTGGCTTGTTCCATAACTCTATTACTATGTACATTTGAGTGTTTCATTTCCTTAAATTTTTCATCTACCATTTTCTTATCTTGACTTTTCTTAGTGTGCACGTATTCCTTGAATAACCGTTTTTTCTCATTAACTGCCTTATCGCAATCTTCAGTCCACCAAACATTACCGAGATGTTTACCCCCTTTAGAACCCTGATTCTTCAATTTAGGAATACATGAACCAGACACTTTTAGAACAGAAGTACAAAACGTGTCATACATCGTATCAATATCATTATCTGGGGACAAGCTTATGTCTAGATCTTTAAGTCTGTCGTAAAACTGAGACCATTTGGCATTTTTATAATCAAATCTTGGGATTGTATCATCAGGTTTTGTGTCTTCAAAATCAGGGGACTGATTAATTGTAATAATGATTGGTATGTGATCACTCCCAAGAGTTTCACTATAAGTTTCCCATGCACACGACAAAGCCATTTTAGGTGAAACCAAAGTTAAATCAATAGCAGTAGGTCTATGTGTTGATATATCAGGAACTCTGGTATAAGAACCATCATTGAGTAAACATAAAGTTGAGTCTACAACATTTTCCACAAACCTATTACTACTGACCTGTCTGCTCTCTTTTTCCCAGAAAGGAGAATGGGCATTAAAATCCCCTCCTACTAACCATTTACCATTATCATTCTTGATATTTTTCATCCATTCAGTATTAGCTTCATCTGGACCCTTAGGTAAATATACAGAAGCACAGTTTACTTTTAAGGAGTCCGAAAACTTGACAGTTACAGCACATGAAAAAATCCCATGTAATCCACTAGGCACAGGTGATTGTTTGTCACAATACTGTAGGCCAGTGTGAATATAGATAGCACAATTTACTCTATCACCATTTTCATCTGTATCTACTACTGGTGGATAGTAGTACTGTTCCAATCTTGGTAGTTTGTTCTTACTGATATTAACAGACTGGAATAAGAGAACGTGGCAGACAGATGACACTAAAAATTGACGTAAGCAGTCAATATTAGAATAGAGAGAGCGGCAATTCCACTGCAATATTTTTATGTTGTTGCTGAATTTCATGTTAAAAAAAATCCACAGATAACTAAACAAATAAATATATTTTGCTTCAACACAATTGGAGCTTAGCTACACACAGACGTAGGCTGGTATGCTGCATTTGTTCCGAACAAAAGCAACAAAAAATGTCACCAGTTGTATAAAACATTGAACCTATTGGACCAGGCAGAGCCGAAGAAGGAATCCTCAGGGAAGGGAGTGGGGCGCAGGTACCGGGGACGTCGCACAGTCTTCCGGGGCCGTTCCCAGAAGAGGTTCCTCAGATGCCGGCCAATATTCCCCGCTAGGATGCTAGCTCCTCTTGCAGTGGGATGTAGCCCATCACGGAGGTTGAAGCGGGCGGCTTGTAGGTTGGAGTGAGTGATGAAGGTGATGTTTTTGTCATCATTCAGCTCTGACACCAAAAGTGCGTTGTACAAGTCCCCTTTGATATTGAGTTCGGGATGTGATGTAGGAGCCATCTTACTGATTATGATGGCCAGATCAGGGTTTTCTTCTTTGATACTCCTCACGCACTTTGCCATTTTTCCGGAACATGTTGCTGCTGATTCTGTTTCCAGGTCCTTCGATCCAACATGTAGGAGTAAAGCATCAGGAGGTGTCTTGACAGATGCACTTGCTTCGGCCACTGCTGGTTTGATGTCCTTTATTGTTCTTGCATAACTCTGATGCAGCTTACATCCGTAGGACTTCCCTAGTCTGTTCGTGTTGACTTTCTTTATGACAGGGTCATTTACATATAAAATGTTGGGAAGGCCCTTTAAAGTTGGATTTGGTTTCTCTCTGGACTTGGCCTTTATGTCATTGACGTTTTGTTTGTCTCTGGACTCGGCCTTAAAGTTATTGTTGTCATTTTTCTTGCACTGTTCCTTAGACTTCGGCTTGTGACGCAAAGAAGCTTTGACGTCATATTTGTTTGCGTTTTCATTTTCTTCTATTTTTTTGTTTTTATCATTTTGCTGTATATTTCTATTCTGCTTTTTTTCTGTTTTGTTTCTTTCGACAGGCAGATCATCCCGAGGAGTTGTTCTCGACGGTGTTGAGATCCTAGCCACTTCTGCATAGGAGAGGTAGTGGAAGGACTCTGTCTGTGTTCCTATGCTAGCCGAGTCCTTTCTAGATCTATCGATTTTGGCATGCAGAGATCTTATTTGCTCTTCCAGCTTCGCTACTATATCACACAGAGACGTAATTGTGCCTTCGATCTTAGCGAAGGTCTGTGTGGTACTCACGGAGTTGATGTTGTCTGTAGGACCATTGTTGTTTCTTGGCCTAGACTCCAGCCCATCCTTGACGACGGACAAACTGAACGGCCTCCTCAACTCCGAATTGCGATTTGTCCCCTCATCGTTTCCGTGCTTTGTTAGCACATCCTCAGTGCATCCTTTTGCACACAGTATTGGTATGCAGCTTTTCCGGATACTGGTTTGAGAGTCTCTTGTTTGTTTTGAACGGAACATAACAGCATCCACAGCACTGAACTATCAGTTGTTGTCTGCAGGCGCCATCTTGTGTGTGTGTGTGTGTGTGTGCGTGCGTGCGTGCGTGCGTGCGCGTGCGTGTGTGTGTGTGTGTGTGTGTGTGTGTGTGCGTGTGTGTGTGTGTGTGTGTGTGTGTGTGTGTGTGTTTGTGTGTGTGTAAGAGATATAGAGAAAGTTAAAAAGCGCACAGTCCAAATCAATATGCCTGGGTGGGAAAAAGGGGGCATACGAGTTGAGGGTGAGGGGAAGGAAGTTGAAGGGGGGTTGGAGCTGGAGTAGGAATGGGCGTCGTGAAGACAGGAGAGAGGAGGAGCGGGGGGGGGGGGGGGGGGAGGGATACGGTAGTCGGGTGGCGTGGCGGTGGGGTGAGGAGGGTCACGAGGACTCTCCAGAGAGCCCTTGTTATTTTGGAAGCCAAGTACCAGACATCCCGCAGTGAGGGGAGACCACCATTTCGACTGTGTCTTACGGGAAGCGTATGGATGGCTTCCCTTGACTCAGGTAATAATGCGATGAAAGTTTCTAACTGACGTCTGGAGCTTCTTGCTTGTCTCACTTGTGTTTCTAGAGCGCTGTTCGAAACTCTTGACGTTTTTCCCAACTGTTACATTTGAAAGAAAAAAAAAAAAAAGAAAAGAAAAGAAAAGAAAAAAAAATTAAATCCCGTATGGAGTTTAGAAGTCGAAACTACATTTCAGACGATTGTTATCGTTCCTTACGCCGAGGAGACATTACTTATTTTCTGTCCGCCCCGATTTCTTTGTTTGCTAGTCTGTCAGCAGAATCAGGGCAAGAAATACTGAACTTATTTTCACCAAGTTTGAAAAAAAAAAAAAGGAATTTAGAGTAAATCCGCCAGATAACATGGACAAAGACATTACAAAACAGAACAGAACACGACGCGTTTCGACCTCTCAGGTCTCCGTCAGGCAAGATCCACAACACTCAGGGCCATGAATGAAAACGA